>PISX010000765.1:0-241544 GCA_004024625.1 Mellivora capensis | reverse complement strand
TCTATTACAAAGCTGTCATCATCAAGACAGTATGGTACTGGCACAAAAACAGACACATAGATCAATGGAACAGAATAGAGAGCCCAGAAATAGACCCTCAACTCTATGGTCAACTAATCTTCAATAAAGCAGGAAAGAATGTCCAATGGAAAAAAGACAGCCTCTTCAATAAATGGTATTGGGAAAATTGGACAGCCACATGCAGAAAAATGAAATTGGACCATTTCCTTACACCACACACGAAAATAGATTCAAAATGGATGAAGGACCTCAATGTGAGAAAGGAATCCATCAAAATCCTTGAGGAGAACGCAGACAGCAACCTCTTTGACCTCAGCCACAGCAACATCTTCCTAGAACATCACCAAAGGCAAGGGAAGCAAGGGCAAAAATGAACTATTGGGATTTCATCAAGATCAAAAGCTTTTGCACAGCAAAGGAAACAGTTAACAAAACCAAAAGACAACTGACAGGATGGGAGAAGATATTTGCAAACGACATATCAAATAAAGGGCTAGTGTCCAAAATCTATAAAGAACTTATCAAACTCAACACCCAAAGAACAAATAACCCAATCAAGAAATGGGCAGAGGACATGAACAGACATTTCTGCAAAGAAGACATCCAGATGGCCAACAGACACATGAAAGAGTGCTCCACATCACTCGGCATCAGGGAAATACAAATCAAAACCACAATGAGATATCACCTCACACGAGTCAGAATGGCTAAAATTAACAAGCCAGGAAATGACAGATGCTGGCGAGGATGCGGAGAAAGGGGAACCCTCCTACACTGTTGGTGGGAATGCAAGCTGGTGCAACCGCTCTGGAAAACAGCGTGGAGGTTCCTCAAAAAGTTGAAAATAGAACTACCCTATGACCCAGCAATTGCACTACTGGGTATTTACCCTAAAGGTACAAACGTAGTGATCCAAAGGGGCACGTGCACCCGAATGTTTATAGCAGCAATGTCTACAATAGCCAAGCTATGGAAAGAACCTAGATGTCCATCGACGGATGAATGGATAAAGAAAATGGTATATATACACAATGGAATACTATGCAGCCATCAAAAGAAATGAAATCTTGCCATTTGCAACGACGTGGATGGAACTAGAGGGTATCATGCTTAGTGAAATAAGTCAATCAGTGAAAGACAACTATCATATGATATCCCTGATATGAGGAAGTGGATATGCAACATGGGGGGTTAGGAGGGTAGGAAAAGAAGAAAAGAAACAAGATGGGATTGGGAGGGAGAGAAACCATAAGTGACTCTTAATCTCACAAAACAAACTGAGAGTTCCTGGGGGGAGGGGGGTTGGGAAAAGGGGGTGGGTTAATGGACATTGGGGAGGGTATGTGCTATGGTTAGTGCTGTGAAGTGTGTAAACCTGGCAATTCACAGACATGTACCTCTGGGGATAAAAATACTTTATATGTTTATAAAAAATAAAAAAAAAATTATTAAAAATAAATAAATAAAATAAAATAAAATAGATCACGTTAGGCCACAAAACAAATCTCAATACATTCCAAAAGACTGAAATCATATTATGCGTATTTTCTGACCATGTGTTATGAAACTAGAACTCAAACACAAGAAAAAATCTGGAAATAACACAAATACATGGAGGCTAAATAACATGTTACTAAACAACAAACAGGCCAACCAAGAAATCAAAGAGGAAATGAAAAATACATGAAAACAAATGTAAATTAAAACACAATGATCCAAAGTCTTTGGGAAGCAGCAAAAGCTGTTCTAAGAGGAAAGATTATAGGTACAGACCTACCTCATGAAATAAGAAAAAACTCAAATACCTTACTCTACCTGTAAAGGAACTGGATAAAGAGAACAAACAAAGCCTGAGGCCAGTAGAAGGAAGGAAATAATAAAGACTAGAACTGAAATAAATGAAATAAAAAAATAATAGAACAGACCAATGAACCTAGCAGATGTTTCTTTCAAAAGATCAACAAAATTGATAGAAAGAGAAGAAAAGAAAACTCAAATAAAGTCATAAATGAAGGAGGAGAAATAATAATACAGAAATAAAAAGAATTATAGAGAACATTATGAAAAAGTATATGCCAACCAATTAGGCAACCTAGAAGACATGGATAAATTCCTAGAAACATATAATGTCCCAAAACTGAAACAGGAAGAAATAGAAAATTTGAACAGACCAATTACTAGAAATGAAAATAAACCAGTAATCAAAAAATTCCTAACAAGCCAAAGTCCAGTAGGGAGATGGCTTCACAGGTGAATTCTACTGAACATTTAAAGAAGAGTTAATACTTATTCTTCTCAATTCCAAAACATAGGAGAGAAAGGAGAGCTTCCAAATTCATTCTATGAGGCCAGTATCATCCTGATGCCAAAACCAGATAAAGACACTACACAAAAGGAAAACTACAGGTTTATATCTCTGGTGAACACAGATGCAAAATCCTGAACAAAATATCAGCAAACTGAATCCAACAATGCATTAAAAAAAAATCGATCATTCACCCTTGATCAAATGGGATTTATTCCAGGGATTCAAGGATGGTTTTAACATTCACCAACCAATCAACATGACACATTACGTTGATAAGAGAAAGGATAAAACCCATATGATAATCTCAATAGACACAGAAAAAGCATTTCACAAAGTACAACATTGATTCATGATAAAACCCACAACAAAGTAGGTTTAGAAGGAACATCAGCATAATAAAGGCCATATAAAAAACCCACAGCTACCATCACACTCCATGGTGAAAAAACTGAAAGCTTTCCCTCTAAAATTAAGAACAAGACATGAATGTCCACTTTCACTACTTTTATTCAACATAGTACTGGAAGTCCTAACCAGAGCAACCAGACAAAAGAAGAATGGAAGGAAGGAAGGAAGGAAGAAAGGAAGGAAGGAGAAAAAGGAGGAAGACAGAATGGAAAAAGGAGGAAGGGCAGATTGGTAGTTGGCAGAGGGGAGGTGATGGAGGATGGCTGAAATAGATAAAAAGGATTAAGAGTATGCGTATCAGGATAAGCACTGAGAAATGTATAGAATCATTGAATCATTTCTTGTGCACTTGGAACTAATATAATGCTATACGTTCATTATACTTGAATTAAAAGAAAAGAATGCCTGAAATTTTGCAAAAATTCATGAAGACTTTAAACTCACAGATCCAAGAAGCCTAACCAACCCCAATCAGCACAAAAAACAATGAAAACCACACCAAGGAACACTATAATCAAATTGAGAAACTGTGATAAAAATAAAAATCATAAAAGTAGCCAGAGATAAAAGGCATGTTACAAACAAAGGAATAAAGATATTAATTACTACAATCTTCTTGCCAGAAAATTATGGAAGCCTGGAGACAATAGAGTAATATATTTTAAGTGCTGAAAGGAATCAAGGAAAACTATTAAATAGAATTTTATGCCCAATGCAAAAAGAAAGGGGAAATAAAGACATTCAGATGAGCAAAAGCTGACACAATTTCTCAACAGGCAGACACACTACAAGAAAGGTAATTCTTCATGAAATTCTTCAGGCAGAAGGAAACCAGTGGAACTTGGATATACAGAAAAGAATGAAAAATGCCAGAAATTGTAATATATAGGTAAACATAAGGCATTTTTCTTACTTTTAATGTTCTTAAAAAAGAATTGACCATTTAAATTAAAATAGCAACAATAAATTATGAAATCAACATATATAACAGTAAAATCCATTAAACCAGTAGCATAAAGGATAGAAGAGGGAAATGGGAGTATACTATTGTTAGTATCTTACACTATACTTGAAGTAGTTTAACATCATTTGTAAGTAAACTTTGATATGTTAAAAATGTTTATTTTATACCTGAGCCACAATTAAAAATAAAACAGAGAAATATCTAACAAGCAATAGTGGAGTGACATGGAATCCTAGAAATATAACCAATTAATCCAAAGAAAGCAGGAAAAGTGAAAAAAAAAAAAACTATGGGATAAAAAGAAAATAAATAGGAACATAGTATACTTAATTCCAACAATATCAATAATTGTATTACATAATCTAAACAGTACTATCAAAAGTCAGTTACTGCCAGACTAGATTTTTTTTAAACTCACAATTTAATTACATGCAGTCTATAAGATATTCACATTAAAATATAAAGACACAAGTAGGTCAGAAGTAAAAGAATGGGAAAATATAAACCATACAAACAATCCCCTCGCCCCCCCGCAAAAAGCTGGTGAGCTAAAATGACTATATCAATATCAGAAAAATAGATCTCAGAACAATAAAGGCACCAGGAAGTGGTGCCTGGGGTGCACAGTCAGTTGGTTTCTGCTCAGGTCATGACTTCAGGGTCGTGGGATCGAGCCCCACGTCGGGCTTTATGCTCAGCAAGAAGTCCGCTTGTCCCTCTCCCTCTGTTCCTCTCTCTCTCCTCTCTCTCTCTCTTTCTCTCTCTCAAATATATAAATCAAATATTTTAAAAATACATACATACATTCATATGTATTAATAATTATGTTATTAGAGAATATATTATATTAATTATTATGTTGTATTATTAATTATAATAATGCATACCTATGTGTGCATTATTATAATTATTAACAAAATATTATACATGCATACATATGTACATACACCAGGAATTAAGATGAACATTTTATATTGATAGAAGTGATCAATTCATCAGGAAGGGATAACAAGCACCTTAAAACACAGCTGCAAAAAACAAAAAAGGACAACCAATAGAATTTAAATGAGAAATAGACAAACCCACCATTATAACTGGAAATTCCTTCACTCCTCTCTCAGTAAATGACAGAACAAGGAAACAGAAAATTAGTAGAGATATATGAAACTTGAGTAATACATAAAATAAGATACTCACTAGGACTGTTGGTTTGGAATTGCCACTAGGGTCTATACCTGAAAACAATGGGCTCTAAGTATCTCGTATTCTAAAGAAGTCTGAAAAAACTGGAGCCAATACTGCTTAATAAAAAACAAAAACAAAAAACAAACAAACAGAAAAACAAGTTAGCCCTCCTCCTTCCTACCATTATGCTAACTACCATCCACCTACCTCATCACCCGCCCATATGGGAAAACAGTTGTCAAGGGGGAAAACGGGTTGTATGTCTCCAGCCTTGGTAGGAGTCTGAGGTTCAAATTTAAGAAGCTTCCCCTAGAACAAAGCCCAGTTTTTGGAGGGAGCCCCAAGAAAAATCCCTTGGAGAGTCTGAGAAAGAAAGATGACCATCTCTCCCCTACCTGGAAATTTGCTGAGCCATAAACCAGCAGGCCTACCCTGATGCAGCCACCAGAATGGAGAATAATGAGAGAATTATTGAGAGCGCTTGATCTGCTGTGTGGGAGTTGTGGGACACTCATGAGTTTGATAAAGGCACTTTATTCTCTGGAAATTTCTGGAGGCACAAAGCCTTGGGAATTATCTTAAGGCAGAAGGAGAAGAAAAATCTGTGACAGGGGTCAAGACGGGGAGTCTTAGCATCTTGAGGCAACTGAGAGTCAGAAGAGAGAAACCCAGTCCCCATGGCCCCATAGGCAAAGAGCCCAGAGGATAGAGGAGACAAGGATATGGATGCCAAGATGATATCCATGTGCCAAGGAAGGCCTCTCGCAAGTCAGGATCGTGAGGTCTCTGCCTCTCTTTCTCTTCCAGTCCCAACACCACAGGGTCAGCCCACATCTTCACCCTCTTAAGTGGGGCTTCTAGACTCTGCTGGGGCTGGGGGAGAGAGATTTCAATTTCAGATTGAAATCAGATTTAAGCCTGGAGTTTCAATAACTGAAAGTCACTGGAAACCTATGGGATTGGCCAAAAATGTTGCTAATGTAAAAAAAAGGGGGGGGGGGACTTGACAGAGCACAGTGACTGGAAAAACGTTAAACTATTTCACATTAATATCCCACTGAGTTCCTAGTACCGAACAAAACCAGATTGAGTATTACTGTGTATCCAAATAGTGCACATATTTGTCGATTTTAATGGTTTTTCATCATATTGGTATTACATTATATTTATAGGCAATGATGTGCTTAATAATGTACCTATTATTGAACACTTGGGTTATTTCCATTTTTTTTTACTTTTAGGAAAAAGGTTGCTATGAACATCTTGGTATAAATTGCTCTATTTTACTTCTTAGCTATTTCCTTTAGGTATATGCCCCAGGACTCCCTTACTATGCAATTCCCAGACTCACTTCTTTCCCTGTTACTCTATTGTGACATCCCACCGACATCAAATTTTATGAGTTGACATTCCTTCTGTTGTAGGTGACAGCTTACAATTCAGACTGGCTGTACACAAAACAGAACTTACTGGCTTACACAACTCAAAGTCCAAGGATAGAGCTGGCTACAGGCCCCTTGATCCAAAAGCTCAGAGGATGGCCATCCAGCCGCTTCCCTAACTGCTTTGCTCTGCCTTCCTCTAGGAGTCAATTTCACTCTCTAGCCAACATGCCCCAAGGAACCGTGATGGGGGCAGCCGCTCTCAGCCTCGTACCTTCACAATACTGTGGAAGGAATCCTATCTTTCTCAGAAGCCCCAGCAAACATCTTAATTCATCTCATTGGCTCCACGTGAGTTATGCGCCATCTCTGAACCAATTCCAGTGGTCAGGCAGGTAAAATACAATGACAGACTTAAAGCAGGTATGGCTGGGCGAGAGGTCAACTCACTCACATGGCAGAAATGAGGAAAAGATGTTTCCTAAGGAAGATCGGGACTATTGTTACCAGAAAATGGAAGTATGGATTCTGGGTACCAAGCAATATATGTCCACTATAGATAGCCATGAATGTGTTTCTCTCTCCCCCTAGAACTGTAAATGCTGAGGGTAGGGATTGCATGAACATCACTATGGCATTCACCACACCCAGAATTGTGCCATTTATCAGAGAAGGTAAATGTTTAGGGGGCATTCATTGAGTAAACAAATTCCCCAAAGTAGAATACCCAGGTTAGAGGAAACAAACTTTTTTAAAAAAGATTTTATTCATTTATTTGACAGAGAGAGAGAGCAAAGGGAGGGGGGAGCAGCTGGCAGAGGGAGAAGCAGGCTCCCCACTGAGCAGAAAGCCCAAAGCAGGGCTCGATCCCAGGACCTCGGGATCATGACCTGAGCTGACGGCAGATGCTTAATTGACTGAGCCACCCAGGCACCTCGGAAACAAACTTTTTAAAAGAGCTTATTACATGTTGCCAGATTTTCTCCAGAAGAAAAACAGTATCAATGTATAATAAAATCATAATAAAAGAATAGTATAATGGTAATGTGTATTAGGATAGCTATTTCCCCAAAATATTGCCAACATTGAGTTTTGTCATTTTGATTCATTCTTGGTAATACAATAAGTCTCCGGCAGATTTTTAAGCTGCTTTATTTTAGATGAATTTAGTCGTTAACAAAGATGATCATTCGCCCAGCACTAAATATATCAATTTTTTTTACATTTTTAAAGCACATGCAGTAAGATTTTTTTTTTTAAGATTTATTTGAGAGAGAGAGTGTGCGCACGTATGCTTGTGGGGGGGAGGGGCAGACGGCGAGGAAAGAACCCTGGGGCAGACCCCCTGCAGAGCGTGGAGCCCAGCATGGGGCTTGACATCCCAGGACACTGAGATCATGACTTGAGCAAGGATCAAGAGTCAGACACTTAACTGACTGAGCCATCCAGGCACTCCTCAGTAAGTTTTGTTTGTTTGGTTGGTTGGTTTTGGTTTTTTGGTGTGTTTTTTTTTTAAGATTTTATTTATTTATTTGACAGAGAGATCACAAGTAGGCAGAGAGGCAGGCAGAGAGGGTGGGGGAAGCAGGCTCCCCGCCAAGCAGAGAGCCCGATGTAGGGCTCGATCCCAGGACCCTGAGACCATGACCTGAGCTGAAGGCAGAGGCTTAACCCACTGAGCTACCCAGGCGCCCCCCTCGGTAAGTTTTTATAGATCCTTTTTCCCATGTTATCTCTTCCAGTATATTTTCACAGTGATTGGTCTATGAGGATTTTTAAAATTGTAGTAAAATACACATAATATACAATCTACCGCTTGAACTATTTTTAAGGGTTATTCACTTATTTAGTAGTGTTAAGTACATTCACATTGTTCTGAAGACAATCTCCAGAACGCTTTTCAACTTGCAAAACTGAAATTTTATACCCATGAAACTACTCTCTAGTCCTTCCACCCAGCATCCAGCAACCACTACTCAGCTTTCTATCCCTATGAACCTGACTACCCGAGATACTTCAGATCAGTGGGATCACACTGCGTTTGTCTTTTGTGACTGGCTTATTTCACTCTGCATAATGTCCTCGAGGTTCATCCATGTTGTAGCCTGGGTCAGGATTTCCTTCCCTTGGCAGGCTGAATAATTTCCACTGTATGTGTACATCACATTTTGTTTATTCATCCATCAAGGGACACTTGGATCCTTTTCACCTTTTGGCTATTGTAAGTAATGCTGATGAGTACAAGTATCTATCCAAGACCTTGTTTGCCGTAGCGGCTACACTGTTTCACATTCCCACCATCATTGCATAAGGGTCTCAATTTCTCCATATCCTTGCCTACACTTGTTGTTTTCTGGGTTTGTTTTTACCGTAGCCATCCTACTGGGGATGACCTGAGTATCTGATATCCCATAAGGAAGATGTGGAACACAAGGTGGGTAGCCATGTATTAAAGGTGTCAAGAGGAATTTCAGTCTCTCCTTGGCAGCCAGTTTGGTCTCTCTCCTACATCTACATGGGAATTTTGAAAAAAGAAACATTTCAGTTCTTGTTCTAAAGAACTAAAAAATTCTGGAGAAGGATGGGTTGTTTCCTATTGGAATTATATTGCTGGTGTTGTTGCTAGGAAGCCAGACACCTTCCAGAGATAGGAAAGAATACTACCCCTTAACATATGTGAGAGTTGCAAAGAGAGAATAATGGGGGAAAGAAAATAAGCTAGAGGACAAATGATAGGATATATCATGCATTTCAAAGGATACATTGATTAGGAGAAAGGAAGAGGGAAAGTAAAGAAACCCAGCTTCCTGTAAACAGCTGGCTGCGAGTTCTTTGCAGGCCACCAGCAATAAGGACAGCAGAAATATCTTGAGAAAAGAAAACAGAGAACAATGGATTTATGCATTAATTTATTGAGCTTGCCCTAGATGTCAGGCATTGTTCAAGACACTGAAGACTATCAATGAATAAAACAGACAAATTAGTCCTTCACGGAGCTTTCATTGTAATGGCAGGAGACTGATAATTGGGTAAATATACAGCATTACAGATGGTGAGCTCTATGGAGAATGATACAGGGCAAGGATAAAAGGGGGTGGCATATGTTCCTACTTTATACAGAAAGATGAGGAAAGTACCCTCTATTACAGTGACATTTGAACATAGGTCTGAAGGAAGAGAGAGAATGAGAGGGAGTGAGACATGCAGATATATCTGGGGGAAGGAATCCAAGCAGAAGAAAGAGAATGTGCAAGAGCCCTGGGGCAGAAACGAGCTTAAGCGTTTGAGGGATAGTCAGGAGACCAGTGTGGCTTAAAGGGATGGATGAAGGGAAAGTGTTAGGAAGTGGTGTCAGTGAGTAGGAGCATGCCAAATCGTGTTAGGGACTTGGGCTCTTGTTCTGACTGAGCTGGCAAGACATTAGGGAGTTGGAATGGAGAAGAGGTGCGACCTGATTTATGTTTTTAAAATATCATTTAGTCAGAGTATTTGGGCAAGAAGGGAGGACTGTCTGAGGCTGAATTAGAAGCAGGAAAACCAGTTTAGGCGGTGACTGCCATAATCCAGGACAGATGGTAATAGCTGGGACAAGAGTGCAAGTGATGGCAGCGGAAGGAAGCTGTCCGAGCTCAGGTACCTTTAGAAGGTTGAACCGTCAACATTGGGTGCTGGTTTGGATGTGCAGTGTGAGAGAAAGAGAGGGATCAAGGCTGAGTCTGGACTTCTGCCTGAGCAACCGTAGGGTTGGATTACCATTTACTGAGAAGATGAGGGGAGGAACAGATATGGCGAGAGAAACCGGGAACTGGCTAGAGGTACAACAGTTGAATAGGCCGCTCAGGGGGAAGGTCAGGGCTAGAAAGGCAGCCCAAGATACAGCCGCAGCCACCTCTGACCTCTGACTGAACTGTTGCCAGCCACCTGCACGAGAAGATCGGAAACTACAGCATAACTTACATCCCTCACATTTATATGCTATAAGGTATCTATAACATAGGCTTGCATAGGTTCAAAACTTAGAACTTGGTAAAAATTATATGTATGTTTATATATAATGTAACCACATATTTTCAAGTAATAGCTTCCTGTAAAGACTAGATCTTCTGTGTGATCTACATTTTGCCTACATCTCCATCCTTTTCTCCTTATTCTCCATTCATACTGTCTTCCTGTTGGCTCCTCAAATCTTCCATGCTTCCTCTCACCACAGGGCCTTTGCACAGGCTTTACCCTCCACCCAGAGCCTTGTACCCTTATTTACTCCCCAGGAAACTCCTCTGGCTCATCTTTCAGATCTCAGTTCCTATATCTCTTCCTTGGGAAACCTTACCCACAACCTCAGCCTGAGCCAGGTCCCTGTACTCTAGGCCATCCCAGAAGTGCCAATCCCTCTTTCCAGTGGTAGTTTTATATTTATTTTAATAATTACTTGATTAATATCCCTCTCACTCACTAGAATATAGGCATAATATAGAATTTTATTCAGAAAACTTTCTCCAGGAAATTGTCTGTATCAGGCACAGACATACTCAATTATTGTTGAATCACTGAATAAATAGGAAGAAATTCAGACATAAGATTTCCCCTTAATTGAGAAATACAAAGGACGAATGTGGTTGCTAAGGTCTAAGTCCTTTACTTTAATACTAATAATCCCTGAAAAACTATGCTAAAGTAAAAAATATGAAAACTTTTTAATGCCTTTATGTGTTATAAGAGGATTTTATTTCCAAAGAGATAAAAAATTGTAAAATTGCTCCTTACGCCAAGGCCTTTTTGACTTGATATTTGATGACATTTTCAGCATTCCGTACATAGTTTTAAATTCTGTCCTTTTTCGTTCACAGTTGAATACATTCTCAACCAGCCTGACTCCAAAGAAGATCTCACTGAGACTGGAGTCTCCACTATCATTATGATTTGCATCATTGCTGCAATCAAGCGCAGTTTGTTAGATCTGTACTTCTCTTTGTATTTAAGCGTCTGAACAAACTGGTGGTTGCTAAAGGGGAGGGGGATGAGGGAATGGGCGATATAGATGAAGGGGACTAAGAGGTACAGACTGCCATTTATGAAATAAATAAGTCACAGAGATGGAAATACAGCGTATGGAGTATAGTCAGTAATACCGTGATCGTGTTGTGTGGTGACAGAGAATGACTACACTTACGGTGAGCACTAAGTTAAACCACCTGAAGCTAATATAACATTGTACATCAGCTATACGTCAATAACACATTTTTTTAAAAAGGCCTATTGTCTTTATCACCATTATTGACTTTCAGTTTCCTTTCATTTGTATAAAATAATGAGGGCAAATACAATAAATTATTTAAATACATACACTATTAGGCAGATGTTAATGGTGACACTGCCCAAGCATTGCTGTTGGCTTCCAGGCCAGGTCCCACTGAGCTGCAGATCAAAATGCTCACCTGTCAGGGAGCATCAACGCAAGAGGGAAAGACAGTAGAGTTTCTTAAAGATTGTATCCTTTAAAGATTGCAAATATTTTCATTACATAGCAATTCCTTAAGTTATGTGACTGTTTCCTTAAAAAAATTATTGACTGTAGTTGACGCATAATATTACATTAATTTCGGGCGTACAGTATAGTGATTCAACATCTGTATACATTATGCAATGCTTACTGCAGGTGTAGCTACTGTCTGTTTCCATCTGACACTATTACAATACCATCAAATATATTCCCATGATTTATTCATTCCATAACTGGAAGTCTGATCCTCCCACTCCCCTTCACCCATTTTGCCCAGTAACCCTCTCCCTTCTGGCAACCATCAGTTTGTTCCCTGTATTTATAGGTCTGACTCTGACTAAAAAACAAACACACACTAATTGTTAAGAACAAGAAGATTAAATGCATGTAAGTCAGATAAAAATTCATAAGTAATAAAAAAGATACTTATTAATAATCTGGTAGTGGAGAAAGAAGTATAAATTTAAAACAATAAGACCACAATAAAGTGCTATGGTGTGAGACCCAGAACAGTGTTTTGGGGAAAGCGATTCTAAGCTGATTGATCATCAAATGCCACTTGAATTATGTGGAATTTTTTTTATTTTATTTATTTATCTGTCAGAGACAGAGAGAGAGTTCAAGCAGGGAGAGTGGAAAAGGGAGAAACAGGCTTCTCACTGAGCAGTGAGCCCAATGTGAGACTTGAACCCAGGACCCCGGGATTATGACCTGAGCCGAAGGCAGACACTTAACCCAGCCATTCCAATTATGTGGAATTTAAACAACATCATGGGAAAAAGTTGACAAGGCAATAGCAGAAAGAGATCAACCCAGGAGAGACATCTTAGAAGAAAGGAGAATAGGAAACTCCAGAAACCCATCTTTCCACCTCTACAGCTATTAAACTGACTGGGACTGTCTCACTTGCCGCACTCAGGGAAGATCTTGATGGAGAGGCCAGTGAATTTCAGCCTCTGTGCACAGTAGAGATTACGAGATACTATGGCAAGCCTTTGTGCCGATGGCTGGCCGGCACTTCTTGGGTGGCTTTTTGGAACTAGGGTGAGCAATAGCACCTTGTCTTCCAGATATCGAGGCTGTGTGTTCTGATCACTGATTGCTGCTTTTGAGAACTCTGGGTCTGTGGCCATTGGCTGGAGTGGCTTCCAAGGAACTTAAAGATGTTCTTCAATTGATACAGAAAAAGCATCTGACAAAATTCAACACGCTTTCATGATAAAATAACACTCAACAAACCAGTAAAAAAAGGAAACTTCTTCAGCATAATAAAGGCTACATATGAAAAACTCTCACCTAACAAATTCAATCAAATCATATTCTGTCAAAGACTGAAAGCTTCTCCCTTAAGATCGGGAACAAGACAAGGATACCCACTTCACAACTAACATTCAGCATATTACTGAAAGTTCTAGCCAGAGCAAATAGGCAAGAAAAAGAAATTAAAAGCATCTAAATTGGAAAGGAAGAAGTAAAATTATCTCTATTCACAGATGACATGATCTCACATGTAGAAAGCCCTAAAGACTCCGCCAAAAAAAAAAGAAAGAAAAATTGTTAGAGCCGATAAATGAATGCAGCAAATCTTCAGTATGCAAAATCAACATTCAAAAATTAATTGCATTTCTATAAGTAGAAATGAATAACTCGAAAAAAAAAGAAATGAAGAAACAACCCCATTTACAATGTCATCAAAAAGAATTAAATACTTGGGAATAAATTTAAACAAGAAGGCAAAAGACTTGCACATTGAAAACTTCAAAACATTGCCAAGAGGAATTTTTAAAGACTTAAATAGATGGAAAGGTGTCCCATGGTCATAAAGCAGAAGACTTAATTGTTAATACAACAATACTAGTAATCTACATATTCAGTACAATCTCTATCAAAATTCCAATAGTGTTTTTTGCAGAAATAGAAAAACCCATCCCCAAATTCTTATGTAATCTCAAACAACACTGAATAGCCAAATCAATCTTTTTTTTTAAGATTTTCTTTATTTATGTGATAGAGAAAGAGAGAGATCACAAGTAGGCAGAGAGGCAGACAGAGAGAGAGATGGGAAGCAGGCTCCCCGCTGAACAGAGGGCCCGAAGCGGGGCTCGATCCCAGGACCCTGAGATCATGACCTGAGCCGAAGGCAGAGGCTTACCCCACTGAGCCACCCAGGCATCCCACCAAATCAATCTTTATAAAGAAGAACAAAGTCAGAGAACTTTCTCTTCTTGATTTCAAAACTCAGAACAAAACAACAATAATCAAAACAGAATGGTACTGGTATAAGGGTAGACATACAGACCAACTGACTAGAATAGAGAGCCCAGAAGTAAACTCTCACATATATAGTCAACCGATTACTGACAAGATTGCCAAGACCACTACTGGGTATTTAACCTAAAGAAAATGAAAACACAACTTGAAAAGGAAATATGTCCTCTATATTTATTGCAGCATTATTTATAAAAGCTAAAGGAAGCAACCTAAGTGTATGTGTATACACACACAAAGGAGTATCACTCAGCCATAAAAGGAATGAGATCCTGTCATCTGCAACAACATGGATGGACCTGTGGTATATCGCTAAGTCAAAAAAGTCAGAGAAAGACAAATACTACGTGATTTCACTTATATGTGGAATCTAAAAGCCAAAAGAAATGAACAAACAGAGCAGAAACAGACCCTCAAATACAGAGAAAAAACTGGTGGTTGCCAGAGGGGAGGGGGATAGAGGGATGGACAGAATGAGTGACGGGGAGTGGGAGGTACCGTGGGAGGTACCGTGGGAGGTACAAGGGATGAAAGACACGGCACAGAGAATATAGTCAATGGTATTATAATAGTGTTGTACAGTGACAGATGGTAGTTGTATTTGTGGGGAACACAGCACACATAAAGAGTTGTCAAACCACCATGTTGTACACCTGAGACTAATGTAACACTGTATATAACTATACTTCAATTTAAAAAAAATAGTAAAATTTTTCATAAAATTTTTTTTAAAAGATTGCCAAGACTATTCAATAGGAAAAAAAATAGTCTTTTCCAAAAATGGAGCTGGGAAAATAGGATATCCATGTGCAAAACAATGTTGTTGGACTCACACCTCATAGTATACGGAAACCAAATCAAAATGAATCGAAGACCTAAATTTAAAAGCTAAATCTATCAAACTCTCAGAGGAACACATGGAAGAAAAGCTTCATGACATTGGATTTGATAATGATTTCTTGGATATGACACCACAAATACAGGCAACAAAAGAAAAAATGGATAAATTAGACTTCCTCAAAATTTTAAAACTTCGTGAATCAAAGGATGCTATCCACAGAGTGACAGGACGATGCACAGAATGGAAGAAAATATTTCAAATCACGTATCTGATAAGTGTTTAGTATGTAGAATATATAAAGATCTTCTAAAACTCAACTACTACAACAACAAACCCAATTCAAAATGACCAAAGGGATTTGGAAAAACATTTCTCCAAAAAAGACACACATGGCCAATAAGCACATAAAAAGATGTCAACATCTGGGCGCCTGGGGGGCTCAGTCAGTTAAGCATCTGCCTTTTTGGCTCAGGCATGATCTCAGGGTCCTGGGATTGAGCCCCACATTGGGCTCTCTGCTCAGTAGATAGTCTGCTTCTCCCTCTCACTCTCCCACTGTGCTCTCCTTCCTCTCTCTCTCTCTCTCTTTCTCTCAAATAAATAAATAAAATCTTAAAAAAAAAAAAAGATGTCAGCATCCTTAATCATGAGAGAAATGCAAATCCAAACCAAAGTAAGATACCATTTCACATCCATTAGGATGGCTATTAAGGAATATCAGAAAAGAATGATGGAATTATCTAACCATAAAAAGAAATAAAATTCTGATTCATGCTACAATATGGATAAACCCTGAAAATGTTATGCTAGACAAAAATCAGCAAGACATAAAACAACACATATAGTAGGATTCCACTGGTACGAGGTACCCAGAACAGGCGAGTAAAGTAGGATGGAAGTAACCCAGGGTGGCCAGGAATGGGAATGGAGAGTTATTGTTTAACAGATACAGTGTTTCTACTTGGGATGATGAAAATTTCTGGAAATGGCTCGTGGTGGTGGTTACAAAAACATTGTGAATGTACTTAGTGCTGTTGCAGTGTTCGATTAAAATAGTTAAAGTGTAAACATTACATTTTGTATTTTACCGCCATATGTAAACAAACAAAATAAAATAAGGGGGATCTACCCAGGCAGGAGGCTGAAGGATGACGCTTCTTGCCAGCACTGTGAAGATCACGAAAGTTTGGATGTCCCCCGCGTGCCAGGAGCAGTGCCCTGCTTGGCAGAGGGAGAGGGGCTGCAGGGGCCGTGGAGGCAGCCTGCTGGCTGGACCTCCAACCAGGAAGAGGCATCTGAGCCTGCCTAGAGCACCAGGACCAGACAGGGCATCAGGCACGTCACCAAAATGCAGGCTCTAGGATGACAGACACCCTCTCTGCATTCATTGTTTTATCACTAGCTTCTGACACAAAATGGACACTCAATAGGTATTTGTTGAATGAATGAATGAATGAATGAATGAACCAATCAATCGTGAAATCACTCTCAAACAATATCATAGTGCCTGACATCAGAATGCATCTGCATGTATTAGAAGCCCTGGAGGGCTTGTCAAAACACAGGCTGCTGGGCCCAGAGCTCCCGATTCAGCAGACTGGGGATGGAGCCTGAGAATTTGCATTTCTTGCAAGTTCCCAGATTATGCTGATGCTGCTGGTCTGGGGCCACACACTGAGAGCCACTGATTTAGAAGAAACAGTTTCCATAATTGGAAGACCAGCTCCTTGCTCAAATTTCTATGTAAATACGTTAACCCTTAGGTTATTCCAAAACAAACAAACAAACAAACAAACAACAACAACAAACCCACCCAGGCTGAGGAGTCCAAAACAGGATTAAGACTGAATTTCTTGCTACTCTCAGTGGGGGATGTTGAAAGCCAAATTTAACTAGACTTAGGAGAAAGAAATATTTTTTCTTCTTGTGTGTAATTTTGCTCAATAAAACGGGTAAAGAAACCAATTCATGAAGAAAGCAAATCTTCAATGAGACCCCATATAGGCAAAAAGAAAGGGGGATTGAAATTCTGAGTGTTCTGCTCACTGGCGGTGTGACTTTGGTAAAATGTCTAACTTTTCTGGATTGCAGATACTGTACCTATGAAACAGAGGTGATTGCAGCCAACTCATGGGCTTATCATAAAGGTTAGGTGAGATAGAGTAAGTAAAATACAGGAGAAACTCTCTTACCCAATTTCTACTTCAACAACCGGCCAGATTAATCATGTCTCTTCCCGACATAAGCCTATTGGCCGAGGCCAGCAACAGGCTTACTGCCCACATGCCCTTCCCTGTCCTTCCCGGTCCTTCTACCTCCACCAACGGAGCGAAAGACATACCATAGTCAGGTGCATCGGCTATCAAACCTGTTCGCTAGTTGCATTTCATAATGTAACCATGTAATTTAACTAAATATTACTTAAATCCATGAAATATGAGTGCAAAAAGAAAGACCACTTTCGTTTCTGCGAAAAATAACTTGCCTGCTTTGGGAAGTCTCCATAAAGGCAAGTTGTTAAAATAAACTACGTCAGATTACATGCACATGAGCCATCTTGTAGAAGAGTGGGTGGGAAGAGGAAAAATCTAGAAAGATTCTGCTCGATTGCTACGACATACCTTTCAGTGTTTGCTCTACTTTACAGAACCCTAACCTGGAAATCTTAGATAATGGATCACAGATGTGGCTTGTGCAAGAACAAGAATCTGGAGTGCAGTCAGGCATCGTCCTCAAAGAAAGCAGCTCAGCCACGAATCAATAGTTTGGCAAAGAAATGTACAGATTTATGCTTTCAGTTAAAGTAGAAGTTGAAGGTCTGAGTACATCACTTTGTATGACTCCCTGCTTCCAGTGACCTTTTAACCGACCAAAATACCAGTCCTAGTCACATTCAAGAAGTGCTCACAGCGCCTGGCACTCGCTAAATGTTCCTTCTCCCACTACCACCTGCTACCACCTCGAAAGGTCGGTCTGGTTTCACACCCAAATGCCATTCCTGTTCTTTAACATTTCATCGGTAAATACACCCTACTTAAGTGTCTTCACGTTGCACCAAACCAGTAGTATTTTTCAGATTTCTGAGGCCCAGGACATTTCAATTTGACACATTCCCGAAGCCCTACCCCTATCACTCAGCAGAATCCGAGGAGGCCCTGGGACGGCGCTGGTGCGGAAAGCAGTCGTGAACAGTCATGCAACTTTAAAAAAAAAATAACAACGCCTAGCCTTTACGCAGCG
Organism: Mellivora capensis; assembly: GCA_004024625.1. Lineage (NCBI taxonomy): Eukaryota > Metazoa > Chordata > Mammalia > Carnivora > Mustelidae > Mellivora > Mellivora capensis. The sequence goes on along the minus strand of PISX010000765.1, from coordinate 223,427 downwards.
CCCTGATGAGGATGAGCCCTTCCAAGGTGTAGGTTCATCTTCTGGCACCTCTCTGAGCTGGGTTGGTGTTATTCTTTAACACTTAGAAGGTTAGGAAGTAGAACGCGGGAAGGTTCATGGACTTGCTTAAGTCGGAGCTACAAGGCAATAGCAGAGATGCAGTGAGACCTCAGGCCTCCCAGGTCGTCTGCTGTCCTCCCTGGTCTTGGGTTTTTTGGTTTGGCTCCTTTCCCAAAAGCTTCCGTTTGGGGACCTCAGTAACACATCTGTATAAAATATGTGTGTGCGCGTGCATATGCGTCTATGTTGTATGTGTCTTTCCTGCTTCGTGAGAAAAAGCCTGGAGAGGAAACGGTCTGGCTGCTGTTTCCTCAAGCTTCATTTTCTTCAGTCCCTCAGCAGTCTGGAAAGAGCTCAGCCTCCCCCGGCCGTTCTGCATTCACTGACGGTTTGTGTCTCAGAGAAAGAAGCAGAGGCCAGGGCCACCGCAGACACCTTCCCAGGCCATCCGCAGCAACAAGAAAAGCCTGGAGCCTTCTGGGGGAAGGACAGACCAACTCCCCAGGGCAGCCCGGCTTCCCTCCGGCAATTCCTGGTCTACCTATATTTAAAACATCCCGTTGTGTGAAAAGAGGACTCCTTGGTGCCTGTGAACGTCCCTACCCGCTCTGGCCCTGCCACCGTCCTGATGCTCAGAGAGGCCGCTGGTCAGCTGTGGCGTTACCCTGTCAGTCACTTGCCCAGTCTGAGGGCCTTCTCCGGAGGAAGTCATGCAAACATCAGCTCAGCCCGAGGGGCAACAGGTTGGCTGCAGACAGAATATAATCAGGGAAGACTGATAAGATCTTATTGTTTCTTCCAGGGCCAACCCCGTGAGCCTCTGGGAACTATGTCCATTCACCCACAAGTGTCCATCAAGCCACGAGCACTGATGTGGCCTCTGGCACTCAGGAAGACCCCCGCTAACCAGAAGTAGGAAGAAGGGGAAGGAATAGACTAGTAACGGGGAGGAAGAGGACTGGGTACAGTTTCTGTGGCTGCCCAGCACTGACTGGTGGTCACTCAGGCGGGTAAGGCCCTGAGCGCCATCGCAGGACTCTACCCACGGCCCAGCGCCACTTCCAGCTCCTGTGTTTCCTGCTCCCAAACTTTAGATGGCCCTGCCCCACAAAGATGTTAGGGCCCTGTGTCATACGGAACCAGCAGGCACTTAACAAAATCCCTCATTTTGTCTTGGGAGAAGAGGAAATTGGGAAGGAACTTCAACTACCTTGTTTCTCGATTAACTCAGATTTTCTAGGCCACATGTGGGATCACCCACACATCAAGTGATCTTCTCTACTCACCGCCTGAGGTGGACTTAAGTACGCCATATCACTATAGCAAAATGAAAAGAGAAGGGTGCCTGGGTGGCTCAGTGGGTTAAAACCTCTGTTTTCAGCTCAGGTCATGATTCCAGAGTCCTGGGATAAAGCCCCGCATGGGGCTCTCTGCTCAGCAGGGAGCCTGCTTCCCCCTCATTCTCTCTCTGCCTACTTGTGATCCCTGTCTGTCAAATAAATAAATAAAATTTTAAAAAAAGAAAAGAGAAAAGGGACCCCTTGCGCGCTGTCTGTGGGAATGCAAACTGGTGCAAACTGGTGGAGGTTCCTCAAAAAATTAAAAATACAACTACCATATGATACAGCAATTGGTATTTATCCAAAGGAAATGATATCTTGAAGGCACAGCTGTACCCCCATACACTGCTGAATTTTTCATAACAGGTTAGACATGGAAACAACCTAAATAGATAAAGAAAACACGATTTTAAAGATTTTCTTTCTTTCTTTCTTTCTTTCTTTGAAAGAGAGAGCATGTGTGTGAGCAGGGGGGAGGGGCAGAGGGAGACGGAAAGGGAGGAACAGAGTCTGTGCTGAGCGTGGAGCCCCACATGGGGCTTAATCCCAGACCCTGACATCATGATCTGAGTCAAAATCAAGAGTCAGATGCTTACCCAACTGAGCCACCCAGGCGTCCCAAGAGAATATGATTTTATATATATATGATTTTTTATAAGTGTATATACATACACATAAAATATGATTTTTATATGTGTGTATATAGATACATACACATAACACAGAAATGCATGTATGGAGACACACAACCATAATAAAGAATGCAATTCTGCCATTCGCAACAACATGGATGGACCTCGAGGGTGAAATAAATCAGGCCAAGAAAGACAAATACTGTCTGATCTCACTTCCATGTGGAATCTAAAAAAGCTGAACTCAGAAACAGAGAGTAGATTGGTGGTTGCCAGGGGCTATGGGCTGAGGGAAATGGGGAGGTGGTGCCAAAGGGTACAAGCTTCCAGTTCTGAGATGAGTAAGTTCTGGAGATCCAATGTATGGCATGATGACTATAGTTAACAGTATTGTATACTTGAAAGTTGCTAAGAGAGTAGATCTTAAATGTTCTCAACACACATACACACACACACACACAAGGTAGTCATGTGAGATGACTAACATTATGGAAATAACTTCACAATATATACACGTGTCAAATCATCACATTTTACACCTTAACATTACACAATGTTAAATGTCAATTATATCTCAATAAAGCTAGAAAAAAACGAGTATGCACAGGAATGCTAACATTTACAAATGTGTCCTCCCTTAACACTTTAAAAATACCATATTTTGAAGGCAGCATTGTGAAGCTGAGGAAACGCTGGCAGCTCTTAGATTTAAGGAGACCTGGACTCCCAGCTCTGTGTACGAATCGGTTTGGGGCGAGTCACTTCATGACACACACAAGCCTCGTTTTATTCATTTTACCCCCGTACTTCAGATGTGCATTTCCCAAGGTATGTTGAACCCATCGATTTCTGGGTCCCTGCTTGTCAGGAAAACTAAGGGTAGTTCCTTCATTCCCTACCTCTATAAAAACAATAACCATTAGAATCTCTCCATTCATTTCAGTATGTTGCCAGACCCATTTTCTACACTCTGCTCCGGACAGAAAGCTGGCAGTTGGTGAGGCGGCAGGTAAACACCTCCATTCATCCCATCTCGTTCATTTAAGGGAGGCAACAGCTCTGTGATGGAGACCATGGTGCCCCCCAGGCCCACCTGCGGCACCCAGGCCTCAGGAGGCTGGCTGCGGGCCTCAGCTGAACTCCTCTTTGAGAATTGCCCTTGCCTGAAGGAAGTGCTAAGGCACCCAGGTTACATGTCCCCCTTGAGGACAGTCTCATCAGGTGGGAGGACAATGGCCCAGTCCCCTGGCCTCACTTTAGGACAATTCAGAGGACCATCCGAGTTGCAGAGTCTCTGTGAGATGTACCAAGGCCTTTGGCAGAACCGCATCACAGTCCAGCTCCCCCTCCTGGTCCCCTCATCCCCTCATAAGTGCTGTTCCCCTAAAGGACTCCCCCAGTTGGCCCCTGCACTCAGTCTCCATCTCAGAGTCTGTGTCTCTCGGCAAAGGACCTAAGACAGCTACCCAGCCACGCCCACACACAGGCCTGCCTTAAGCAAGGCTTGGTTCAAACGTCTCAGAGTGACAGACTTCCACCCACACCTTTCGATGAAAGGATGACTGACGACTTTCTATGCTCAGGTTGGGGCGTGTGTGTGTGTGTGTGTGTGTGTGTGTGTGTGTGTGTGAATCCATTCCGGAAGAACGGAGAACAAACTGGGTGATGTCCTATATGTAATTGACTATGCGATTAGGTCAGGCTGGCTAATTAAGACTCACTCACTGCCATCTCCTGAGATGAAAGCTACACTGGGGCTGGCATAGAAAACAATTAGCCCTACTTGAGTTCAAACAGCTTATGTAAGCCGAGAGAGCCCATTTCCCCTTCTGGAGCCATTAATTAATGAGTCTGCTGCTCTCCCCTATCCTTCATACCTGTCATAACTTCTTTCACTAGTGGCATCAATGGTCATTCTGTGCAATTCCCCGGCTGACAGCACAAATGCAAATTTGGAGAGACTATCACAGGAAGAGGGCACACCGTGCCCGGGGATGTTAACATCCATTTCTGTGGAGATGCTCCTTTTGCTTAGAAGCATATCCCAGCCTAGCTAATGTGAGGAGCCAAGGTCTTGAAGGGTGGCAGCAAGAAACCCAGAGGCACTGAGAATCCTTACTACTATAAACGAGCGTGGCTTACATTTGGCAGGGGTAGGGAAACAGTGTATTTTTAAATGAGAAGACCTGAAGCATTGTAGGTGAAAAGAGAGGCCTCCATTCACAGGTATGTATGTGTACTACTCAGATCCTGGTGATGAACGCTAGAGACTTGTAATTACCCACATCAACAGCGCTTTTGAATTGATCTGGTTATTTGCAAACAAGGTTACTGACTGTCACTTTCATTTGCACTATTGCCAAAAGAGATGCACTGCTTTCTCCTAGTGCCTTTTTTCTTCATGCCTGTGGTTGGGATGTTGGGTTTCTCCAAAGCTGTGATACAGAATGAAGAGAGAAGTTGGAAGGCAGTTCAGCTGGAGATTTCTAGAGATTCTGCAGATATCAGACCAGTCGGGGGGATGAAATCACACCAGCCAAAGCCACGGGGAGACTGAGTTGTAAAGAAGACCACTGATGCACAGCTAGGGAGTGAGAGAGTGAGGTGGGAGGAGGGAGATAAACATTTGTACAGACAGAAGCATTCAGGGGAAGCAGGACACTTCCTCACTAAGCGAGTTATCTGAAATAGTAATTGGAAGATTAAGCAGAGAATCAGAGCAAAGGGAGTTTTGTAGGTTATTTTCTTCAGTGTAGGGAAGACCATGAAGAATGAACTCAATGCTCCTCTAGAGTTTACTTTGTTGTAACTATAATTTTAATCTCTTCTAGCTTTAGAGTCCCTTTCTGTCCCCATTAGACAGTGCTAAACACAAATACTTTGTTTCTGAACTTTTCTTTTCCTATACTCCATATAAGCTACCACCCTAGAGTTGGCATTTACCATAAAAATGTTGCAATTACTAAGATTACTATTTATCATATAGAGTTGATCTTTGAATAACATGGATTTGAACTGCATGGGTCCACTTATTCATGGATTTTTTTTCAATAAATACTATACAGTACTGTAAATGTATTTTCTCTTATAATTTTCTTAATAACATTTTCTTTTCTCTACCTTACTTTATAATAAGAATATAGTATATAAAATGTGTAACATAGAAAATATATGTTAGTCAACTGTTTATGTTACCATTAAGTCCTCTGGTCAACAGTGGGCTATCGGTAGTTAAGTTTTGGGGGAGTCAAAAGTTGCACATGGATTTGCAACTGCACAGAGGGTTGATGCCCCAACCTCTGCATTGTTCAAGGACTAGCTAATACACTGACTTTGAATGGTGACAATATCTGTCCTTTTTCTTCAGTTATAAGGGTTCACCTGTGTGATGTCTCCCCATGTACCAATACACCTGAATTCTTTTCCTAAACTGTAACATTGGGACACTTTTGGTAGTCTTTAGAATTAGAAAGTACATTAGAACTACCAGAACATAGAAAGGGACAGCATAGTTAACAATAAGAAAGGATGGTGGAGAAAAGAAGAATGGACAGATCAGTGGATATATTGTTGAGAAAAAAAGCCAGGATTTACATTCATGTGAAAGGAATTCGGAAGACAGAATGAAGAGTGAAGAAATCCTTGGTGTAGGGTAAAGGTGGCCAAACTGGTACTTGCAATTATTAAGTGCAAGGCCTCCTAGCCCAGAATGTCACCAATTATCACAGTAGATTCCCAAAAGTTTCTTAGAATACAGTTTAGACCCATGCATATTTTAGCCCCTAATCTCCATCTTATTCCCTATACTAGAAAACTGGACTGTGAAAACTTCTGTAGCCTCTCCAGATTAAGAGCCAATTACTGGCTCCACATTTCCTTTCTCCAGGAAAGAGTCCTTGTTTCCACGTGGAGTTCTAAGATGAAGAGAATAGTGGAAGTACTTCTGGAGTGACAGAATAAAGACTTCCAAAATTCTGCCCCTTTATAAAACAACTAGAACACTGGCCAAATAAAACACAACACAATAACAACAAAACAGATCAATGCCTTAGAACTCTGAAAAACAATCTAGTGAGTATTTATTCAAGAAAAACAGCTGAATATCAGTAAGAAGAATAAGCTTTTAGCATTTTAACTTATCCTAATTCCACTACCATCTTTCCAGCTCCACAAGAGCCTTGAACACCAACAGCCTAACAATACCATAGCTGTAGAAAATCAGAAGCCTAACAGCCACTTGAGAGGGCAGAATGGGTTTGGAGCACTCTCAAAGGCCTATCCCCAGAGAATTATCACTATATAAACAGTCCAACAGCTCAAAAGCCCCATTCTCAGGACTTACCTTTATTTAGCCCAGTTCAGAACTCACTCAGTACAGGCCGTCCTATCGCCAGGGTATTTGTCAAAAACAATCAGCAGCAATTGCTTAACATCTCAGCTGCCTCAGTCAGTCAGCATTACCAGTGGAAAAGATAAAAGGCAGACCAAAAACTTCAAAGGAAAAACTGGAGCATGAAATATTTGTAGGGGGCATTGAAAATTTCTAATATAATACTGGGAATCTAGAAGGCCACACACATGTGCAGGGCTGTATACATGCCCAGGAAGCACTGAGAATGCCCTAATTTCTTCCCTCTGGTTAATTTCGGGCTTAGCACAAGCATGAAATAAACACAAAGAAAGAGTTGTAAACTACCTCCTAGTACCATTGATGGAACACCTCAACATACATACACACACAGACATGTGCACACACAAATACATGCACACACACACACACACACAGTCATTAGCAAAGGCTGGGAGCCATACTAGTTCAAAGCATTTAAAGAAATCTGTCCAATCATTAGCTGATTAGCTGACCACTAAGTTAACCAAACACAAAATTCAATGGCTTCACATAACAAAGAATACAAATTTCCAAATAAATAGCAATAACTACAAACAGAAACAACAAACCTAGGGGAATAGGAGGAATCTTATTTCCAGAGTTACCACATTATACTGTTTAGTGTCCAGTTTCAAAGAAAAAAATTACAAGACATGTAGAGAAACAGGACAGTATGGCCCATATATGGTTACAATAAGCAATCTCTAAAAACAGTCACTGAAAAAGCCCAAATATTGGACTTACTAGAAAAAGATGTTAGATATTATAAATATGTTCAAAGAATAAAAGGAAACCACATCTAAATTTTTTTTAAATCCTGAGAATGATGTTTCACCAAATAGAGTTTCTCTATAAATGGATAGAAATTATTTCTTAAAGGACCAAATTCTTGAGTTGAAAAGCACAAAAGTTAAAATAAAAATTCACTAGAGAGGTTTAACAGAAGGCAAAATAAAGAATCAGTGAACTTGAAGTCAGGTCAGTTGAGATCATCTAGTGTGGAAGAGAAAGATAAAAGAATGAAGAAAAATGAATAGAGCCTGTGAGGCATACTAGCATACACATGAAAGAGAAAGAAAAAGAATAGAAAAAGCATTTGAAGAAATAGCCAAATACTCAGAATTGATTAAAACTATTAATTTGTGTATCTAAAAAATTCAATAAACTTTAGGATATATCAAAGAGATTCACTCTGAGACACACTATAGTCAAACTGTCAAAAGACAAGATGAAGAGAAAATCTTAAAACAGCAAGAGAAACATCTCATCACATACAGGGGATCTCCAGTAAGATTAACATCTGAATTCTCATCAGGAAACATGGTGGCCAGAAGCTAGTAGGATGACATAGTCAAAGTGCTGAAATAAAAAGACAACTTTTGAAAAACAAAGAAGGAATTAAGATATTTCTAGAGAAACAAAAACAGAGAATTAATCACTAGCAGACTGACCCTATAAGAAATACTAGAGGGGATCCTTTAGGATGAAATGAAAGGACACTAGAAAATAACCTGAATTCACATGAAAAAATAAAGAGTACCAATAATAATTACACAGGTAAATACGACAATATGAATGTATTTTGTTAGTCTTCTCCTATCTGATTTAAAAGGCAGCTGCATAAAGCAATAATTATAAAACCATGTTGGCAGGCTAATAATGTATAAGGATATAATTTGTTCTATAGTAACAGTACAGAGGAGTGGGGGACATGGACCTATACTGGAACAGTTTTTGTATATTATGTAATTGAGCTAGTTTTAATTTGAACCATATTGGGGTTTTTTGGGGGTTTTTTGGGTTTTTTTGTTTTTTCTCGAGAGTAACTTTTAATTCTCTCATTTATTCAGGCATATTGTTTTTTTAATTTAATTTAATTTTTTTTTCAGTGTTCCAAAATTCATTGTTTATGCATCACATCCACAGTGTTTTAAATTAAGATGTTAACTGTAATCCTCAGGGGCACCACTAAAGAATAACTTAAAAAAACTAGTACAAGAACAAGGAAATAGGAGTAATATATTAGAAAATCTCTAAAAAGAAGACAGTAATGAAGAAATAGAAGAATGAAAAATACATAAGACATACGAAAAACAAATAACAAAATGGCAGCTGTCTACCTACCTTATCAATAATTTCATTAAATGTAAATGGACTAAACAATAAAAAACAGGGATGACTGGCAGCATGGTTTAATAAAAAAACAAAACTATATATGCTGTGTACAAGAGACATACTTTAGATTCAAGACACAATAAGATGAAACTAAATGAATGGGAAAAGATATATCATACAAAGAGTACCCAAAAGACAACTGGAATGCCTACATAGACAAAATAGTCTAAGACAAAAGTTGTTACTAGAACTACATTACAACATTTTATAACCATAAGAGGAATAATCCAGCAGGAAAACATAATGATTATAAACCTATATGCTCCTAACAAGGGAGCCCAAAATACATAAAGGAAAACTGACAGAATTGAAAGGAAAACTTAAAAATTCAACAATAATAGTTGAAGACTTTAACACATTACATTCAGTAATGGATAGAACAACTTCTAGCAAAATGTCAACAAAAGAAATAGAGGATTAGAGCTAATTCTTTCCTAGTTGGAAAACATTCTTATTTTACTTTATCATCCATGTCCCATGAGAGGGAAGATAAAAGAGTGGTTCAAAGCAAAAAAGGGGTATATAGCACCAAAAGGGAAATATTCCAAAAAGATTGCCTCTCTTTGAAATAAAAAAAAAAAAAGCCTTTAATCTTTTAGTTTCTCTTGGAAAATGCTTCCTCCCCCCAGCAAGTTCCCAGACGCTGGTCCTTGATCCATATCAACACTTCTCATTAGGGGGAGGAGAAATATGGGTTAGAAGTGGGACCTTGACTTTTTCTTAAAAATCAGAGGTATCCTGTCCTCATCTTTCTATGCAAGACTGACTCCTATTATTTAGAGAGATCAAAGCACTAGAGAATGGCATCAGCCTCCCAGGACTCCTGAATATGTTATGGCAACATCATTTACCTAGACAGGCAGGGAATACCTGGAAGTGATCATAAGGCTACCGCTTTAATTTAGAATCCTAGTATGATATATATATATATATATATATATATATATATATATATATATATGGAAAATATGTGAAAAAAGGAAAGTATGCAAAATTTAACCAGACACAAATAGAACAATAATTTAAAAATTAATTATAATAAATATTTTCTTTTTATTAATTAATTCAAATTAAAAAATTTTTCCCTCATTTGAAGGGGCCTATTTTTTTTCTACCCATAAATGCCTGAACAAGAGCTGCTGCTTTTTCTCCCCTCAAAGATTACAAACATTTTGCTACGTCACTGGGCAAGCAATGATGGATTGATATATGTTCAACACTCCACTAGGGAAAGCACTGCTGTATAAATTAAAGCTAAGCTTCTCTTACCTTGTAATTTATTGACCATTTCCTTCAATCAGGTCCATTTAAGGGCTTTAGTTGGTTTCCAATGTAGTTTAATGACTTTCTGTGCTGCCTCCTAGAATAGTACTTTTTAGCATTCTTTAAACACCTTTATAATCTTCAATTAGTTCACCTTCACAACACTCAATGAGGTTAGATGAGGATTATTCCATTTTTACAGAAGATTCAATGGAGTGCTTCTCGTAAAACAGTACACATCATAATCATCAAGGTTACTTATTAAAAGAGAAGATTCATGGGCTCCATCCCCCAAAAAACTTTGACTCAATAGGTCTGAGATATTCTACCCTGTATTTTAAATAACCAGTCCTGATGAGGATAGCAGAGAACCACATTTTGAAAAACACTATCTTTATCCACAAATGTCTAGAGAAAGAAATCTTTTGTTTTAAAAAATACAGCAGACTACCTACCTTGGTTCCCACCCTACAAGATTACTTTCATGTTACACTGTAAAGTATCTTCAGTGCTGGATAATACATAAGACAACTTTTAGACACAATCAATCTGGGGAGAAATTAAGGAATGACTAACGGACAACAGCTCAAGAAAGTGGGAACTGAAGAGGTAGGTGAGGAATTGAAGCCAACTTTCACCTTGACGGCATTTGCTAGATCAGTGAATTTTATTGTCAGTTTTTATGCCTTCAAAGGACCACAAGACACAAGAGAAAAAGATTAGGGCCTGCCCAAGGTGGTAAATTTATTAGGAGACACCCCCATTTTGCTAGGATCCTAAAGAGCTATACTCTCAATGCAAGGGTGAATCAGAAGTAAATCTGTCCTCATCCACAGCAGACTATAAGCAAAACTGCTGACTCACATTGACCCTTGATGGACAAGGAGGGGAAAGCTACTTCCTACATACATGCAGCCCAAATTTCATACCACCTTCAAAGTTTAAAAAACCTCAAGATAAATCTTTTTAAAAACCAGGTCCTGGGGTCAACCCAACAAGAGGATATAATACTTTTAAGTATTTATGCAACCAATATACAAAGCAAATATTAACAGACCTAAGGAAAGAAATAGACAGGGGTGCCTGGTGGCTCAGTGGGTAAAGCCTCTGCCTTCGGCTTGGTTCATGATCCCAGGGTCCTGGGATCGAGCCCTGCATCGGGCTCTCTGCTCAGCAGGGAGCCTGCTTCCCCCTCTCTCTCTGCCTGCCTCTCTGCCTACTTGTGATCTCTGTCTGTCAAGTAAATAAATAAAACCTTAAAAAAAAAGAAATAGACAGTATACAATAATAATAGGGTACTTTAATACTTCACTTTCAACAATGGATAAATCTGACAGAAAATCAACAAGAAAACATAGGCCTTAACACATTTGACTTAACATATGACTTAACAGACATATACAGAACATTCAATCCAAAATCAACAGAATATGCATTTTTCTCAAGTACACATGGAACATTCACTAGGACAGATCATATGTTAGGTCACAAAATACGTCTTAATAAATTTAAGAAGATTTAAATCATATCAAGTCTCTTTTCAAATTACAATGGTATGAAACTAGAAATCAGCTACAAGAAAAAACTGGAAAATTTGCAAATATGTGGAGATTAGGCAACATTCTATTAAACAAACAAAGGATCAAAGAAAAAAAATCAAAAGAGAGATCAAAAAATACCCTGAGACACGGGGGGTGGGAGGTTAGGGGAGCCTGCTGGTGGGTATTAGGGAGGGCACGTATTGCATGGAGCAGTAGGTGTGGTGCAAAAACAATGAATTCTGTTACGCTGAAAAGAAATTTTAAAAAATTAAAAAAAAAATACCCTGAGACAAATGAAAATGGAAACATAACAACTAAAACTTACTGGATGCAAGTCCAGGACCAGAGAGATTTAAAGAGTTACTGTCTATTCTTCTTAAACTATTCCAAAAACTAGAAGAGAGAGGAAAGCTTACAAATGCCTTCCGTGAGGCCAGCATTATCCTGATACCAAAACCAAAGACACCACAGAAGAAGAAAACGATAGGCCCGAATCCCCGATGAACACAGACGCAAATGTCCTCAACAAAATATTAGCAAACCACATTCAACAATACATTAAAGGGAGCATTCGCCTGATCAAGAGGGATTTACTCTGGATGTTTCAATATTCACCCATCAATCAAGGAATAACACCACATTGACAAAACAAAGGATAAAAATCATATGATTATCTCAGCAGATGCAGAAAAAGCCTTTGACAAAATTCAACAACCATTCATGACAAAAACTTTCAGCGAAGTGGGTTTACAGGGAATATACCTCAACACAATAAAGGCCACATATAAAAGACTCACAGCTAATACCAATTCCATTCACAATTGTACCAAAAAGAATAAGATACCTAGACATAAACTTAACCAGGGAGAGGAAAGCCCTGTACTCTGAAAACTATAAAACATTGATAAAAGAAATTGAAGACGACACAAACAAAGGAAAAGCCATTTCATGCTCATGGATTGGAAAAACCAATACTGTTAAAATCCCAAAACTACTCAAAGCAGTCTACACATTCATTGCAACCATATCAAAATGCCAGTAGAATTTTCACACAACTCGAACAAATAATCCTAAAATTTGTATGGAACCACTCAAGACCCCGAACAGCCAAAGCAATTTTAAGAAAGAAGAACTAAACTGGATGTATCATAATTCCAGATTTCAAGATATACCACAAAGCTGAAACACTATAGGACTACCACAAAAACAGACACACAGATCAATGGGACAGAGTAGAGAGCCCAGAAATAAACCTACACTTATATGGTCAATTCATCTATGACAAAGCAGGCAAGAATATACAGTGGAGGGGCGCCTGGGTGGCTCAGTGGATTAAGCCTCTGCCTTCGGCTCAGGTCATGATCTCAGGGTCCTGGGATCGAGCCCCGCATCAGGCTCTCTGCTCGGCAGGGGGCCTGCTTCCTCCTCTCTCTCTGCCTGCCTCTCTGCCTACTTGTGATCTCTCTCTCTCTGTCAAATAAATAAATAAAATCTTTAAAAAAAAAGAATATACAGTGGAGAAAAGGTGGCCTTTTCAATAAATAGTGCCCCATTCTTCCGTCGATGGACATCTGGGCTCCTTCCACGGTTTGGCTATTGTGGACATTGCTGCTATAAACGTTGGAGTGCAGGTGCCCCTTCGGATCACTAGGTTTAAATGGACTCTTACCGAAAAGGCGATAAATAACAAGTGTTGTTCGGGATGCAGAGGAAAGGGAACCCTAGTGCACTGTTGGTAGGAATGATTGGTGCCGGCACTATGGAAAATAGTTATGGAGGTTCCTCAAAAAAATAAAAATTAAAAATAAAACTACCGTAAGATTCAGCCGTCCTTTTCTGGGTATTTATCTGAAGGAAATGAAAACTCTAGCTTGAAGAGATACATGCATTCCTGTGTTCACTGCAGCATGATTTATAACAGCCAAAATATGCAACCTAAATGTCCATCAAAGGATGAATGAATAAAAAAGATGTGGTGTATGCCACACCACACAATGGAATATTATTACACACAACAGGGTGATATTAATCCATTAAAAAGAAGGAAAGCTTGCCATTTGCAAAATACGGATGGACCTTGAAGGCATTATGAAAAGTGAAAGAAGTCAGACGGAGAAGGACAAATACCATATGATCTCTCTTACATATGGAATCTAAGAAAACAAGCAAACACACAAAAAACCACAAAAACCAAAGGTGAAACACAACACTAACAAACTCACAGATTCGGAGAACGGACTGGTGGTAGTCAGAGGTGTGGGGTGGCGGGATGGATGAAGCGGGTAAAGGGTGTCAAAGCTACAAACTCCCAGTGATAAAATATATAAATCTTGGGCATGTGACGTACAGCGTGGTGACTCTAGTAAATAATACTGTGTTGTACTTTTGAAAGTTGTTAAGAGAATAGATCTTAAAAGTTCTCAACATTAGAAAAAAATATGTAACTGTGTGTGGTGATGTATGTTAACTAAACTAGACTTACTAAAACAAAATAAAACTGGGGCGCCTGGGTGGCTCAGGCGTTAAGCCTCTGCCTTCAGCTCAGGTCATGATCTCAGGGTCCTGGGATCGAGCCCCGCATAGGGCTCCCTGCTCAGCAGGGAGCCTGCTTCTCTCTCTCCCACTCCCCCTGCTTGTGTTCCCTCTCTGGCTATCTCTCTCTGTAAATAAATAAAATCTATAAATAAATAAATAAATAAATAAATAAAAGTAAAACTAAACAAGACTTACTGTTGCAATGATTTTGCAGTATATACAAATATGAAATTATTATGTTGTATACCTAATTCAAGTAATATAATGTTAATGTCAAGAAGTAATAATGTCAATTATATGTCAATATGTCAATTATATCTCAAAAAAAAAAAAAAGGTTCTGAGTTAATAGTGCCCCAGGCAACTGACACATACAAACCTTTCCTCGAGAAAACCACTTTCAGTGGAGAACTCAAAGAAGTTCCACCAATCAAGAGCTCACAATAAAAATATCATTTAACCAAGGAAACAAAAGTCTCCACAAGTTAGAGCCAGAACAAAAAACAAACAACAGAATCAGATCCATAAAGAATTCTAACATTGAAGGGCGTCTTGGCTCTTCCCACAGTTTGGTGATTGTGGCCATTGCTGCTATGAACATTGGGGTATATAGATGGCCCTTCTTTTCACTGCATCTGAGCCAAGATGCCCTTCAACAGACGAATGGATAAGGAAGATGTGGTCCGTATACACTATGGAGTATGATGTCTCCATCAGAAAGGATGAATACCCAACTTTTGTATCGACATGGAGGGGACTGGAGGAGATTATGCTGCGTTAAATAAGTCAAGCAGAGAAAGTCAATTATCACATGGTTTCACTTACTTGTGGAGCATAAGGAATAACATGGAGAACATTAGGAGAAGGTAAGGAAAAGTGAAGGGGGGAAAACCGGAGGGGGAGAGGAACCATGAGGGACTGTGGACTCTGAGAAACAAACTGAGGGTTTTGGAAGGGAGGGGGGTGAGGGAAAGGTTGAGCCTGGTGGTGGGTATTCAGGAGGGCATGGATTGCATGGAGCACTGGATGTGGTGCATGAACAATGAATCTTGGAACACTGAAAAAATAAAATTAACTTAAAAAAAAAAAGAATTCTAGGGGCACTTGGGTGGCTCAGTGGGTTAAGCCTCTCCCTTTGGCTCAGGTCATGATTTCAGGGTCCTGGGATCAAGCATTGGGCTCTCTGCTCAGCAGGGTATCTGCTTCCCCCTCTCTCTCTGCCTGCTGCTCTGCCTACTTGTGATCTCTCTCTCTCTCTGTGTCAAAAAAATAAATAAAAGTCTTTTTAAAAATAAAAATAAAAACAAATTTAAAAGAATTCTAAAACTGGAATTATTAGACTTATATAGAAGCATATATGTAAAATATTTAAAGAAAAAAAATTTAGATGACCAAGGTTTGAAAATTTCAAAATATAATAATTGAAATTTAAAGATTTATGTTGGGCTTGACAGCAGATGAAGTGCGTAAAAAAAGAATTATAGAATGAAAAATAAATGTGAAAAAATTATGCAGGGGCACCTGGGTGGCTCAGTGGGTTAAAGCCTCTGCCTTCAGCTCAGGTCATAATCCCAGGGTCCTGGGATGGAGCCCCACATCGGGCTCTCTGCTCTGCCGGGAGCCTGCTTTCTCCTCTCTCTCTGACTGCCTCTCTGCCTACTTGTGATCTCTCTCTGTCAAATAAATAAATAAAATCTTTTTTAAAAAATTATGCAGAATGAGGTGTAAAGAACAAGAAAAAGAAAATTTGAAAGATAAAAAAATAGTAAGGTTTAACAAATGTCTAATTGGGATTTCAAAAGAAGAGAAAGAGGGGTGCCTGGGTGGCTCAGTGGGTTAAACCTCTGCCTTTGGCTCAGGTCATAATCTTGGGGTCCCCGGATCGAGCCCCGCATCGGGCTCTCTGCTCAGCAGGGAGCCTGCTTCCCACACCCCCTGCCTGCCTTTCTACCTACTTGTGATCTCTGTCTGTCAAATAAATAAATAAAATCTTTTTAAAAAAGAAGAAGAAGAAAAAGAAAGAGTCAGAGGCAGTATTTAAAGTGATAGTAGATAAAATTTTTCAAAAATCGTAAGATAAAAATCCTCAGATTTAAGGATGCCAATGATTCCCAAGCAGAATAACCAACTTTTTGTTTACATCATGGTAAAATTGCAAAATACCATAGACCAAGGGTAAACAAACTATTCCTGAATAGAGTTAGTTAGTAAAAATTTTAGTTTTTGCAGACCATCCTCTTGGTGTTACCACTACTCAACTCTGCTGTTGCAGGGTGACAAGAGTTACAATATGTGAATAAACAATCAAGGCTGTATTCTAATAAAATTGTATTTACTAAAACCATTGGTGAGTCAGATTTGGTACGTGGGCTAGTTTGTTGACTCCTGACATAGACAAAATAAATTAAAAGCAACTACAGAGGAAAGACAGATTACCTATAAATAAATAACACTTAAATTAGTATTTGACTTCTCAATAGCAACAGTTAAGACAGCAAATCGTCCTCAATGTGCTCACAGAGAAAAATCACCAACCTAAAGTTCTATTAGTCAAAATAATTTCAACAGACAGGAAGAAGAAAAAAGTAACTTCTTAAAAACAAAAATTGAAGTTAGCCACAAACACGTCCTTTCTTCAGAAATGAAATCTGAAGGATATATTTCAAGCACCAGGAAAGTGATCCCAGATGAAAGGTCTTTAAAAAAGGAAAAAGAAGCGGTGAGAATTAAATATAAGTAAATGATTAGAAATACGACAAGGGGTGCCTGGGTGGCTCAGTAGGTTAAACCCTCTGCCTTCTGCTCAGGTCATGATCCCAGGGTCCTGGGATCGAGCCCCACACCGGGCTCTCTGCTCAGCAGGGAACCTGCTTTCTCCTCTCTCTCTCTCTCTCTTTCTCTCTCTCTGCCTGCCTCTCTGCCTACTTGTGATCTCTGTCTGTCAAATAAATAAATAAATAAATAAAAATCTTTTAAAAAAAGAAAGAAATACGACAAGATTTGTCTTATGGCTCAGAATATGAGCTATCTTTTTTTTAAGATTTTAATTTTTATTTATTTGACAGAGAGATCACAAGTAGGCAGAGAGGCAGGCAAAGAGAGAGGAGGAAGCAGGCTCCTTGCTGAACAGAGAGCCCGATGTGGGGCTCGATCCCAGGACCCCGAGATCATGACCTGAGCAGAAGGCAGAGGCTTAACCCACTGAGCCACCCAGGTGCCCCAAATATAAGCTATCTTAATGAAATTTCTTTGGGCAATGGAAAAGGATATGTACTATGCTCTCGTTAGGTGGAGTATTCCACAAGTGTCAGTTAGGTCAAATCTTTGGTCTTTGTATGACCTATTGCTGCACGACAAATTACCCCCAAACAATAAACATTTATTATTTCACAAAGTTTCTGAAGGAATCTGGAAGTGGCTTAGCTAGGTGGTTCTGGCTCAGTGTCTCTTATGGGGTTGTCTCTCAAGCTGTTGCCCAGAGCTTGCAGTCTCCGAAGACTTGACTGGAGCTGAAGGGTCCATTTCTAAGGTCCATTTTTGTCACATGACTATTGGCAGGAAGCCTTAGTTCCTTAGTTCCTGGCCTCTTCTACATAGGGCTGTTCACATGACGGCTTCCCCCACAGTGGGTAATCCAAGAGAGAGAACATGAGCATGCAGGATAGAAACCACAGTCTTTAATGACCTAAACTTAAACGTGACACACCATCACCTCTGCTATATGATATAGGGCTCCCAGATCAACACTGGTATGATGTGACTACACATAAGTAGGGATACCAGAAGGTGGGGAAAAGTCCCACAATTGTGTCGTTCTAGTTTCTATATCCTTACTGATTTTGTTGGGTCTGCTTGTTCTACCAATCACTGAAAGAGGAATGTTGACATTTCCAATTATAACTGTGATTATGTCTGTTTCTCCTCTCAGTTCTATATTTTTTGCTTTATGTATTTTGGAACTGTGTTTTCAGATGCATACACATATAGGACTGTTACCTCTTCTGCAGCTACTCTACCCTTTATCATTACAGGAAGTCCTCCCTTATCCCTGGTTTGGAAATTGACTTTGATACTAATATAACCACCTCTGACTTCTTTTGTTTGCTGTTTTTACCCAATTTCTTTGATCTTATATATGTCTTGATATTTACAGGGGGTGGGGGGGCCTCACATTCTTGGGCTTTTGATCCTCCTCCTCCATTTTCAAAGCTAGCAATGGTGGGCAGAGTCTCTCATGCTGGCATTTTTCCAGTTCTCTGCAGCCAGAAAAGGTTCTCCACTTTTATGGACTCATGTGTTTACATTAGGCCCATCTGGGTGATCCAGAATAAATCTCCCCATCTCAAGGACCTTACCCTTGAGGACCCTCATCTCTTCAAAGAGCTTTTTGTGTGACCGCTACCCCCACCTTTTGATCACTCTGGGGTATTAGCAAGGGGTTGTACAGACACACCCTCCCCGTCTACCTGCAGTTGGAAAGCAACAAAGAATTTTACGAGGCCTTTAAAAGGTTATATTGTTGCAGGTTATCTGGATTCTTCTCATCAAGGTAAGAGTAGCATACTCTTACAGCTTTCTACATCCTAACCAACGGTGGAAACTCTACTTAATATTTAATAATAACATTTTTTAGAGAAACAGGGGGAAAAAATGACACTGTTGATTGTGAGGTGAGCCAGGGGAGGCACGAATCACATAACTGAGAAGTTGGTTACAAGACATTCAAATACATTTAATTTTAAAAAAAAGTTCTGTGGTAGACAGTTTACTTTTGATTAATTTTTTTAAAAAACTAAATACAAAGATATGATTCCTGGCTCAACATCCCCAAGCCCTCACAGATTGGCATATCTGACCCCATCTGGTAAGCAAGATAAATGATCTCTGGAGTCCCCTTAGCTCCACTGACCTTCATTACCAGATTTAGCACAATATGTTCATGGATTAACACACAACACATCCTTCTCCCTCCCCCGTTATGAACACCAGCCCCATCCCAAGGCTGGGGACAAGGTGACTCCAGCATTTACAATATAGGACAATATACATGACAGCTAGCAAAATCTATCCTAAAGTCTGGGGACCAAAGATAGTATCTTCTCTGAATCCTAATTTTGCCCCTAAAACACAACATTCTAATCTAATCTAAAACACAACATTCTAATTTAGTACTCTAAAGGGCAGGTATTTGTTTCTGTCACAAAAATAAAGTTAGAAGGAACCCCAAATGTACTTCCTTGCCCCAAGCAAAGCCAATATAAATTGGTTTGTAGATTATCTATCAATAATGGGAACACCATACATATATAAATAGCAAATTTGTTCCTCCTATGGGCTGACTCTATGTGCAAGAAGAACTATTCATTTTTATGGCATCTTTTTCTGTTATTTTTCCCAAGTAGTTAATGGAAATAACTAAAATTTATGTAAACTCTAATCAGTTATTACATGACCTCAAGTCATTGCCACGTGGTGGGGACTTTCTTCCCCTTAAAATTTCTGAGACACTGTTGGGGTCAAGGCAAGGAAGAAAGAAACAACATCAAAAATTAAAGAAGGAGTTTAATCTCTGCCCAACACACTCATTACAAGCCACAGTCAGGGGCCCCAGCTGGCCTGAAATCAATGACTGGTTCTCTCTCGTTGGTATGGAAATTTCTTGTTTTCTCAGCATTTATGCTCCTGGGGAAGCTATCTAGCACAGTCCTCTGAGAAGTCCCAGGGGATACATGGTCTTAGGCAGTGTGTGTTCATGAAACTGAGGCCAGCCAAGGATGAAGGTCTTTGAGGTCACCTGGGTCCGTACACAGCAATAATTTGAAAGATGTGTCTTTGGTTCCATAGTTGTGCCTCTTCAAGTCTGGCCTTGCGTAGAGTCTCAGAGGAGAAATATGTTTAAAAGGGGGAGAAAGAAGATACAAAAAAGAACATCTCATCCCTGTGCCACCATGACAGGTTTGCCAGCTACGGTCCTGAGTATGCTGGTTTGGTTTCTCGACTCTCCATCATAAATGTGTGGTCCCCTTCTGGGAAAAGGGCATACCCCCATGCAGTTGAGTAAACGTGGGGTGCCAGCCCTGGCTGCTCTGTGCCAGGCACTGTGTCAATGTCTAGATGTATATGAACTCTCTGTCTGACACTATTAGATATCAGACTCACATTGTAGCCCTACCGGACCAATGCAGAAACCAGCTCATATAGGCTAAGTCTAAGGCTAACTTGTATAGGTTAAGACAGCTAGTAAGTGGCAAAATAAGGATTCAACCCTTGCCCCTTCGAGGGCACCAACTGCCTCTGTCCTAAAGAAGTACATTTCCACTCTCACCCCCAGGAAGCAGCTCTCCCTGACAGGGAGAAAAGCAGCATATAATCCTGCATCAGCCTCACTGGGCAGGTCTGATCTCCTTGGTGTACTTTGGGGGTCTCCGATGATGTGGTCTTCATCTGTCCTGTTTGAGACACTCTGTCAAAGTTGGTGTTTCTTCAGAAAATGTGAAATGCTGAGTTTTGTCCAAACCCTCAGTTAAGAAATGAAGCTCTAAGACTTTGGCCAAGGTCACCCTGCTTTTAGCGAGAGAGCCCCTCCTGAGACCCCAGGCTTCCAAGCTCTCCAGGGTAGCTCTTTCAGTATGTACACAGCCTGGTCTGGGGAAGCCTCACTCAGCCAGAAGCCTTGAGCTTTGGGCTGGCTTCTGCAGGATGTCAGATGTCAGTACCAGACTGAGGAGGGGAAACATTTCCCTTCCAACGAGAGATGTTGCATGAAGTTCCAGTTTGGAAGGTCCTTACTATAGCAGGCCATCTAAGAGCCTTGAAGAGAGCAAGCACCTACTAAAGCAGAATCCTGAATTCTCCTTTTGGTAAGGACAATGGCACCCACCTTCACAGCATGGACCAAAACTCCAGTGGTGATTTGAGCAATGCCCCTCCCAGCTTCTCCTTCCTGAATCCTACCCTTCCCTCAAGACCTAAGTCAAGCTTTGCCCCTTCCTGATGTCTTTCCTGACTAGCTAGGCCTTCCTAGTGATTCCTCCCTCCTCTGAAATGGACACCTTTATTGTAGCTGCCGTCCCTTTGGCAATGCTTCAGGCCCCTGCACTATTACGATGCCTCTCTTCTTTTTGCCCAAAGCTCTTATTTGCTTATGCACAGTATTCTCTGAGTGCAGGTCCTGGCTTACACACATTCCGTCTCTATAGTTCCTAACACACAGCTCCCACCCACAGAGGCTTGTTCGTTCCTCACTATTTTGTTTGGGCACCTAATCCAATTCGGTAACTCACAAGGGTCGAGTGTAAGAGGGCCAAACGGGATAGTGAGGCTTTGGTGTGGCCATCCATGGAGAATGTCACGTCCTTAGAGCTGGTGGCGGGGGAAGGATCTGGCAGCTCTGCAGCATGGGGAAGGGTACAGGTGAAGACACTCCTCGCTGTCTGGGGGCTCATTGCTCCATCTGCTCTACCTCTCTCCAGTTACACAGCTTTGGGCAATGCCTCACTTTTTGCTTCCTCATGTCTAGACTGTCAATACCAATAGGACCCCCCTAATCGGCCCTTTGGGACGGCTTAAAGCCATAATGCATGGCAGTGATCTGCGCAGAGCGGAGCTCAAGAAATGTTAGCTATTTTGATTCTCCTCTCTCGCACTTAACATCCTTTGCTGTTGCATATTCATTTGCGTGGTTATTTGATTAACAACCGTCTTTTCCACTAAAAGACATGCTTGGTGAAGCCAGAAGCTGTTTTGCTCATCTCTGTACTTCAGTGACTCCCAGCATACTATCCAGCACATGGTAGATAATTGGTAAATATTTGGTGAATATATGAATGTATGAGTGAGCTGAAGGCACTTAATAAATGTTTGCTAGATGATTCCAGCAGTGTTGCTAATGTTGTTTCCCAACCTAGGTGCTGGTTACATCCAGAAGGCAATACCCATGTGTTTTAAAATGTACATATTATTATTATTATTATTATTATTATTCAAGAGTGGCAAGTCCAGCAGATCAAAAAGGTAGTCGACTACAGTCCCCAAAAAGAGGGGACTTGCCCTGGGGCAGGGGAGCACATGGCTGACCTTTGAGCACAGGATGCACAGGGCTTTCTTTGATGGAAATCAACCCAGTGAACTTTACCCAAATGGTGGAGGAAAGACCTACAAAGTTTCCAGGAAATATGACTTCTAACCCGAGTTTTGAAGAAGACACAAGAGCTGTCTGGGCAAGGGGCTAGCGATGTGTGCAAAGAAAAAAAAAAAGTACACAGAATGGAAATGCATGGCAGGTAGATGCCTGAAAGACCCCCACCATGTCTATGAGATGTCAGAGGTGGTGCTGGAGAGGTGGAAAGGACCAGGCCATTCTCTAACGAACTCTAGAAGAGAATTCATTCTCAGTGGTCAAATTCTGTTATTTGGTACACCCTGGCCATTTGAAAGAGCCAAATTCCAACCACAAACACATGAGATAACTTCCCATCACTTGTATTTTCGGGTGCCAGGGGTTAAATCTTGAAATTAAAAAGCTTGCCTTTGGCTTTGATGGAAAAACCCGAAGTGCTCTCTGTCTCTGTAGGACCAGATGTTCATCAAATCCAACTGTCTCTCCCAGCTACACTGCTCACCCAGAGACAGGGCTCTGCTGTGGACAAAGGAAGGCAGAGGGTGAAGCCTGCCCTGACACCTTCCCACTGCCAATGAACCCTGGCAAACCCACACCAACGCACCAGCTGGCAATGGCCGCTTCAACAGCTGTGGGCCGTTAGTCCTGATGACATCGTCTCTCCTCCTGGTTCCCATCAATGTGACCGGCAAAGGGGAGGGTGTGCGCATTTCTGTGCGTAGGCCAGCACTCCGGCTTTGCTGCCTCTTCATTCAGCTCTGACTTCACCGTCTACCTGGAGCTGGTGGAGGCCTGCCTCCCAGAGTTCTGCCCCCGACAGAGACAGGATGCCAGAACCGGTTCTCAGACCCGGGCTCCCACCATGGCCCAGGGAGCTTCTGATTCCGACAGACTGGGGAAGCAGAGGACCTCTGGGTTCTCAAAGCACCACGGTGAGTTGAAGCCCTGCCAGAACTAAGATCTGCAGCTTCATCAATCTCTGTCCTCTCCTCCAGCTGTCCTGCCAGTGGGTCTTTGACAGGATAAATGAGAAAGCAGTTGGCCCGTTCCCGCTCCCACTAGCCAAATATCGTTCTCCACATGGCTCAGGATAGCGCGCTCTGCACTTTTTCAAAGCGCTTTCATATACTTGTCCCATTTCATCCTGTGCATCAAAGCCCCACGCAGTGCTTAAAGCCCCTGGTGCCTCAAATCAGTAAGCAATTAGAGGTAGACTTGGAACCGGGCATCTTGTCTCCCTGGCTCCTGGTCTGATACATTTCCTACCCTATCACAGAGCCATGTGTCTACCCTATTAGCATGGCTGTGCTTTCAAATAATGACGGTCTCTGTGGAGAAAGCAAGCCGATGGCTGATCCACAGGTCACGTGGAGCTGCCCCTAAGTGGCCCTCATCAACCGCAGAGGCTTCTCCACCTCCACGGGAAAGTCGGGGTCACCACCTCCAAGCCCTGGTCTATACCAGATGCCTTCACGACAGCCGGGAAAAGGAATTCACCAGGCGGACAGAATGTCCCGTACTCTGAGGGAAGACAGCGGTGGAGGGGCCTGAAGAAAAACCGCTGTGAGACGGACCAAATCAGGAGCAGCTTTGACTGAGGCATCAGAAGCCCGCCCGAGCTGATGTGGATGTTTATGGTACAGAGCATCTCACAGAGCCCAGCCTGACCCAAGGAGTACAGCCAGGCCTCAAGGAAAACCGGAGAATAAATGGCATACCTCCTCTCTCTCTTGCTCTCGCTCTCGCTCTCTTTCTCACTCTCTCCCCGCCCCACCCCCCGCATGTCATCTCTCATCTCGGCTCTCTGTAGGCCTGGTCCCTTGTCTTCCCTATATCATGGTTTCTCTGCTTGGCGCTTCTACTTCCTTATACTTTCAGTGTGTTTTTTGCTTTCTCTCATGTGCCTCAGCATGAGCTTTGGCTCTGTCTGTACTTGGACCCTACAGCTGCCGAATGAGTCCCTAGAATTAGACATGCCCCAATTCCAGGGGCTGAGAGAGCCGATTTCGTGGTTCAGCTAGGCTGGCAGGGCCCATCCCCAATCCACTCAGCGGACTCCAGGGGACTGGGACACACGGAATGCCACCAGATCCACCCTCCAATAGACACCAGTTCCTTTGAACGGAGCCTACACAAGACTCCCGTGCAACATCTCAGAAAGAAAGGCAAGTCCTCACTTCTAGAGGCCCCTAAATAAACAGTCTGTCAAGCAGTGTTGGAATATGGGTTAGAATGATGGATGATGGGACACCTGGGTGACTCAGTCGGTTAAGCAGCCAACTCTTGATTTTGGCTCATGATCTCATGATCTCGTGATCTCAGGGTCGCGAAATCGAGCCCCCCATCAAGCTCCATGCTCAGCAGGGAATCCGCATGAGATTCTCCCTCCCTCTGCCCCTCGCCTTCACATGCTCTCTCTCCCTTTCTCTAAAATAAATAAATAAAGCTTTCAAAGAAAGAACAATGGATAGTAACATGGAGAACACTAGGACACAGAATCTGTTAGATTACATCCTTGCTGAGGAAGTGGTTATCTGGACCAGCGATTATAAATCACTTTTAATAAATGAAATTATTCAAATAGAGCAAAATGCCTCATTTCTCAACAAACCTTACTAGGAAAAAAAAAAAAAAAAGCCCCACCAGATTCAATAAGAAGATGGGTCTACTTTAGATGAGACTTTAAAACTTGGGTAAGCGTGAAAAATCCTGCATGGGACTCAGGGGGCCTGGGTATTAATTCAGGTTATGTGATGAAATTTCCATCTGGCAGTCCCTCTCTCTTCGTCTTGCTAACTCCCAACCAATTTTATTTCCAAGACTTGACTCCAGGAAGTTTCAGCTTTGTACTCCTATGGGGCCCTCTACATAACCCCATAATGGCAACTTCACATTGTCCTGAAATGTTTGCTCCCCACCTCTCTCTCTCACTAGAAGTAGGTTCCTTTAGCATGGAGCCTCTGTCTTTACTCACAGTTACATCCCAGTGCCTTCCAAGGGGTACTTGACAAACAGCAGGCACTCAATAAATGTTTTTCAACTGAACTGATTTTACTTGCTTATCTGTGCCACAAATAAAGGCTGTCTGGATGAAAACATTGAGACTTCTTGTGATAGAAAGAGGGTCACCATTGGATGGACGTTGCAGAGGCCACGAGACAGTCAGTACTCTAGAGCACAGTCAGCCCTTCCTGGGACACTGATTTCTCCACCTGCAATATTGGGAAGAAATTGCATATTCCTAAACTGGAAATCAATATATCCATACCAGCAGAGGTTCTTTCCAAGGCACATTTTATTACAAAAGGAAAATCTGCATGTAAAAACAAATAGCAGAGTGATGTCAAAAAAATGACAGACTAGGAAGCCCTAAGCTCTCATCTCTCCCACAGAAGCATTAAAAAACAAGCAGAAACTGTCAGAACAAATTTTGTAAGAACTCTGGAAAACAGTCAAAAGTTTACAACAACCAAGTGAAAGCTACATCAAGAAAAAGTCACTTCAAAATTCTACAATTTCTACCTATTTTATAAGCCCTTCCCCACCACCATGTGACAGCAGTCTTAAAGTGGCAACAGTCTTAAAGCAGCAATGGTCTTAGTGACAAAAAGCTTAAAGAGGCAACAGCCTGAGTTCCCAGTATGGGACAATTTCTCTGGTTCTAGAGAGGGCAGAGCACACCTTACTTGCAAATTCTTGTGTACATCACATATAACTGAGCCATGTGTCCCTTCTAACCTGCCGAGACTACCTGAAGGACTGATACAAAGTGCTTCTCTCTGTTTCACCTACCTCAGAACACAGACCAAAAAAGCTCAAAAACACTGGAAGCTGAATTAACAACATTTAGGTGCCTGGAAAAAAGATTACAGTCCAACATACAATAGACAACCCAAGGCAAAGCTGTAGAGAGTTCCTCTAGGAAATCAGGACATTCAAAACCAACCAGGGAATCTAGACAGACATGAAGATTCCTAAGGCAAGATGCATTCTAAGACCTGAGAAGAACCTAAGCTTTCACCTTGAACTGATCCTTAGGCACAGTGCAGGCCTGCCTGAAAGTCAAAGGAGAACCCAGGCACAGAACCAATTTGGAAAAGAGTCAGAGAGCTCCTGGCTTTTAAAGAATTCCCAGTAGCCATCAGCTGAATAAAGGCTAAGGAACAGAGACGTTGGTGGCCACATCACAAGGAACACAGTCTTTGAAATAATACTTTGGGAATGTCACGAAACAAATAGACTACTACAACCTTGAACAACTAAAAAAGCCAGCAAATCCTTCGGAAAGGGAAGAATTTGGCTTCCAGAGTTACCACTTAATAATAGTCAAGTGTACAATTTTCAGTGAAAAATCTTAAGGCATACAAAGAAACATGAAACTATGGCTCAGCCAGGGTAATAAAATTAACTGAAACTATCCCTGAGGAAGGCCAGAAATCAGATTTACTGGACAAAGATTTTTTAAATTGTCCAGAATATGATCAAACCACCAAAGGAAAACATGAACAAAGAATAAAAAAAAAAATCAGGAAAATGATGTATGAACAGATTGATAATATCAATAAAGAGATATAAATTATTTTTTAAAAAATGAAATTCTAGAGCTCGAAAGTACAATAACTGAAAGGAAAAATTCACCAGAGGGCTCAAAAGCAGATTTAAGCAAGCAGAAGAAAGAGTCAACAAACATGAAAATAGGACAATTGAAACGGTCAAGTCTGAGAAGAACAAAAGAATGAAGATAATGAATAAAGAAGGAAGAATGAAGAAAAGAATAAAACCTAAAAGATCTTTGGGACACTATCCAGTAGAGCAATATACACATTATGGGTATCCCAGGAGGAGAAGTGGGAGAAGGAAGAAACAATATTTGAAGAAATAATCTTGAAAACATTCCAAATTTCATCAAAGACATGAATGTACAGATCCAAGAAACTCAAACACTAGTAGAATAAACACCAAGATACCCATACATAGACACATTGTAAGCAAACTGACAAGACACAAAGCAAATATTAAAAGCAAAAGAAAGAAGTGGCTCTCTCTCTCCATTTAGCCCATAATCACACTAGAGAATAACTCAAAGCCATAAGAAAAAATAAAGAACATTGGTAAAGGTAACTACAGAGGTGAATATATAAGACCAGTAAATATAAAAGCCAGTGTTATTGTAATTTTGGTAGTTTTACAAATTCTCTCTTTTTCCTATATGATTTAATAAGCAAATATATTGAGCAACAGTTATAATTCTATGTTAATGGACACAAAAATGCAAAAAGATATAATTCGTGACTATAGCTATATAAAAGGGAAAGATGTATATATAGGAGCAGGGTATTGTACATTACTGAAAATAAGTTGGCATTATTAAAATTACATTGTTAAAATTTAAGGTGTCAGTAATAATCCCCATTAATCCAGCAATATCCTTATAACAAAACCAGACAAAAACATCACAAGAGGAAACTATAGACCCATAGCCTTTATGAACAGTATGCAAAATCCTCAACAAAATACTAGAAAACCAAATTCAGTAGCATATTAAAAGGAAATACACCATGGCCAAGTAGGATTTGTTCCTGGGATGTAAGGATGGTTCAGCATACAAAAGTCAACCAATACCAGTGGTAGAGCATTTGACTGCAAAAGTCAACCAATACATCACATTACTATAATGAAGGGAGGAAACCCCATGATGATCTCAATGCAGAAAAAAACATCTGAATAAATTCAACACCCTTTTATGACAAAAACACTCATTAAACTATAAGTAGAAGGAAACTGCTTCAATATGACAAGAGCCATAGGTGAAAAATGCACAGCTAACATTATACTCAGTGGTGAAAGACTGAAAGGTGAAATCTCTCTCAGATGAGAATAAGATGCCTACTTTTGCTACTTCTATTCAACATAATACTAGACATTCTAGCCAAAGAAATTAACCAAGAAAAATAAATTAAGGGTATCAAACTGAAAAGAAGAAGAAAATTATCTCTGTTCACAGATGACATGTTCCTATAGGTAGAAAACCTTTAAGATTCCACTCAAAAAACCCTGTTAAAGCTAATAAATGAATTCAGCAAAGGTGCAGGATACAAAATCAACACTTGAAAATCAATTGTATTTCTGTACATGGGCAATGAACAACCCAAAAAGGAAATTAAGGAAACAATTACACTTATAATAGCATGAAAAAGAATAAAATACTCAGGAATAAGTTTAGCGAAGGAGATGAAAGACTTCACACTGAAAATTGCAATGCATTCTGACGAAAATAAAACATAAATAAGAGAGAGGTCTCATGCTCATATATTAAAAGAAAGTACATTGTTTAGATTACGATAATACTCAAAGAAATCTACAGATTCACTACAATCCCTATAAGATCCCAACAGCATTTTAAAACAGAAAAAATATTAGAAAATGGAAAAAAATAGAATCTCAGAGGACCCTGAATATCAAAAACAATCTTAAGAAAGGAAAACAAAGCTAGAAGCCTCATATTTCCTAAATCAAAATACTTACAAAGCTATAGTAATAAAGCTGTATGGTACTTGCCTAAAGACAGACATACAGAGTAATGAATAGACAGCTCAGAAATAAACCCTCCCATATATGGTCAAATGACCTTTGACAAGGGGGCCAATGATATGCGATGGGGAAAAGATAGTCTCTTTAACAAAGGGTGTTGGAAAAACTGAATATCCACTTGAAAAGAATAAGTTGGACACATTATATCCAAAACTTAACCCCAAATGTATCAAAGGCCTAAATTCAAGAGCTCAAATTATAAAACAGGTGAAAACATATAGGAAAAGCTTCATGACTTGAATTTGGCACTGATTTCTTAGATATGACCCCAAAAGCACAGGCAACAAAGAAAAAAATAAATAAATTGGACTTCATCAGAATAAAAAACTTTTATGCATCAGAGAATACCATCAAGAGAGCTAAAAGAAATGCACAAAATGGGAGAAAATATTTGCAAATCATATATCTGATAAAGGCTTGATAAGAATATATGTAAAGAACTCTTACAACTCAACAACAACAATAAAGACTCAATTAAGAAATGGGCAAACCTGTGAATAGGCATTCCTCCAAAGAAGAAATCAAATGGATGATAAGTACATAAAAGATGTTCAACATCATATTCATTAGAAAAATGCAATTCAAAATCACAATGAAACACCACTTCAAACTCATTACAATGTCTATTACTAAAATAAAAAAGGATACAGTGACTATTGACAAGAGAAAGCAGAACCCTCTTGCATTTCTGATGGGAACGTAAAATGATGCAGCTGCTGTGGAAAACAGGTTGGCAGCTCCTCAAATGGTTAGACATAGACTCACCATTGGTCTGGTAATTCAGCTCACAGGTATATACTCAAAGAATTGAAATTGGGTATTTAAACAGATGTTTCTCCAACATTCACAGTAGCATTATTCACAACAGCCAAAAGGTGGAAACATAGATAAATGGATAGACAAAATGTGATATGCACATACAATGGAATATTATTCAGCCTTAAAAAAGAAGAACGTTCTCACCCATGCTACAACATGGATATACCTTGAAGACATTATGCTGAATGAAATAACTCAGACACAAAAGGACAAATATGATATGATTCTACTTACAGGGGATAACTAGAGAGGTGAAATTCCTAGATAGAAAGTACAATAGTGGTTCCTAGGGGCCGAGAGGAGTTCTTATCTGATGGGTATCGGATTTTAAATTGGGATGCTGAAAAGGTTTTGGAAGTAGGTAGTGGTGATAGTTATACAATATAGTGAATGTACTCAATGCCACTCAATTATACAACTAAAAATGGTTAAAATGGTAAATTTTACACATGATATGTATTTTACCACAATATTTAAAAAATTGAAATAAAATTAAGAGATCACCCCAGGTGGACGGTGCAGGCAGGTTCTTCTTCTCAGGACAGTATAAGGCACAAAAGTGTGGATGTGGTGCCTGGGGTGCCTGGGTGGCCCAGTCCATTGAGCAACCAACTCTCGATTTCGGCTCAGGTCATGATCTCAGGGTTGTGAGATCAATCCCCGTGTTGGGCTTCACACTTGGATCGGAGTCTGCTTCAGAGTCTCTCCCTCCCTCTCCCCCTGCCCCTACCCCTACTTACTCTCTCTCTCTCAAATAAATAAATAAAATCTTTTAAAAAATTTGGATGCTCCCATGACTGGCAGGAGCCCTGCCCTGCTTAGCAGAAGGGGATGAATGCAGGCATCTGGGAAAGCAGGCTGCAGACTCAGTCAGCCATCAAGGAGCTCTGAGCTTACATCGCACACCACCTTTTGGCTATTGTGAATAATGTTGCTATGAACATTGGCACACAAATATTTGAGTCCCTGTTTTCAGTTTTCTTGGGGATATACTTAGAAGTGGAATTTCTGGCTCATTTAGTAATTCTATATTTAGCTTTTCAAGGAACCATCAAACCATATCCCACAGTGGCTATCCCATTTTCCATGCACTCTCCCAGAAATGTAAAGGGCTCAAATTTCTCCACATCTCCACCAACACGTGTTATTTTCCTCTGTTTTGATTATATCCATGCTTTTTTTTTTAAGATTTTATTTATTTATTTATTTATTTGACAGGCAGAGATCACAAGTAGGCAGAGAGGCAGGGAGCGAGAGAGAGAGGAGGAAGCAGGCTCCCCGCTGAGCAGAGAGTGATTATATCCATGCTAATGAGTGTAACATGGTATCTCATTGTGGTTTTGGTTTGCATTTCCCTAGTGACCAGTGATACTGAGTATCTTTTCACATGCATATTGGCCATTCATACATCTTCTCTGGAAAAATGTCTATTCAAGTCTTTTGAGCATTTTTAAATTGGGTTATTTGTTTTGTTGTTATTAAGTCTTACATATTCTTTATATATTCTGAACATTAAGCCCTTATCAGAAATAGGCTTTGCAAGTATTTCCTCCCACTCTGTAGGCTGCCTTTTGAACATCTTGTGTGATGAATATCTTGTTCTTTGACACACAGAAGTCTTTAATTTTGAGGAAATCCAATTTCTCTATTGTTTTCTTTTGTTGTTCATACTTTTGGTATCATATCTAATAACCTATTACCTAATCTGAGGTCACTCTGTCTCTGTCAAATAAATAAATAAAATCTTTTAATAAATAAATAAATATTGTTTTGGTCATCTGGAGTCCCTTGAGATTCCATAGGAATCTTGAGATGGTTTTTCTACTTCCACAAAAACAAAAATAAAAACAAAACACCACAGTGGCATTTCACAGGAATTGCACTGAATGTAAATTGCATGAGTTGTATTGTCATCTTAAGGATGTTATGTCTTCTACGACATGAACATGTGATTGACCCAATCATCAAAGCAGGAAAGGAAACATTATTGGAACCTGTTTCCAGGGGACCAGTAATAAATCCTGCCAACCATGCTGTGTCAGGAATCAGAGAGCAAGTAGAAGCAGGACCAAAGATTAACAAGAATCCCTTATCCATTCTTTCATTCCACAGCATTTACTGGGCACCCACAATTTGCCACATTATGTGCTAGGCACTTAGGTTCAAAGACAAGACATACCTCATGCTCTTGTGAACCTCAAAGTCAAGTACAGCATGTGTTAGGATCTTTTGGTTACAGCAGACATTCGCTAAAACTAATTTGAGAAACAAGGAGGGGTTAATTGTAAGAATGACAGCCAGGCCTCAGAAAAAGCAAGGAACCATGAACTAGAAGGCTGTAAGGTACTCAGAATGCTCTCCACCATGATCTCTCATACCTATGTCTTTCCAGACATCTGCTTCCTTCTTCTCTTCCTCACACATTGGCTTCCACTGCTCTTCCCATCTGTATGGTAGCAAATGTGGCCAAAGATATTAACCATATTTGCTCATTACTGGTCTAAATATGTCTCTCTGTCCCAAATTCAAATTCCTAGGAGAGACATTGAGGACAAGTCTCCATCCATAAATTCCTCAACTATAGCCTAAGTAGGGGATAATAATTGGCCTGTATTAGCTGCCTTCTCCTGGTCCATTTAACTGTAACCAGGGAGCTAGGATAATACAGCACAGCTAGCTACTAAGAGACCACCATGGCTACTATGTGGTTTTGAGGGGCGAAACAGACAACCCAAGAGGCATCCACAATGGTGGGTGGGAAGCACCAGAATATAATTAATAGCTCAGTGTGCTAAAGGTTGGTGGTGAGCACAGAGTGCTCTAGAACCATATCAGAAGAGCCCTAGAATCTACAGTAGGGGCAGAGGGAGAGATGCCATATTGAATACAGTAGCTACACACAAAGTTGAGCTATGTTTTTTTTTTCTTTTCTTTTCTGTATTTAAAAAAAAATTTTTTTTAAGATCTTACTTATTTATTGGACAGAGAGAGAGGGAAAGCACAAGCAGGGGAAGTGGCAGAAAGGGAGAAGCAGGCTCCCCGATGAGCAAAGAACCCAACGCAGGACTCAATCCCAGGACTCTGGGATCATGACCTGAGCCAAAAGCAGACACTTAACCGACTGAGCCACCCAGGCGTCCCTGTTTTTTATTTTCTAAAGCCAAAACCAAGAAATACAATTCTAGCAAGGTGAAGATGGGAGACACAGGATCTGAGGTGGGTCAGAGGGAGCTGGAAGGACCTATAGTTCCAATTCACAGAGCGAGTAACATGCAGATTGAGCACTGAGACCAAGTCTATCCAGTCCAAAAGCCCATGCTCTTTCCTCTGCTCATCACTGCAACTCTTTGGGCAGAAAAATATTTTGCTAGCCTGAGCAAGTATGAAAAAAAAAAGCTCCATTAAAATTATGAATTTGTTTGTTTACTAATATAATGCCATGTTTTTATAAAGTTTCTGAGAGGCATATAAAAATACATTATTTTCAGAAATTACTCATCAAACATTTACCATATGGCAGGTATGTGTTAAAGCTCTCACCAGCATTATTATATTTTATCTGCAATAACCCTTTACGGTAGGTGGTATTATTACCTCCATTTTTTAAAAGATTTTATTTATTTATTTGAGAGAGACAGCACATGAGAGAGAGAGAGAGAGAGCACAAGCAGGGGGAGTGGCAGAGGGAGAGGGAGAAGGCTTCCCCACTGAGCAAGGAGCACGATGTGGAACTTGATCCCAGGACTCTGAGATCATGACCTGAGCTGAAGGCAGATGCTTAACCAACTGAGCTACCCAAGCACTCCCTACTTCCATTTTTTGGGTGAAAACACTGGTATTTGTACATTCTTTTAAGTAATTGCATGATGTGATACAGCTAGTAAGTGGCAAGCTAGAATTCAAGTCTAGTTTGAGTCCTCAAACTCTTAACTGTTAGGCTAAATAGTTGAAAAGTCAAAGTAAAGAAAGAACATGATTAATAAATTAAATCCTGATTATCCCCTAGAATTGTATTCCCTATTGTCCTGATTGGAAGCCAGGAATAAGCCAAACATACTAAAGATTCCTAGTAGACAAATCAAAAAAGGAAGAACACTAGTTTAAGAGTCACAATATTCTTAAGATAAGTACAAATTTATCATAGCCCCAATTTTTCTGAAACTGAGAGAATTTTACCCTTGAGTCTTCATAGAGAGAATAATTCTGTGTGATGTCATGGATAATGTCCTGACAACATCTTCATAGTTAATACTATGATGAGTTTTATAACTCATACTCTCAGAATTCACACACATCATTGAAGTTAGCATAAAGCCAAAGAACGTGTGAGTTTAGGAAGTTCTGTGTGAGGCCAAACTAATGCACAGCTCCCTAAAGAACTGGTTAGAACCAAGATGAATGTGAGTGTGTGTCCATGGATTGCACTTCCTTCTGGGACTCCTCCACACATATTTGAACAAGAATTGTACAGGGAGTCCTAGCTGGGATTTCTGAGATAAACCTGCAGTGTGGATAGTCTATGTTGCTGATTAAAAGCAGAGCCCCAGAGAGAGAGATGTGGGTTAAAATTATGGCACTAAGAATCATTTACCTACATCAAAAACTAATGCTATAGTGTATGGAGACTAACATAACATAATAAAAACTATATATTTAAAAAAAGAATCATTTACCTCCATGGATGATCATCCTACCTATATGGAATAATTTGGTTTTGATCAATATTATCTCATAAAATGTTAAAAAGCAATATTCTATGCAACTTATTTTAAGAACAATAGGTGAAATACAAATTTATATGCCAAAGCTATTTTGTGTTCCCTCAATTATTTTAAAAATCAAGATGGTGATACTTACTATTTAATTACAAACAGGAAAAAACATTTTAATAACCTAATAAACAACGAGTATCTGCAATCAGAATACAGATAGAAGCTAATAAGGCTGCTCCCTGTTGGCATAACTCTGATCATTGAACAGAAAACTGTTCTTCGATTTTCCTCTCTTCTTTATAATGGAAATAAAGTGCCTTATAAATGAAGTTTTTAATTAGGTATTGAAAGAAAGTGATGAAAATTTTAAAAAAAAAACTCGGAATGAGGTGAAATTGTTGAGGAAGAAGTATTAATAGAACATACATCAAAATATATGAAGATGTCAAATAAAATATTACTTGGAATGTCAGCCAGGTAGTAGTCTGCTTACAGCTTAAAATAGAGAACAAAATATTCAGATGCTTCTATTTAAGTTAGGAATAAGATAAAAAATTAATACACCTACTGCTATAAGGTGAAGAATTCACGATTTGGCTCACCAAAAAGTATTCCCAGATTTCACCATAAAAACAAAACTATTAAGTCCACTTGAGAATCATCTATGATCGTTTTTGCTCATGAAATGGTTTTCATAATACAGACTGAAATTGATGCTGGCTAAATCCAAGGACTCTGCAAAAATGAAATGTATGAGTTGTAAATCCTAACGAGAAAAAAAAAATGGGATAATTAGTGAAAATGGGGCTGCTGTCTTTATAGAACAAATTACAGAAACCAGAAAAAGTTTCCCAAGGAAAACTGGGGACCTACACCAGATTTTTTAAAAACCACTTTTACTGCTATGATATAAGATACAGAAATTATAATGTTGATGTTTAAGTTATGATGCTGATATTAGGAAAACTCTTGAATCTCAGGATTAACTAGAATTTTACAAATTGAGTCAAAATACTCTTTCTTCCAGCTTCAGCACATACTCCTCTGCAATAGCAGCTGAGTGTAAGTTAATCCCCACCGGGACTGCAGTGTGAGCTCCATGAGGGAGGACTTGTCCGTTTACTTCACTGTTGTCCTCCCACCACCTACAACAGTATGGCACATAATTTCTGCTTGAGAAGTATCTGTTAAAAGAATGAACGCTTTTGAGTGAGTGAATGAATGTCACTTAGATGCAGAAGTAAATGCCTGCCAAAACTTGGAAGTAAGGTCAACCTCTGGGAATGAAACTAATAATATATAAGAAAGGCCATAGCTATCTGTAAAAAAAAAATAATCCAAAAGCTTGCCTATATATGTGGGGTGGGGGAGATTGGGGACTCCTGAGTATAATTAAGATATGGGAGATAGTGTCAGGGAGTTGTGATATAAACATTATTGCAACCAAAAAAATAGAGGACTATTTTTTATATACTGCTAGGGAAGAAATTATGTAACCAAATAGGATCTGGGAAATAAGGGATCAGAGATGAAAATTTTAATTTTTCAGGGTGGCCTGGGTGGCTGAGTTGGTTGGGTATATGAGTCTTTATTTTGGTTCAGGTGATAGTCTTACGGTAGCAAGATCGAGCCCTGCATCAGGCTCTACGCAGGGCATGGAGCCTTGCCCAAGATTCTCTCCCTCCCTCTGCCCCTCCCACCCTCCATGTGCATACATGCTCTCTCTCTCTCTAAAAAAAGAAAAACTTTTTTTTAATCTTTCTGCTGAATTATTAGATTGTATACTTGTATACATATATACTTGTATATATGTGTAGTATAGTATAGTATAGTAACTTGTTTGTTAACTATACTGGAATCAAAATAAAATAAGGAAAAATAAATATAAAATAACCAGGTTTTTGAAGTATATACTTGATGAAAAAATACTCACCATCAAATGGTAAATAAAAATTGAGATTATAGATGATATTTTCTTTAAATTAAAACTATACATAGCTAGAAGGAAAAATCTCAAATGATAAAAGAAATAATCTCTAAATACTAAAAAAAATAATTTTTTTTTATTTTTCTGATTCCCTTACTAATAAAGTAAGCGCCATGAGGGAAGAGGTTTTGTTTTTTTTTTTTCTGTTTGGATGGATGGATGAAGGGATAGATAATTCTTTCATTCTTTTATTCATGCATGGAAGAATCTGTCCTTGCTAATCCAGCATGATCCAGGAGAAACAATCATTGAATCTGTCAGACAGAAGGTTTTTGGTCACCTGAATGACATCTGTTATTTTGGGAAAGAGATGGTTTACCCAGCTTCACCATGGCTCAGCTCAGTTAATAAACATTTATGGACTGTCTACCATGGAATTGTTCTCAAATGAGATGTTAAAAGACTCATGGGTGTTCATTAGGCTATAGATCAGTTGGCTGTGATTAAACCTGAAAATAAGTGTCCTCAGCAGCAGGGGACTGTGTTTCTCTCACACGCACACATCCAGACCGCATGGCGGCTCTGCTCCATGAAGTGATTCGAGGAACAGGCCTTGCGCTAGTCGGGTTAGACTAAATTATGCTGCAGGAACACCGCCCTGAAGTCTCAACGGCTTAGTAAACATTTTTCTGGTTCCTTCCCCCGCTCATGGAGCAGCTGCTATGGGCCTGACTGTGCTCTGAGAAAGCTACTTCAGGTGGTGGTGCCGGGATCTCGATTGAATCAATGTTTTTGTCAAGCACAAGGCCAAGGCGAGGCCCAAGGCCTGGAGGGTCAGCTGATAAAACAACAAAGAGCTCTTTTTCTGATTTAGACAGTTTACTACTTACGCCGAGAGTGAGGAAGCGCTGCCAAAAATGCCCCCTTCCTGAAGTCCTCGCCACACAGCCTGAAAGGATGAACCCTCAAACTAGGGGCCAGGGGGACTAAAACACAACATTGTGGGACACCCAGTGGTGGAGCAGCTCTCTGCAAAGGTCAACCGCGTGGTTTTACAGTCCTGCAGCTTTATTCCAACGGGCTGGGGCAGGAAGCACCACCGCTCAGGACCCCGGAAGCAAGGAAGGGAGAGAGGGAGGCTTGGGCATGGGTCTGGGAGGGCTCCACACAAGCCCCCCATCCTCTTATATGGCACAAGCATCCAAGACCTACTAGCAAGACAGATTCACCGCATGTCAAGCCTCCTATGGAGCTGTTCCCTGTGCCTGCAAGCCCACCGTCTCCACCTGCACCGGAAAAGAACAGACTGGAAGGTTGTGTGTGCTTCCGCTCTCCCAGAAGAGAGCCTATGTCACAACTGAACACGGCTCTGCCGAACTGCCAGAGAATGTGGGGGGCATGAGGCTATCCAGTGAGCTACGGCACTCAAGGTGCGGGACTCGGGCTCTTGCCCTGGCCGTCAACCATCCCCAGGGCATTTGTCTAGTCTGCGTGGCCCAGTTGGCTGCCCTGTACGCAGCAGGAAAAAGAAGCGATTCTCCTTCCTTTCAAGGGAATGATGACCCTGAAGGCGCACACACTACCTCGGCTCTTCGCCCACAGCCACGTGGCCACGCAAGGTAGGCTAGGAAGTGTAGCCTTTCTCTTCAGAGGTCACCTACCTGGTAAAACTCTGTCGCTGCGGAAGGGAGGACAGATACTGGGGACAGAGAGCAGAATCATTCGTAAGGTGTTTTCTGGGTACTCTGGCTCCAGTAAAAGTTAACACATTGATGTATGTTAAGGATTTTTTCTTTTCTTTTCTTTTTTTTTTTTTTTTTTCAATTTGCAAGTTGTATATCCCTCTCGTTGTCTTTTGTTTTGACATGATTCTGAGTGAAGAACAAGGCATAGACCTGCTGCTACCACACCGGGGTAAATGAGCATAGCTTTGGTGAACCCATGAACTTCACCAGGCAGGTATGCCACAGCAGGTGGAGGAGGTTAGAGAAACTCACAGAAACAGCCTATAATCCGGTAGGAAGGGAGTGCACAGCCTGGGCACAGGCTCAGAGTCATGGATTAAAAAGCCATGTGTGAGACTGTCAGCATTTAAAGTACAGAGGAATGGCATGGAAAGATCTATGTGAAATAATCCTTTAAGGTCATGTGGCTCCTTTCATACAAATAACATCCTTACCCAGCAAACCCCAGATGAGGAGCCAGCTTTCCCAAAGACTGAAACTGAGTAAGAGCTCGGTATCTTCCTCAATAGATCAAATCTGGTAGTCGCTGTCAATGGATCTTGTCCATTGTAAATATCTTTCAAGTTTGATGATTGTGACATTATGAGCTGGATCTGAGAACCTAGTTAATGCTGGGTTTACTGATACAGTGAAGTTTCTAAAACTGCGAAGTGAATGCACGACACCATAACGTAGGAATCCTGTTATGGGCATGCCCAGTACAGGTCCACCAGCATGCCCAGCCAGCACAACCTTAAGCATTTCTATCAAGTGCATGTATGTTTCATGACAACAGAAGGTTAGCCTGACTGTGGTCTCATGGCTTGAATGTGCGTGTTTATACCAGAATGACTGCCTGCCGGTAAAACACGATAGCCGGCGTGTCCACACAGCTATGCATTTGAGACAGGAGGTGCTACTGAAGTCACCAAGAATCACAGAAACTCGTAGGGCAAATAAACACAGAAATCCCCAAATCCCTTTTCCCTAGCACTCAAAAATAAGACTACCAGTATTTCTGATTTTACATCTCCGGTTTGAGATTCGTATGTGAGGGGAGAAAGGCGGAGCGGATCTCCTGCCAACAGCTACCATGGAAATAAAATAATAGATCTTTACCAAAAAAATCCAAATCAGAAATGCATTTTAAATATAATCAAAGGTACATAGTGCCCTGACTATCAATTTTCTTAAGTGATCTTTTCGTGTTCCATGGAAATTACAGACATAGCTATTCTCGATAAATGTGTAATTTGGATGGAGAAAAGCCCAGAGCTGGCATAAAATTCATCTCTATCAGTTGGTGTTTAGATGTTTCTAAAAAGAAATAGAGCAGAAACAATTTTGAAGCTCCCAGAAAGTGAGCCGGTTTGAAGAGGTAGCAAATAAAAATGAGACACCTGCAGAACCCACAGAGAAACATCTGTAGCATGAAAAGCTCCCGGCCACCTGGGGGGACAGTTTGATCCCGGTAGGGTTGTGTCCACTTTAGGGAACCAAAGAGTCTTTCTTTTTCTGTGTTAAAATATCCTTCCTTGTTTAGAGCTAGGGATAGAAACTCAAGTCTAATGACCCAAGTGCCAAGGACAACAAAGAGAACAAGGAAGGTCAAGACTTCCTTTAATTTCATTACATGTGTTATCATTGCTGGTGCTCCTATCGCCCCAACCTCTGTTCTTCAAAAGTGGCTTCAGTGTCTGTAATGAAAACCGCCAAACCCCCTCCCCACCCCATGTGACCTTCTCCTTTTGTTACTCTGTCCCAAGACAACAGGATGATCTTGTCTAATCACCTAGAGTTTCTCAAACCTTGACATCTTAAAACGTCAGCATCCCCATTTCCCATGGAAATCTCCATGAGAACCATATCTAACAATAAACTCCTCTTAGATATTTGCATTGTCCTCATTAAATACAGAACATGTCCCAACACCGTCTATTTCTTGCCTGTCTTTAATAATAACAGCTTCGAAGGATGCCTCTTATGATTTGTTCTTTCATGACACTGACTCTTTGAAGAGTTTCACAGAGCACCCCAAAGATAGATGTCTCCCCTCCTTGACTTTCTGAAAGTTCGGTCTAAAGCAATGTCATCCAAGAGAAATATGATGTGTGCCACACATGCAATTTAAAAATTTTAGTAGCCACATTTTTAAAACTTTAAAACAGGTGAAGTTAATTTTGATAACATACTTTAACTCACTATATCTAAAATCTTATCCACGCTTTAATCAGTATTTTAAATCAGTATTTTTAAAGTTATTGGTGAAACATTTTACATTCTTTCTCCATCATAAGTCTTCTAAAGGTGGAACACATCGTATATATAGAATACATCCCAATGGGGACTAGTCACATTTCAAGTGCTAGTCACACACGGCTAGCTAATGGCTACCATGTTGAACTGCACAGGTCTAGACAGTTGATTGGATTACAGGTAAAAATTTTGGTGGCGATTATCTGAGTGATGGTGTGTGAGCAGACCACTACTTGATGATATTATGTTCATTGGGTTTTTTTTTAAGATTTTATTTATTTATTTGACAGACAGAGATCACAAATAGGCAGAGAGGCAGGCAGAGGGGGAGGGGGAAGCGGGCTCTCTGCTGATGCGGGGCTCGATCCCAGGACCTTGAGATCATGACCTGAGCCAA
The DNA here is from genome assembly GCA_004024625.1 of Mellivora capensis. Taxonomy (NCBI): domain Eukaryota; kingdom Metazoa; phylum Chordata; class Mammalia; order Carnivora; family Mustelidae; genus Mellivora; species Mellivora capensis. Next base: position 182,947 of record PISX010000765.1, on the reverse strand, counting down.
AGGCAGAGGCTTTAACCCACTGAGCCACCCAGGAGCCCCTATTATGTTTATTGTTAACATGGCCAGATCTCTCTGTGATACAGATACCTTCCTCCCTCTCTGTCCTCAGTAAGTAATCCTTGAGCTGATACTTTGGCATCATACAAATATTCTTTTTGGGACAACTGGAAAATTTGAATGTTGAAGACTCAATATTTGATGACTTTATGAAGTTATTTTGATTTTTTCTCAGGTATGATAAGGACATTGCAACAACATAGGATAATGTCTTTATGACTAGGAGCAGGAATGAAACATCATGATGTTTGCAACTTATGTTTACACTGTATTAGCAGAAATGTTACATATGAATACGTGCAGATGTACATAAATTGATATGTTCAAAATGAGATAAAGCAAATATGTAAAATCCTGACAATTTTTAAAAATCTAGGTGCACAATATATGGGTGTCTATCATGCTATATTTTCAATCTTTCTATAATTTTGAAATTTTTTACAATAAAAAGCCAACGACAAAATTTTTGAACAATAAATAATAGCACTTATTTTCTTCCAAGGACTGTACAAAAAATTGTTAAAAGTCTTTCCTACATGAGCACATTTAATCTCTGAAACAACCATATGAGGTAGGGGCTGTATCATCCAACTCTTCCTGACAAAGAAAACAAGGAACAGAGAGATTACGTGATTTTGCACAAAGTTACACAGAGCTTACCTAATGAATGAAAAGACTGAATTGAGTATGTGTGATTTGGAATCCAAGATTTGAATCACAAAAGTATATTGCCCCCTCGGTATTCAAGAGAAAGAATTACAGTTCAGGGAAGTCCTTTCTCTAGGTCTTTCCAAACTCCACCTTTATTCTATTTTTTTGAAAGATTGTATTCATTTATTTGAAAGAAAGAGTGAGTGCACACGTGAGAATACAAGCATGAGCAGGGGAGAGGGACGAGGCCCCTGGGATGACCCGAGCAGAAGGCTGACTTAACTGATGGAGCCACCCAAGTGCCCCTCCATCTTTATTCTAAAGACCCAGAAGCAGTGGGATGTGAACTCAGAGCAACTATAATCTTGACTCAGGACCCTGCTGGCGAGGTCACCCACCATGACTGCAGTGAGGGCGCCGGCCTCCTCCCAGGACCAGAGCCACTGCGTCTTGTCACTTATTAAACAAGCCTCTGGTCAGTCTAATGTCTCCAGTAACTATGATGATTTTCTCCAACCTTCCACAGGCGAAGGGCCAACATAAGTCATTTCAAATACTACCGGCAAGGTTGGATTTCCACTCACTCCTCTCTAATGGCTTACAGAATAGTGATGATGGGAACGATAAGTCACTATGTATTGAACACTTGCTGTGTACCAGACACCTTTCCGAGCGCGCTTCATAAATGGCCTAACTAAATTCTCCTAACAACTCTGTGAGGCATGTTCTAGAAGGAAAATGAGGCCCAGCAGTTATAGGTACTAAGTACAGGCTGGATAACATAATTTCAGAGCACATACTTCTCACCACCGCATGGCAAGATGGAAGGTGGCCTCCCCAGAGTTTGTTACACTGGAATGGGGGTGAGGGCCGGCCTGGCCATGAGCGCCTTGCTGGCAGCCACTGCCTCACACTGCCCTCTGGGAAAGGGAGGGGAGGATTGGCAGAGAGAGAATTCACAACCGTTGAACTCCTTCTATGTGCTATATTGGGTAAAGCCCTTCAAACTCCATTATCTTGTTTAAGGTACATGACCACTCTAGGGGTAATTAATAATTATCTCCATTTCACAGATGAGAAAGCAGAACTCAGGAAATTAAGCCACTTCCTCAGAGTCTCATAATTAGGAAGTGGTTCCTGCCACATAGTATAAGTTAACAAAGGTTTGCTAAAGCAAAGCACGAGTAGTTTCATGAGTTAAAAAATAAAAATACAGGGACTGTCATACATGCCATAAGCTAAATGTAGCTGCTTGTCAAAAAGAGGACTGTGGCTCAGTGCCTGAGGCTCCCATGTCATAACAGAGGCAGCCCTGGCATGGGGGCCGTGCTGGGAGTGGCCGGCAGAAGGAGGGAGTAAGCGAAGGGAAGTAATGGGAAAGAAAGGGAAAGAACCAGGGCCAAATCCACACATCCGAGCAGGCACAAGAAACCCAAGGCAATACCAACTACCTCCAAAAAACAAGAGTCTGGAACAAAACCTGGGGGCAGGTGGGGAGGAACGGGGCCCCAGGGGCAGTGACTGCTCATGCAGAGGTATCTGAGCCGTGCTCCAAGGTGCCCGGGTGGGGCACAGGGTCAAGTGGCATGGGAGACCACTGGTCACTGCAGAAAAGCAGGAGAGCAGAACTGCCCCGGAGCTAAGAGAAAAAGGGGCCTGCTCTGGGTGGACACAGGACCCCAGGTACAGGCTCTGCAAACAGAAATCAGGTCAGATTCCAGCTCTGACTCGTTCCTTCAGCCAGGCATTTTGGGCATCGTGCGAACTGTACACACCAGCCCGGAAGCTAACCAGGTTAGTCAAAGAATCTGTATCAGACAACTCTTGGTCCCACTGCAGAGCTCTGTGTAGATTTCCGACTCTGGGAATTCTGAACTCTTGCAGACACGGCCTCGTCTCCTACGTCACTGCTTCCCTGGATGGAGGCCTCCCTCTCCTCTCCTACCTGGTGCCCACACAATGCAGTGGCAGGCCAGAGGCCAAGACAGGAACATGCCGTCCTATTAGCTCTCTCTCCTCTGCTTCACGGCCTGTGTCCTCGCTCCTGCTCCCTGGGATTGGACTCCGTAGGAAAATGAGATCACACACACCTTGTCTCACAGTCTGCTTTCTGGGGAGCCCAGGCTAAGACAGAATAAATGAGCCACAGATCCACCCCTCAGAAAACTTCATATATGAACTGAGGCATGAGGGTTCAGTAGCTTTGGGCACCCCTGAAGGTCAGCATAAGAATGTGAACTTAAGGGGTGCCTGGGTGCCTCCATTGGTTAAGCATCTGCCTTCCGATCAGGTCATGATCTCCTTGGTCGTGGGATCGAGACCCACATCAACCCCCACATCGAACCCCATATCAGGCCCCCTGCTCAGCAGGGAGTCTGCTTCTCCCTCTCCCTCTACCCCTCACCCCTGCTCGTGCATGCTCTCGCTCTCTAATAAATTAATAAAATCTCAAAAAAAAAAAAAAGAATGTGACCTAAGGAGAAAAGGTAGAGGTTATAGTTTCTAAACTGAAGCACATTTTCTTTTTCTTACCCTTGGACACACGCCAGGACTTCTGACTCTGGGAAAACTCGGGAATTGGTCACGGAGAGGGGAGCTCAATGTAGCACTCAGAAGCCTCAAATCTTTCACCAGAAGCTAAAACCGAGGAGTCAATCAGCTGTCAAAAATTACCAAAAAGGATGCCTGGGTGGCTCAGTTGGTTGGGCGAGTGTCTCTGGCTCAGGTCATAACCCTGGAGTCCCAGGATCGAGGGCCGCATCCAGCTCCTTGTTCAGCAGAGCCTACTTCTCCCTCTGACCCTCCCCCCATCTCATGCTCTCTCTCCTTTTCTCATTCTCTCTCTCAAATACATAAATAAAAACTTTTTTTAAAATTACCAAAGAACTGGATGAGAGTTTAAAATGGATTTTGAGCTCTAGCGCCTGACCGGTATCCCAATCTCAGCATACATCTTTTCCCCGACCGCCCTTTGTGTTTTAGCAAGAAGCATCAAAATTGTTCAGTAAGATAAAAGGTTCGCTACAAAACCTTCCGCAGTCCAGAAGCCCACAGGCAGGAAGCCCATTCACCCAGATCACAGTGTCTGCAGCCCTGCACGCAGCCGGCCGAATCACCACGCATGCCCCTCAATGCCTACACCAGGAAGGAAAATACCACTGGGGCTTGGGGGGGATTTCTGTAAGTCACCTCCAACCCAGGTATCCCGAAAAGAGAAACGTTTGCCCTTCTGGAGACTTTGAAAGGAAACTTTACTGCTCTCCCTCCTCTTCTCTAAGGAGGGAAGGGAAAAAAACCCTGGCCACATGCCTACATCTTAAATATGCATTTCAGGGGCCGGAGGAAACCATCAGCAGTCGCTGAACGCACAGCTAATGCAACAGTCTTGGACACGCTAATCGTTTTGACAACCTATCAGCTAAAATCCAACAGAGGCATCCAAATGCCACCTAGAGAATCCCAAGAGACCAGTAGTCCGTTAGGTCCATCCTGCGCCCTGCTCCATGTAAAGGCACGGCAGACAGAGGGAAGGGCTGCTTTAAATGCACTCCAGCCCCTCTGAATATTTCCTCCTCTCTTCAGGCCTCCTCTTGCAGAGGGAGCCACCAGTCCCTGCATTTCCAGCACCCCATGCCAGAGCCAGCTGCAGGATGTGTAGCCAGGAGCCTCATCAGACCATCAAATCTGGCGGAACTGTCTTCCGCCTACTCTCAAATCTGAGTGACGACCAAAACGAGAGGCTTTAGCAAACAGGTTCCAAAAAGCTCAGCCTCTGGGACTGAAAGCAGCCCTCCTGACATGTGTGGATTAGAGATGGTGCATCTGGAAACTGTGACAACCAGAAAACTAAAAAACAAAGCAAAACGAAACACAACGCTAGTGCCACATTTCCCCAGTTTTATTGCAATGTAAGCTGTGGGTGGTAAGTGGAATGATGACCCAATTTGGTGTCAAGCTTCAGTAACATCCCTGCAGTAAGCAGTGGCTTTTGTAGACTCCGGCCGGGAGGCTGCAACAGGGGATGCAAAACCTCCCTGGTGCCTTCACCTGTTCTTTCAAATATTTATTCTACAAAGATGCATTCGTTGACATTTATGGAGGCAGGGAGGGTGGAACAGAGCTTTTCAAACTACTCTGCTGAAAACCCCGAGTTCCCAGGAGGTCTTCATTTAACGACTGTGAACTGAACACCTACTATGTGCAGGGCACCGTTCTGGGTGGGTGCCAAGATCGAGCAATGAACAACGGCACAAACAACCCACGGTCACATGGGTCTTAACGCCTAGAGAGGGTACCAGACAAGTTCAAGGAGTAAAATACATAGGAAGTTGGAAAGTAATAGTCATGATAATTAGCAGTAGTGGTAATAATAGGAAAAAGTAATAAAGCAGGGAAAGGGGATAGGATGGTCAAAGCAGGGAGGGTGGGGCTTTAGATCAGGTTTCTAGGGAAGGCTTCACATAGAGACTTTCAAGTGAAACTGAAAGTAGTCTAGCAGAGACAGGGAGGGAGGGTGGGGGGAAGACAGGGAGAAAATGGAAGGCAGAGCCAGGGAAATGGGGGCGACGGGGTGGGGAACATGTGGTAAGGGAGGGGAGGGAAGGCAGATCAGAGAGGGAGGACCAAGGAGGGAGGACTGAGCCGGCTATGCCACATGACCCAGTTTTCAACTATGGTAGCCCTTTCATCTGTTCGAAATACTGACGTTCTGCATTGGTTTTTGTTTTGGAAAATCGTTCACTGCTAAAAAAGAGTAGGGCTGGGGGAAGGGTTGAAAACCCACGTGCAATACCAAGGCTTTGGAATAAGACAGTGCTGGGTTCAATTCCCAAGTTGGTCACCTGTAGCCTGAGTTTCCTAGAGTTCTCACTTTCACTCTTGTGTGCAGCCAGCATGGGAAGACTTGGAGAAGGAGCCACTGGCCTAAGGTTTGGACCTTACCAGAGCACAGTGGATGATTTCCCTGTTCCTATCACGGTTTGGGCTGCACTTGAGGGAAGCATGGACATGGAACCTACCTTTGAGGAACACATCAGCCAGTAAACAAGGTGAGATGATGCATACAAAGGCAGCACCAGGCCATGGCAAGCTAGAGAGTTCATCTCCAGAAGCCATTATTTTCAGCTACAGGGACCAGGAGAAGGCAACCCCAGGATGAGGCCTGCAGGCAAAGGTAGCTTTTTTAACACAGGATATGAATCAAGGAGGGCACTGCAGGTGGAGGGGACAGCACAAACAAGATGCAGGTTTAACAAGCAGGATGTGTTTGAGAGACGACAGAGAGACCACCTTGGTGAAGGTCCCTTCTTGACCGCTAGGAAGATCATAGACGGTAGTGTAGTCTGATCATGGAGAGTTTCTAGTGCAGAGATAAAGGGTCCTTGAAGATTTTCAAGCAAGGCAGAGCTATAATCATTAAAGTGATTTAGAACAATACACGGGATGACCAGAGGCAGCAAGAGAAAAGAGGGAAGATGGGGGCTGGTGTGGCAACACAGACACCGATAATGCAAACTCAAGCCAAAAGAGTTAGACGAGAGTCTGGAGGACCCAATGTGAGAAATCCGCTCTGTCCTCTCAGGCTGTCAACTCAAGAAACAAGGCAGGGTGGTTCAATGTAGAAATTGGGCCATTTGAGAGAATCTTGGCACAGAGGCAAGTGGTGACATCAGAAGACTGGAGGGGGGGGAAAAAGTCAAGAGAGAACTGCCAAGAACTGATCCTGGGGGACGTGAGCATTGCACGGCGGGAGAGAACAAGGAGCCAGTAAAGGTAAGAAAGCATCAGAGATATGGGAGTCCCTAGAAACAGAAGAGTCAGAGAAGCCAATGGTGGACCCAACAAACCAAAGGTGACTCAAGACCAACAAGATGAGCCGTGGCATTGGGTGGTTAAAACTGATCCAATTACCTTTCAGAGGGTTTCGGTGGGAGGATTATCAAGATAAAGGGGTGGCAGGATACAAACAACAAACATAAACTACCCCCTATATTTGGTTCGCAATCGAGGCTGTGATTTGGGAGGATAACAGGAATAATATTCAAACTTTTTAGATTAGGGGCATTCTGTATATGTCTATAAACAGAAAAGAAACTGACAGAGATTCAAGACACAGACGGGTTATGGTGAGAACACTGGAAAAAGATAGTTTGGCTCATTTCACCTGTGATAAGAGCTCGAAGAGGGCTTGGAAGAAATGCCAGCACATGCTGCATGTCCACCGAATACTGGACATTGAAGGCTGTGGGTGCCTCCACACTCATGCACAAGACAGCAATCACCTCAGTCTCTAAGTGGCCACAGCTGATAAAAGTGAGTGTGACCACATCCTCCTCCGTGACGTTGGTACGTCCCTGTGCATTGATTCCTATGGCTTCCCTCAGGACTCTGCCCCTGGGGGCTTAGCACCAATGCGGCATCTGGCCAGGCTTTCACTGTAGAATCTTCCATGGTCCCATTTTTCTGAATGTGTCTGTCATCCCACACACCAGGTGAGCTGGTCCCACTGCATGTGGCATGGTCGGTGCTGAGCCACCTCCCTCAGTCCTCCTAGGTAATGAAATGCCTCTCCTGCTCCTATCAGTTGTGTCCGTAATGGAACACCTTACAGACCTCTTTCTCTTGTCCATAAATTTATGTTCCACAATCAACCAGAACTTCATACTAAAACCACTATAATAAGCCAATCACCACTGACTCATGACATGTTGCCTCATGGATGCTTCTTCGATTTAGAAAAAAAAAAATTTTTTTTTAAAGAGGTATTTTCCTCCAAACATGCAGACTCAGCTGAGATAGCAGGATTTTGTGCTATCTATTACCCTCTCTAGGAACAGAGCTTGTCCCTCTGGAGTAGGACAAGGGGAGGGGGAATGCAGGAGGATAACCAGCGGCATCTCCAGAGCATGATAAAGTGACAATAGCCAAAGGAGGGAGATGCTAGATGTGGGGATGGGAGTAGGGCCATGGTGGACACAGTGTCTACAGGGAATAAACTGGGTGGAGGGACAACAGGGCAGACTGAGATGAGGTGGCACAGAGGGGAGGGCAATTGGCTCCTTGGAGAGACTGATGGCTGAGGGAGAGCAGAGGTGGAGACCTGTAAATGTGAGGCCAGAGTGTCAGAAGGGTCTTCCCTGTGGACACTGAGGCTACGAAGGATACCAGGAGGAAACAAGAGGGGAGACTGGGGACAGAGAAAGCTGAGAGCTGCAGGCACAGATGCAGCAGCCGGCAAGAGAGCCTGGAGCAGAAGCTGCTGATGCGAATGGCAGCTCAGTGTCCCCAACAACAACACGGGGATAAAAGATCCCTCAGGACCCAAGGCCCAGGCGACACAAGTCACACCCATTAGAGAGACAATGGTTACCTACAGGCTGAGCAGGAAAGGAAGAACTGGGAAAAAAAAAAAAAAAAAGAAAGAAAGAAAGAAAGAAAAGGAAGAACTGGAAAAAGAAGAGAGAAACTTGAGCCCCTGAGAAAGGAAAGGAAAATGAAAAAGTGAGTGTTGAGAAGACACAACAGGGAACGAAGAATCAAACCCTGGTAGGACCGCGGCCTCTGCGGTGGATTTTACTACACCCAAAGCATAATGATGGGAGCTTTTCAGACAAAAGACACAGGGCTGCAGCCTGGCACATGAGCAATCAGAGTAATCTCTGTGAACTATTTGGAAGACCTGACCAGAACACTTCCAGGTCCGCCCTGCCCTCCTTGACATTTTTTCTTCTGAAGCCTTTTCCTTCCACTGCATCGGGTAGTTTCCACAAAGCAGCAGAGAGGACATGGCAAGAAAGGAAGGGAGATCACGAGGAAGGTCTGCATTTCAGGAAGCTAAAGAGGAAGATAGGCTGTGAAGACCTAGCCACTGTGGTCCAGGGGTGGTGGTCAAGGCTGGGAAAGGGGCAGTTGGTGGTGTCCCCTCTGGGGCCTCTTGATGGGCTACCATCCAGCACCACCCCAGTGGCTCCTGCAGAGCCCCCCTCCCAGCCCCCCATCAAGCCTTCTCCCTCCTAACTTCTCCTACATCTGCCCCTCCCTTCAGGTGCCTTATCTCTGCCCAAACCAGTCTGACAAGTGAATTCAGAGCAGGCCTCCTTAAAAGCCCCTGCCCTTCCATCAGGCAGCTCTCAGCTCAAAGGTCACGTCCCCAGGATGGCCGCCTCCCCACCAGCCTCTGCACTTGTTTTCTTTGCTTCCCATCCCTGTGACCACGCCCCAGAATGATCCTGCTTATCTGACTGCTGGGCTGCTGGTCCACGTCCCCCGCCAGAAAGCAAGCTCTACAAAGACCAAGAGCACAGCCCCAGCACTTGACAGAATACAGAAGAGACTTATGACTGATGCCCACTTGTCTAAAGAATGTAGCCAGAGCCTTCCAGTGCGGAGGCATTTAGTTCCACGGTGGATCTGCTGGGCTCCTGCTCAAGCCATCTTTCACTGTCACCCCGAAAGCCTCCCCTCCCCCTCTGCCTTGCAGACAGCTAGCCTGGGCTGACTCTCCTTGCCTGTGAGATCGACTCTAATCAAATAAAATACACAGCGTAGCCGCCCTTAGTGCCACTAAGAAATGTCTCCTCTTCCCCATTAACCAGCAAAAGAGTTGGAAATTCAGTGTTTCTCAGGAACAGGCACACTGCAGAGGTAGCATGTCTGAGCTGAGCAGGAAGGCCGCAGGGTCGACAGCCTTCTTCCCCTCATCCCCCTTCTTCCCAGGTGGGGAGCGTCTCTGCACTTGCTTCACGGCCGCGCAGGAAGGTCTTCAGTTGCGGCCCACAGTGCCACCGTGAGGACGCCCGAGAAACTGCTCCGTGTTGGTCGGTGCCCCATGAACATTCCCAAGGAAGGAGAAAACGGACCACTGCTAATCTCTGGCCATGGTGAACTCTGGGCAGGAAAAAATAGTTACAACTTCATGAGGGAATTCTGAGACCAGCGACCCTCCTGTCTGGGCACTTGACCAAAACGATAAAGCCAAGAATGTGGTTTTAATTCCAGCTTTGTTTATAGCCTGTGTCCTTGAAAGGTCACCTGCTTGCTCCAACATACCATCTCCAGGTGTGAACAAGAAATAACGTCATCAACCAACCTCTCTTGGAGGATTTTTCAGGGAACTGGGCACAGAAACAAAATTTCATCAGTACAGCACATTAAGCAAAAAGATGCCAGACCAGCTGAATCCACTTTGGGTTACTGGAGCTTAGAAGCTTCTGCACATACACCGTCTAGACAGAGGGAAGGAAGCGGATCAAGGATGTAGCATGCAAAGCAGAACCATCTCCACAACTCAGTCAGTCGATGCAAGAAACAAAATCAAATCTGCGGCATGAAAAATGAGCTATTTCTCTTAGGTAGCCCCCAAAAAATCCATTTTATATTGTCTATTCCAATCATATGTGCTTGAAAAAGTCGGGTAAAAACAAGCCTTTGCTTAGGTATGATCCTTCAAATAATTTAAGTCTCTATTTCAGGAGAATTCCAACATAAATTCCACAAACAGTGTGTGTAAGAAAAAGCAAATATCCCAATTGAGAAACAGGCTAATGTTACATAAGAAACCTAATTACATAAATACAATTTATACAGGAAATAAGAAGTGGTGAATATGAAAAATGTATAATCTCCAGGTAACTAAAGAAATTCAAGACAAAATATTTCTCTATCAAGGAAACATAAAACCAGGAAAATCAATTAAAGTTGATTCACTGGTGAGAAAATAAACTAGTACTCTTTCTGGAGGTAATTTGGCAATATTTATATAAATAAAAATGCATAGGACTTTTTGACAAACTATGCAATTAGGGGAGTTCATCTTATGGAAATAAAGATAGAAGGAAAGAGTCAGCTGCAAGCACCACGTGTAAAAGGAAGTTTGGAAAGATACGATGTCTAACCATGGACGATGTATTAAATTAAACAGCTGTATCTACGCAATGGACTACTACACAGCTGTTAAAAAGTATGTCAAATATCTTTATGGACCCAAAGATGTTACTGCAATATTATGTAGGAAAAAGCTAGGTAACTGAAACAAAACAAATATGCATTTAAGATCTGATTTGGCAACTATATATTTACTTATACGTATCTCTAGACAGATAAATGCACAGGAAAGAGATGGAAACAAGGGCCTCAAGATGACAGACACTATCCGTGTAGCTGATATGAGGGGAACTTTGTTAAATTTTTCCCCTTTTATTTTTATTTTCTGAGATTAGTACAATAAAATACATTGGTTAATTTTTTAAAAAGAGTATTTTTCTCAGACTGAAAATAAAAAATAAAATTCCAAAATAAACTTCAGAGAGCTGAAGCAGGAAGAGCAGAGCAGGCAGGAGAACGGAGCACTGACAAGGCAGACCTATGTCACACAGGCTGCACACCCCCGCCCCGGAGCAGGCACCTCAGCTAATGCGGAGTCTCAAAGCTCTAACCGCCCCCAGCCCCCATCAGAAGATATACTTGGGCAAGGTAGAGCAAGTGATATTTCAAGAACACTGCCCATTTTACTTGGAGAATATAAAAGGCAAAGATATTTAAATGGGATTTAATTATATAGCCACGTACCGAGGTAGTTTCCCGTGGGGAGAAGAGATACCAAACCACTGGATGAGGGAGACAAGAATTCCATTTGGAATGGCCACGAGAGACATTTGGCAATCTTTTTATTCAATTCACCTTATTCTGGGGTCAATTATCAGGATTCTATTTGTAATACATACTGCTTAAAAAATATGTTAAAAAATATTCATTGTGAAAAACATAGCTATCGAAGACAGTGTTTACGACATAAATCCCAGAGTGTATTCCGCATATCCCAACGTCACAAATTAGAACACCTCTGGTCCCCCTTCCCCAGCTCTTTCAGACCGGAGGGCCACTCCGCAGTAAGGCCAGCGGCACTTCCAGAAGACAGCCTCAGACCGTGTATCTTCTCTCTCCTTCGTGTTTTGCCTTGTGATATTTCACATAATCATTGTGCAGTTCCTTAAAGATGTCTCTCACCCCTGGCTGCAGGGAGACCCGCAGGAATTGGACGTCTGGCTCAATGCAGAGGTCCAGGATGAGGTAAATGCCCTCCTGCAGAAGGTCCTTCACCGCCGGATACAAGGTGACCTGTGAAAGGAGGACATGCCGCCTGTGAGAGCAAACACAGACCAGGCCCTCGAAAGACCTGACAAGGAGTCTGAAGTTCGCCCCTCAACTTGAGAAAAGACATCCCTTTTAAACTATCACTTTGCACAGAAATAAATATTCGTATCTTCAAAACTTGCATTTTAGGGAAATAAAAGCCAACTTGAGTGACAAAAGCCTGGAATAAAACCTCACAAAATCACAGGGGTAGCTTTGCTATTGGGTGAATGGTGCCTACCTGGGGCGTTTAAAAACCGGAATCTTTAAACTTACAAATCGTATGAGAGCCATTTCACATTGTGCCAAGTTCTTCACCATGACCAGTTGCCCGGGAAGTTGCACTAACATGGGACAATGGCAGCAATGTTCACTATGTGACTGGCACCCCCCCCACTCCCAGCAAGGCAGGTGGCCAGGCGGGCTCCAACACTCCGCAGACCGATCACTAACAGGCTATATTAGAAATTAGGTCACATCATAGCCAAACAAATCATATGTGACTTGTGATGACACTTAATGCATCTTTTATTCCTATCAACAACAGCTCAATGGGACCTGAATTTCTAACTGCCCCCGAATGGCTGAATCGCTTCTTGAGCCTCAAGAAGCCTTTCTTCCCTGAACTTCTGGGTTAACGAAAATCTGGGGCACAGCAGGAGTGGGCAGTCTGGCTCCGACGTGGCCGCACTGGCTGCCGCACACAAGCTTTCAGATCAGAGGTTCACAAGTCTAGACGAAAAGGCCGGCAGAGCAGGCTCTCCTCGCATCTCCCACAACCACTGAGACTGCAGCCGGACCACGCACTGAACCTCCGGACACTCCAGGATCCGAAACCAAAGAGCAACTGGACGGTCTGGACAGGCAGGCCTGGGATGTGGCAGATTCTTTATTAACATCTCAATGGCCTAAAAGTGTGAGAGCCCCTCCGCAAACACGCAGTGTCTGGGGAGGATATATGGTATTCACTCGGTGGAGTCTGATTCGCAAAAGCAACCGCTGGGAGGACAGTTTGTTTCTGTTGCTACGATGGTGCTGCTTTTCAAAGTTATGGTCATTTTCACATGACGGCTCAAAAAACTTCTGACAATCATCTTAAGTTTTACTGTTTATAGATGATAAGAACCCTCGAGAACGGACAGTGGAGCTGTCCGTGATTTCAGTGGAAAGCATTAGAGGGAAAGAAAAACAAAATAAAAGAAGTCCTAAATCTTACCAGCCGCGTGAGGACCCTGTAAGTGGACCACTCATCTACTCCTGTAGTCAGCACTCACTAAACAGGTAATTCCACCTCCAAAAGCAGAGGCGAATGAGCTGTCCCAGTGACAGAAGCAGAGCTGAGCCCGCCAGTCGGAGGCCAGGGCCCACGCTCTCCACCATCCCCTCACCCGGGGGCTCCTTAGCCAAAGGACAGCGCCGAGCACACAGCCCTGCTGGGTCACTGGAAGGCCAGCCGCATCTGGTCTACACAACCACTGTGCCTCTTTGTGCTTCAGCCCCCTTATTTACAAAACAAGTGGAAAAAACTCAGTTTCTATGACACTAAGATCACTGACCTCTGAATGAAAATATCTCTAAGTGGCATAAAGGGACCTTACGCTGGATAGGTAGTACAAACTATTTACTCTAGGCTGTCAACATAGACAGATTAAGTCTGATCTATGGATAAAAGAGACCGGTGACCATCATTTCCCCTGGCGCATCCCCACTATGACACATTACTGCACGGAGGGTCCAAGGTCTGTAGGAGTCACTATGTGTCCTTCCTGACATGGTCTCACCAGGTCACCGCCAGACCTTCACCGATACCCATTCCACAGGACTACCAGGGGAATGCAAAGGAGATTCATTTAGCTGTGCTCGCTATCTAGCATTTAATTAAACTTATAAATGTCTTTCTGGTCTGGAAACATTCTCAGTAGAAGCCTCTAATACATATGGAATATTCTCTTCATTACTGAGTTAAAAAACAAATGAAAGATAAAACACAGACTCTTGCCAACAAATTCTGGGATGCTATAGCCTTAGATAATTCCCAAGGCCTTCGGCTTTCAAGATTAAAAATTTAAAAAAAAATAACTGAGAAGCATAAATTAGACGTGAATAATGAAGCCAGGAAACCAGAGACTTTTCATAAAATAAATCTCAGAATAATAATTAGTGATTTAAGGGTTCAAATTATCCCCTCCCTTCTTGGCCCTTAGTTAAATGATATTACTATCTCTCATTTCATTTTTCACTGAAACACAAAATAATGGCAGCTTTTCTTTCAGCAAAGGCTTACATATCAATGACTTGAATGCCTGTGAAATATCAAGATTCTATAAAAATGCTAAGAAATTCCAAGGGAACCAAACACAAAGCCCAACATTCATTCAAAGGCTGACTTGAAGAGGTCCTTACATGTTGTCCCCACTCCTTCACACACCGTGCTTGGTGGGGACCCCATGCACACCCATGGGGTGGGCTGCGTCTTACAGCACCCCTCCACTTCCCTACCCCAGCCCCATCTCAAACACAGCCAAGTGCCCACCCACATGACAGGCAATCCCACTGGCTGAGATGAGTGGGGCCAGCATGTTCAAAAATTACTTAATAGTTATAGATTCATCCTGAAACAGGGTCAGAATGAAAACGGATGCAACACCAGATTTTCTGAGAAAGTTCATTCAGCCCAATCTCCCTTGAGAAATCTCTTAGTGTAACAAGTTTACCAGGGTTCTAACATTATTCTTACAAGATTTACAAAGGGGGGCTATTCTATGGAGAGCAATATAAACAAGGCAGATGTATATATCTATGCCTGCAAAAGTAGATACACACAGAAACACACAGAAGCCTCTGACATTCAATTTAAACCAAGGAAGATAGGAAGTCTTCACAGGTCACACAGGGTCTTGTGGAATTTTGGAAGTAACATGCTAACATTCCAAAGTGAGACCAGTGCTGAATGATGAGTTAACTATCCAGAATATTAAGTCAAAAAGTCAGATTAGGGACACCTGGGTGGCTCAGCAGGTTAAAGCCTCTGCCTTAGGCTAGAGTCATAATCTCAGGGTCCTGGGATCAAGGCCCACATTGGACTCCCTGCTTGGCGGGGAGCCTGCTTCCACCTCTCTTTCTCTGCCTGCCTCTCTGCCTACTTGTGGTCTTTGTCAAATAAATAAATAAAATCTTAAAAAAAAAAAACCAAAAAAAACAGATTAAATAGGACAAAGGTCCTTTCGCTTAATGGAACTGAAGGAATCTGCTGGTATCTCTACCACGCCATCTCCTTTGAGTGTCTGAGAGCAGCTGACTCACACACATGCACTGCGAAAGGATAAACCCAGGAACTCCTGCTTTTGGGGGTCCCAAGACCCTTCTTCCTCATCACCATTAAGCCTGGCCCTAGCAGAACTCCTGTTCTTGGACCTGGGAAGCATTTCAGCTTGCTCATTACTCAAGAAACTGACCAAAACTGGCCCTGCTTGTGCTGCAGCAAGAAGAGCGAGCGGTCACAGAGGGCCTTCTAGGTACCAGGCACCACCAGCCCTTTGAATGCTGCCTCACACAGTGGTTCCAGTAGCCCTGCAGAGCTGCTGCGGAACCCTGCAGATGGGCAGGGCGGCCTGCTATGATGCAGGCTCGGGACCATCAGGACCAAGACATCGCTTGCCACTATGGCTGAGGAGCCCTGCTACAAAGGACTACAAATGAAAGCACTTGGTGAGCTCAGTTTACCTTCTGCACCTCTGTGACGTACTGGGCCACCATAAAGGGGGAAAACACCGTGAACTCTTCAGCCCGAGCTGCAATGTGGCTGTACATCCTTTCCACCAGGCGGGCACACTCGAGGACCACTGACAGATCATCTGTGCTTCCTATGGGAGCAAAAGTTTGTCAAACTGATTAGCCCAAAACTCATCAGTTTAACCCTTCTAACTTTATGTGTTTAATATAGCTGAAAATTATTCAAGTCTTCCCTTTTTTCCAGGCTCCTTAATCGGCTTATTTCACAGACAGAATGAGGGAGAGATACTAGGTCCAAATATTTATCTATATTACAAAAGAGAAAACACTTAAAATACTCAAGTACATGTGTTTTTTTTTTTTAGGAGTCTAGAAGAATCGAAAATTTTAAGATGAAATCTGATTGCTATTGTATTTTTTTTAAAGGTGGAGGTCCATAAGAAAGGTTTAAATTGGAAAACTATCTTTAAAAAACATGGTTTTTGGCAACGTATAACTTTAAAGATAAGAAGACCTAATTATGCCTGTTTCAGAGATCATGCAGAGAGATGTAAGACTCAGCTACCAATACTAGATAATCTTCCTATTTTCCCAGATTTACTTCCTATTTCCTAGTTCTGTCCACCTTAAAGTGGTCGGACCACTCAAGGCCCTCTTAAAAAACTCCTCTAAACGATTCCAACAGCCTAGAATGGCCCTGAGGCCCTGGTCACACCCCTGCTCCCCTAGGCCGTCACAGCAGAGCCGGTGGGGAACCCCAGTACAGGCCAGAGCACTATCCCCAGCTTTCGTTCAGCATAGAAATACACCCATTTTTGTAAAATTCCAGAAACTGC
This sequence comes from Mellivora capensis, assembly GCA_004024625.1. Taxonomy (NCBI): domain Eukaryota; kingdom Metazoa; phylum Chordata; class Mammalia; order Carnivora; family Mustelidae; genus Mellivora; species Mellivora capensis. The sequence continues at coordinate 166,541 of PISX010000765.1, read as the reverse complement.
AAACAAATCTACAGTGACAAAAAGCAGATCAGTGGTTGGCTGGGGCTGGGGCCAGAATGGGAAGAGGCTACAAGAGGACTCTTTTGGGGATGATGTGAATGTTCCGTTTTGTGATTGTGGAGATGGCTTCCTGCATGAATGTACCTATCAAAACTCATTCAAACTGTATAAACAGATGTGGTTTGTTACACATACTTTATGACTCAATAAACTTCAGTTTTAAAATGTACAATGTCTTTTCTTAAAACCCTGAGTATCCAAACATGTTACATATATGCTTTTTCCCAGATGCAATAAAATTTTATGAAATGATGAGAATCTCCAACATCCACTGGGCATTTCAGCAGGCAGGCACTTTAGCAAAGCACGTGAATGTCTCCCGTGCTGCAGCCTCCCTCTTGTCAGAGGGCTCAGCACACACGTGCAGTTCAGGGCTGCCTGGCAGTCACGACCGTTCACAGGTGCTTACGAAGAGTGCACTGGAGGCCAACAAGAAAACGGTACGTAGTTAAAACTCTGCTCAGTTAAGCCCTGAGCCCATCAGAGAAGCGAGTCTTGGCAGACTGGAGATAACTGAGCTGCACCAACACGGACACAGTAGAGTCATGCTCGTGAAACATGCCCTGACACTCCCTCAGAACACACAACGAGGGACCCACTGTGTCACGGGACACACCCGTGTCAGTGTGTGACAAGGGCTCTGCTCCCCTACTGCTCAGCAAGGGCTGGGTCGGGCCTTCCCTACCCTGCCCCTTCCCATCTCCTGTCCAGGCAGACATTGCTAGGAAAACAGGGATTCTTCTTGCAGAGCTCAGACACAGCAATGACCTTAGGGGCCTCAATACAACACTAGAGCCAGCCACCACCAACTGACCAAGGCTAGCTTGGGAGATGGAACCTGTGTTCCTGCCCTGCTCCTAAACAGAGTCACAACTGTATGCTGACACCAACATTACATCACTCTACAGCAGGCCTGGGAGAAAGCGAAAGACCTCAGTGTGCCACTGACTGATCTCAAAACCAGGCACAATAATTTGGGAATTACAGTCCAGTGTTAACTATACTTTTTCTCTTTTCTCAATAGTTACTTGGTTTCAGTAGCGTAAATCACAAGTCTGAACCCATCAAAGTGGTTCCCCCGGGGTGGGGGAGGGGGGACTGAGCACCACTCATATGTTTCTAGTTAGTCCAGAACTGCTGCCACACGGTCTTCCCACATGCCCTCCAAGTTGAGTCATAAAGCCCTCCTTGTTGGTCCTAGAGCATTCTGTCAAGTACCACACTATGCAAATTTGAAGTAGCGCAATATAGACCACCTCAATCTATATACAAATTTTTAAATAATGAGACTCTCCCCCAAATTAGAGATTCAGCAAGGATCAACAACCTTCAAGGCTGAAAACAAGCTGTACACATAATTTATGCTATCACCATATGGCGGTTCATTTCATTGGTAAACAAATACAACCTTGCCAAGATAAGGCTGAAATGATGACTTGCCAGACCTCACCTCTTTTATAAAATGAAATAGCTCTGCAACTGCTCGTTCTTATTTAACTTCCCCATCAAACTAGGAACTCCTTTAGGGCAAGAACGGAATTGTAGTCACTTTCTGTCCCCTCCACATGAGAATAAACATTTCCTAAATCTAGGTACTTATTTTAGGTATTCATTTAATGATCTGAACATTTCTTACTTAGACTCAACTGGGTGGTTTTATTTTCTGTAACATATGAGGCTGGAGACATCACAAGACAAATACATTTGAAATCACGTATCTGATACTATTACTTTGAATTACCTTTGTCTTTCTGCCTCCCTTCATGCATGACCGAATACAGCAATCTATTAAAACAATTCAAGAAAGAAGGAATGGCTTTCAGCATTACCTGTAATAATAATAGGCAAAAGAATATAAAAACATATAATTGTTTATTTCAAGTTCTACTTTATTTTTTTAAACATTTTCTATTTAAACTTAATTAACATATAATGTATTATATGTTTCAGAGGTACATGCCTGTGATTCATCAGTCTTATATAATACCCAGTGCTCATTACATCACATGCGCTCCTTAATGTCCATCCCCCAGTTATCCCACTCCTTCACCCCCCTGCCCTCCAGCAACCCTCAGTTTGTTTCCCATGATCAAGAGTCTCTTACAGTTTTGTCTCTACTTCAAAGGAGCACATGTTTACTTCCTTCCTAACCGTATCTAGCAGGATGTTCAAAACAGCGTGGCAACTTCTTTTTGCCTGAACTTTCTAGGGAAATAGCTCACTCATCTTACTGGACTCTTTAATATTTGTTTTAATGGTTTGGGAAAGAGCTTCTAACTTTAGGAATCTAATGGAGTGATCTCAGTTTAGAATTTGCTTAATCTGTTACTCTAAATTGTTAGTGCATTCTAGAAATGGGTAGAAATAACAGAAGCAACAGTAACAACATATTTAAGTGTAACGGGCATTAGAAAGAGGTTACATAAAACAAACCCATTTAAAAGAAGGACCCAAACTTCTCATTTTTTAGTGATGAAAAGTTCTGGCTAGGACTTTAAAGAATGACATGAAAATTTTAAAATATGCTTCTTTTATATGCAACCACCTTTTAGATCGTGATCAAAACAACACACTACCCAATAAAGCAGCCATGAGCTACAAGAGGCTACTTAAACTTAAATCAATTAAAATTCAGTTCCTAGTCATACAGCTCCTGGACCACATTTCAAGACATGAGTGGCCTGTGATTACTGTGCTGGACAACACAGACATAAAACACATCCAACAGGGCTTTAAAGATCTACTGGCCAGTCCTGCTCTTTCCTCAGAATTCTCAGAATGAATAAAGACTAAATCAAGAGTTGAGATTTTTTCATTTGGTATAATTTATCCAACAGAATTCTTGATAGCATAACATCCCGTTCTTTCTATCAAATTACCGACATCCACAGCATGCTCTGAAAAAACTCATTTTTGCAAAAGTGTTCCAGAGTTTCATCAAACTTCCCAAGGACCCCTCGTAAGCCTCTGCTATTGTATTGATTAAAGGCACACAAATCCAGAGCCAGACTACTTGAGTTCACACCCTGGCTTGATATGGCACCAGCTGATCATTCTGCTGGGTACGCTGGCTGAGCTGACCTCATGCTATCCCCTCTGGATTTACCTAAGCAGATTGTAGCCTGGTGCTTCTATCAACTCAGTATGCGCGGGACCAACGGTGTGATCGTGCACTGCATAGGGCCCCCGTCCCCCCCACTCGAACCCATAGGCAGTGAGTGGCAGTGTGGTTATCAGACACATCGTTCTTCACTGCAATACCATGTAATTATTCCTGTCGATTTTCCCCTTTCATCAAATGGTCTAATTCTGCTAAATGGTCATTTGTCAATCGTTCTGCAGGAGATTCCCACAGTTTTCTAAATTACTTTTCATCAACTACATGGAATCCTGCATCTTTCTGCAAGATGGGCAATTTCGGCTTGTAATTGATACGTTTGCATTTATATGGTATAGCCACATAAAAATTTAACAATCAGCAGAGACTAAAAACAAAGATGCTCACAAGATTAGGCAGGGCCAAAGGCCCTGGAGTAAGGCCCAATGTCATGAGTGCTTAGTTTACCAGACAATAAATTTTTTAAAAAATGGAGCTGCGGTCAGGTTTCTAACCTGAGAACATTAAAACACTTAAAAATATTTGAATGTGCCTGTGTATATGTGTATATATCTTATTTATGACTTCCTATGCGTCACATGCACAGCAGTGGTGCAATGGAAAGAAGCCAGACCAAAGAATCACCAGCCCTGAAGCTAAGATTTAGACCCAGCTGTGCCACAATGGTGAAATCACACAACAACTCTGAGCCGCAGTTTTTTTATCAATAAGATGGACGACCATCTACTTTACAGACTTAACTGTAGGGGTAAAACGAGACACGTAGCAAACGTTCAACAGATGGTGGCTGAACTAGAATCTTTTCTGTAGGACAATTATTCCCACTCAGTTTAATTTCAAAGGCAGCATGCTATAAAACTGGAACTCAGGAAGCCTCACTCCCTACACGCATCTGAGTTATAAACCCACGAAGACATCTAAGCAAGTCAGTGAGATTTGAATGTGCGGTCTGCAAAAACAGAACAATTTGCAGTGAGCATCCTTAAATAGCTAGTATACAAACACGGTCTGAGTGTCAGACCCAACAAAGATGAAACTCACTCAAACACACTGACGTAAGGATCAAACGTTTTTGTGCTAGAGAAACCACTGTGACCCTGGAAGTTACTGGAGCCAAAACGTTTGCTTAGCAAATCACTGTTTTTCTTATCCTCTAATAGTAAAACTCTGCTGCCACTGTCCTGCAGGCCGAAACCAACCTACTCCTCCCACTCACCTTCGGATGACACTGAAGGATGGAGAAGAGTACGTTGTGCACCCGCAGGAAGATGCCCCCATACTCAGAGGGCTTCAGGTGGTCCAAAGGGACCGTCAGTAGGATGCTGAAGGCCAGGCTGACGTGGTGCGGGTTGCGGATGGTCTCCTCCCCCTGTCGCAGCAGTGCCGCCAGGACGTCCAAAATAGACCCCACCACCGTCAGGGGCACAGGCTGCTCCTGACAAGCCTCTCGGTTTAGCAGCTACAGGAAAAGAAGGAATAAAGGAAAGAAAATGAAGGCGATTCTCTGAAGAAAGAATATAAAAACTAAAGTAGACAAAGGTAAGAACTGAAGTGACAGAGGTAATAATGTCCAAAAGATATGGATGCGGTCAGAAGGCACTTTGAAGAACAAGAAGGCCAGCGTTCAATCTCTAAAGGCAACCTACTGTGGACCTGGTCCATTCTGGTCCATGCTTTTTGTTGGACTCATCAACCACGAAGAGAAATAACTTTTTACAAGAGTTGACCCATCCAACTTCTCAGAACAGGAAAACTTCATCAGATATCAGACATACATAACACTATTTTCCCAAAAAGAACATTAGTTGTAAATATCTATAATTGAAGTTCATTTGTTACATTTCTTAAAAATCAGCTCTACAGGCCCCGGGGTGGCCCAGTCGTTAAACTGTGTGTACCCTGCAATAGAGCCCTGAACTGGGCTCCTTGCTCAGCAGGCTCCCTCTGCCTGCTGCTCCCCCTACTTGTGCTATCTCTCTGTCAAATAAATAAACAAAACCTAAAAAAAAAAAAAAAAAAATCAGCTCTAATTAAGATGTTCAATTACTATTCTAGAGAATGAAGAGAACAAGCTCAAAATGAGGACTAGCTCAAAGTTCTACCCACCTAACCTGGGAGAGCTCACCTGGGACCCACATCCTCAGGCTGCAGCTGTAAACAGCAGCTCAGTGTGGCCTGCTGGGGCCTTGCACACCACTCCCGTGGCCTGGGGTCTCCAACTGTGCTGACTTCATGCTATTAGATCTACTTTTAGATTTAATCTGTGTGGTTTCTACCCACTGTTTCTATTAACACAGCCCTACTATCCATACCACCAACACTGATTGTGCATCTCATGAGTCCCGCTCCCTCCCTCCCCCATTCCCTGCACTCTTCCTCCTGACACCTGCTACACACATCAGGGAAGGATGAGATTCATCCACTAATGCAGGATTCCCAAAAAAACAACAAAGCAACAAAACAGAATAGGAGGGAACATTATGTCTACTCTTCAGATCCTTCTGCCCTGGGAAGATGCTAATCCAGGACAATTCTCTCAGGTAGCACAAGAGAACTATGGCTGATAATGATCATAAAATAGATATTGATCTTTTGAGCCCAAGTGCAAGAATACTGACTGGAGACTCCCCGGATGGCAGAAACACGAGAGAGACAGTCCCCATCAAAACGAGGTTTTTGTGCAAGTGAAATAAAGTCATGTGGCTGCCATGCATATTTACCAAGTGCCAAAATCTAACAATTGGGTGGGATTATAACAATAATCTACCTGCAACATTACTGCCCCACTCTAAGTGGGGGCACTTTCTCTAAGTGAGAAAGCCATTCCTTTCTCACTGTATCATAGATTTTGAAAGTGCACAACCCCCCTACGAATGAACAAATGCACTAAACTAACCACAGCATTTTGTAGGGACCAAAAAAAGCCCCAGAATTCCTTCTCATCTCATCTACTTTCAACAGGCTTCCAAGGGAGCCCATCTTATCACTGCACGCCTGTTACAGCCTGCCCAATGCTTCCCGGGGCTCGACACCCCTTCGCACCACCTCTCCTCCACATCTGGAGTTGCCACCAGCGTCTGCAGACACAAAAGCACACACACGGTACACACACTGACAGGGCAGCATCTTGCCAGCCGCCATCTTCAAGCCGCAGTGCCCAGAAACCTACTCTGCATAAAACCAGAGATGGCAGAAGCCAAAATGCGGCCTTTTGTCTGTAGAGGGGCGGGGTGATAAGATGAACTGAGATGCAGGGCACAGCCCAGGGGTACTCACAGTGAGAGCCGTGATTATCTGGGGGCACGCACACCAGAACAGACTCACTTTCTCTCCACCGAGTGCGCATTTCAGAAGCAACTTGGTCAGAGTAACAGCTGACAAAATGGCCTGAGAGAAAAGAGACAAAAACTTAGCAGAAATAGCCAGCTCTCTCTTAAGAAGTCCATCTTGGGAAGAAACCCAATCACTGGTGCTAAAAAGAGGAGCAGAACCCATTAGAACCGTGGTGTCAGGTCACAGACAAGCCCTGGTTTGGGCTCAAGACTGAGGGCGAGGCCCCTTCCATCACCAGGCAGCCAGGAAATAAATGTGTAAGATGAGAACTGTGGCCAAGGGGAGGCCTTTTCAGTAGCATCTCACTAAACCAAGCATGCAAATGTGCCAGGATAGTGAAATAAAAGAAGGCCACAAACGGACACAGCAACCTAATTACAGAGATCCCATCTTGTCAAGGCAGCGTGGAAAGAGGCAGCAAGCTATAACTTACCTATGAAAGAAAACCATATGCTTGTGGGTAACAGGAGAAGCCAGAGGGAAACATGGACAAAGTAAAACAACTAGATTAGGCGCTATGATTGCAGGTGAGGGTTTTAAACCATGTGAAAGAAACTATGTGGGAAGGGAACTCACTTTATTTAGTACCTGCGTCATTAAACATCTAACCCTATGCTGGCTTCTTTCCCATCTCTCCTTCCCTGACTAGCCATTCCCCTACCTGCACTCCCTCCCCCAACTCCAGGCAGCTCGGCCCTCTCTCCTGAGGTGGGGGCTCACTTTCCTGCCTACCTGTAGGACCTGTGTACCCACACGGGGCCTGCATACTGGTGCCTTCCGTGCTGTCTACCTCTCACACCCACACAACCTCTGCCCTGCTGTGCATAAACACCCTCCTCATCTCCATAGCAACATCCCCCATCCAAATCCTCTCCAGCTCTGAATGCTCAGGACCCAGCCTCACCTCCTCCATACCTTCTGACTGGTTTAAATAGAAATCTACAGCGAGGCCTTCTCGAAGCTGGGTCCCAACCATGCTGCAAATGCACACAATGAAAACTTCCAGAGAGAAGGGCAAGTACTGTGGGCAATGAGTAGGGGGCTGGTGCAGAGCAGTAGCTCTGGTCCAGCCCGGGCTTCTTGCTCACATACAGGAGATGTGAGTTCTCCCTGCTGCCACTCTGTGGCCTCAATTACCCTCTCTAGCTCTCTTCCCATCCAAATCAAAACCCAAGCTTGAACGCTGATTATACCCTCAAGTCAAGAAGCAGCCACTCATGGGGCAGAGAAAGCTCAGAACCAGAGGACATGGCCTGCATTGCTGGCTCTGAGATACTTAGCTCTGTAACATTCTTCCTCCTGTGCAAGCAGGGACGTCTGACCAGTCCAGCGCACAGGGCTGCTTAGCAGACCAAACTCCAGCATGTAAGCTCCGTAGAGAGGCTCTCCAAAATATGCAATACCAGATGCAAATACAGGGCTTTATTACCAACTACCAAACATACTAAGGTGCAAAGGACTGCAGGGCAGCTTGCTAATCAGACGGATTCTCAAACAGGATCAGGGTGACGTGACCAAGTAAACTTTTTTTAAAAAGTACGATGAGAGGTATCTTACACATAGGATAAGCAGAGTTCAGCTCTTTTTATATACTGATAATTATAAGTATGCAATACTTAGTACTTCATATAATAAGCACTCACAGTTTAGATGTGAAAAAGTTCCTCTTTAAAGAATAAGGGCCCCTTACACTAAAGCCCCAGGCCTCTTCACATGCCAGGACTACCCTCATAAACCCCCTTGGGGTTTGATCTTGTGTGTTTAATTTTAGGGGTGACATCACATCTCAAGTAAGTTTTCCCATCTGAGCTATCGTTATGTGCCTGCCATACCGGGGAGGAGTACACACCTGTAGATCGGCTTTCCACATGTTACTGACACCTAATCCGTGGAGAATACATCGCATCATCATCCTAAAGTCCTCTGTGCTCCCAACTTCTAACATCTGGGTGAGTAGGGCTCCCAAATCAGGTTCAATATCCTGAATTACCTCAACTGGAACTGCAGGATCTGTATGGAAAAGAAACCAAAATTGCTAAGATAAGATAAAAGGGGGGCAGGTCAAATATACTAGAATAACCACATGATAAATGGGGCCCCAGCCCTTAAAAGTCATGATCTGGAAGGCATGGGAATACTCGTGGAGCAAGCAAAGAAAGCGGGGCCCATGCCACAGAGCGATAGTGTTCTCTTGCATACGGCTGACCTGTGCAGAGTGCACACACACAGCACAGGGAAGGGGCAAGCCTGAGAGGATGACGACAATGGTCGGCAGTGCTGAGCGCTGGACTATGGGACACAGATGATTGCTACTTTCTCTATACCTTCTTCTACTTTCCTTGTACAGATGTACCCTGCCGACAGGACAGGGTCAGTTCCAGACCACCGCAATGAAGCAAATGTTGCAATAAAATGAATCAAATGAATTTTTGGATAACCCAGAGCAGATAAAAGTTTTATTTACACTATACTGTGGTCTATTGAGTGTATGACAGCATCACATCCAAAAAAACAATGCACGTACCTTAATTTAAAAATACTTTCTTGCTAAAAAGTGCTAACCACCATCTAGCTGTGAGTCTTAATCACTGATCACAAATCATCGTAACAAATGTAATAACGAAAAAGTTTGAGATATCCCAAGATTTACCAAAATGTTGCTGGAAAAATGGTGCAACAGACTTGCTTGAGCAAGTTTGCCCCAAGCCTTCAAATTAAAAAACGGAGTATCTGTAAAGCTCAATAAAGAAAAGCACAATAAAATGAGGGACGCCCATATTCTTTGGTAAAATCAGTAGGGACACAGGCGTGGCGTGGTACTTTGAGAGAGACGGGAGCGTTGAAGACATTAAAAGAGCTCCAAACTTCCGGGGCCTGTCTGCCACAGTCATCCAGATGTTTCCCACTTGATGAGGAAAAGCCTGCTAATGGCCCCTCCTGGGCCATTCTACCATCTGCTACCAGCTTACCTTCCCAGCCAATTTCAGCCCACAGACTGTTCCACATTGCCAGAATGCCTGCCCATGTCCCAGTCTTTGTTCACTACGTCAGCACTGGGAGATGGAAGGCACAACAGGATTTGAGATAAAGACCTCAGCCCGGAAGTGTCCTATAAGCTTTAAGATCCTGGACTCATGAGCTCTCTGAGCTTCCATTCCCTCATCAGTGAAATGGGCGTTAACAGCACTAACTCCCATGGCTGGCAAATAAAGGAAGGAGCACCACACTGTCCGCCGCTTAGAGGCTCAACATTAGCGCTCCCCACTGTCTCCCCCTGCCCTGCCTATCCCTTGACGGCCACCACCAACTACTGCTTTGCCTACACAAACTCTCACCCCACAGTCCCCTAGTTCTGGTGTACTTGGCAGCGTTTCACGTTCTGCAATTTCTGATTTGTGCGAATGTCTGTTTACTTGATTAGACAGATCAAAATCAACACTGCACTCAGCTCTAGAGTAGGACGTGGTCGCACACACATATGAAACATTTGTAAAAATAATCGTTTTTTTGTGATCGAATTGAAGTTGTCTATTCTATTCCACCATCACAAAGCCTTCCTTACAAACGCTTACTTTTACCGCCGCAACCTCCTGAAACACCCCTGAGGACACCAGAGGGCCACACCCTGGCTATTCATAGCTGCCTCAACTCTCCCTCTCCCCACTCAAAGCTTTGGGCCCTCCCCAGTAGGCATTTCTTCCAGACCTCTCTCTCTGGTCTTTTCTAGACAAAGTCCAGCAGCTCAAGGGCATGAGGCCTGGACCCAATAGCAACACCTGAGCCTGTGGTCTGAGGGGCAGCCAGGCAGCACCCCTCACCACCAAAACTGAGGTTCTGTCCCTGGGGCCAGCGGCATCCGAAGTCCACAGACAGAGTTAGGACCTAGAGGTCACCTCAAGTCATGAGCACTGGAGGGAAAAAGAAAGACACAGTGTTCTAACAAAGGGGAAGAGAGTCAGAGCTTCAGACCACCAGCTGCCATTTTTTAGATCACTCATTTAGGACACTGTGAAAGTGTTACTAAAAGAGTGAATTCTAGCCTCCACTAAGGTGAACACCATTCCCTAAAAGAATGGCTGGCAGAATAAGATAGAACATGTGACACCAAAGCCTTTTCAGTCAATCCACAATCAAGGCAGGGATAGAAAGGCCATTGAGAGGGAGACAACAGGAGTGTTATTCTGGCCTTAACACTCCAGCTCTGGCGCTGGCCCGGGCAGCCCGGGCAGCTTTGCTTTCTACAAGACCCTATTTTACACTCTTGTATCTGAGCACGCCTGCAGCCCCATCTGCATCTCCCTCCCGCCTGTCATTCGTTCTGAGAACTAAGGACTCCCCAGCTTCACCTCTAAGGGCTGTCCTAACCTCAACCCCTCAGGAACAGCCAAAACAAAAAGAAAACAAACCTACACCAACTTGAAACAGTGCTATCTCGAAACAGAGACAAATCTGGTCCATTGGCCTTTGAGCTAAGGGACAGCAGATACTGAACGCTTCTGCACAAAGACATAGGCTAGGTTTGCAGTTCTGATTGGCTGGCTCAGAAGGATGACGTCAAACTAAAAGACCAAGATGACAGCTGAGTTTCTGCCCTATTAGCACCCATAGCCTGATGATGGCCAGGCACCACCCTAAGACCTAGGAGTGGGAGTCTGGCCTTCAAGGAATTTTAGGACATTCCCTGTAAATAAAGTCAGTTGCATTTTTCAAGTTCGCCAATTTTAGGTCTTTCTTAAGTCATCAAAGATGGCACTGAAGATCAAATACAGAAAAGCCTACTAAGCAGGATGAAGTTATACATGTTGACCATCCAGAACCAAGACAGATAAAATCTAAAAAAAAATAAGAGTCATAGATTTCAAAACTATAACCTAGAACAATCGCCAACATAAATGAAAAACCACAGTGACAAACAGTACACCTAGAAGGTTACTATCTGTGTACAAAGCAGGACTGTGAGGGTCACTGCTTATCCATGCAGAGAATACAGATACTAGAAATGAGTTCCTCAGAGCGGACTGGGGGATTGGGATGAGGGGGTTCTCCTGGCTCACCGGCCTGTACCTTCTAAAACAAACACCTGTTCCAAAAGGGTAGAGAGATGGGGGGGGGGGGGGGGCACTCACCTTGCTGGTGGCTTAGTAGCTTTTCCCAAAAGCTCTACAGCACAGAATTAGCTCAAGAGAAAATACCTTACCTGCAAGAACTTTTCTCACAGAATGAAACATGGAGGTAAAAACAGAATCTTTCTTGGGATGTAGTTCTGGGGCCAAAAAGAACAGAGTTAAAAATCGCATGGCCGCCTGGAAACACTGTCTATCTCCTGCAAGAGCCGGCAACTCTGAGAGCAGTTGAGAGTAAACACTCTGGTAGAAGGCAATATGGGACAGCGGCATCTTGTCTGTCATTGTGGAAATCTCTGTCCTGTGCCTGGAGTGCTGGCTCACATCCGCCTCCAAGAGCGTGCTGGCCGACGCAATGAAGACAGAGGGAAGGCGCTGGCCACAGGCCCCCTGGGCCCAGCACTGCTGCAGCACGGCTCCCGTGTGGAGAATGGCCTTCTGCAGCAGCTCGCACAGCGCTTCTGAGGCCTCACACTGCTGCTTCCGCTCTCTGACAGAAGGCCCCAGGACTTGGCACAACTTGGTTAAAGACACCAGAAGGAGCTGCTGGCCCCAAGGATTCTGATTTCCCACCTGTTTGCCTGCAACTGTTTCAGTGTGCAGTTCGTGGAGGAATCCAACGATTTTCCTGAAATTGAGCACCAAGCTGAGCTTCATCTGGGTAAGCATCTGCATCAGCTGCTCTAAGAATGCCCCTACCACTTGGAGGAATTCCAACCAAGAGGGGTCATCCACATTAACAAGAACTCTGCCACTGGCTTTGAACAGCGAGGTCAATGTGATCTCAAATATATCACTAACATACATAATCTTGAGCACTGAGCGAGCACTTTTCCCTCTCTGCAGGTAACTGAGAAGCCGGTAGCAAGTCATCAAAAATTTGAGGGCCACTGAAGAGGAGCAAGAGCTCCCCAGCTTGGTGATGGCCAAGGACAGTAACAGAAGAAAATAATGCACGTGATAGGGAGTCAAGAGGCTATCCAGTTGCAGAGTAGAAATAACTTCTAAAAGTCCCAGGATGCTCTCTAATTGTTCTCCCTCCAGCTGAATGAGGACGTCACTCTTCACCAAGGACAGTAAGTTTTGGGCAATTTCTCCTTTTGGTTCTACACCTTCAGGTCCAACTTTTGCAAATTTGTTTTCCCAAAGAGCCACCACCAGGTGGTCCTTTTCAAAAAGCCAGGGCAGTTGTTCATTGAGAAGGCTTGGGTCACTCTGGGCACCTGAACATAAGATGCTAGTACATCCTTCAGTTAGGCACATTAAGAAAGCAGAATGAAGGGACTGCATTTCTGGAAAGAGAGGGCTATGGAGGACAGCGCTGGATATTTTTTCAAGCGTGAGGCTTGGCTCTTCCTCTGCTGAGCCTTCCTGGGTTTTGCTCACTGGTAAAGTTCTTAGCAGCACACTGGCCAGAGATCTCACATCATCTGGACTAAGATAGGATATCAAAATTGTGAGATTCGACACAACCAAGTGCCAGTGAGCTACAGGGTATGTGAGTGCACTCACTGTCCCAACCTGGCCATCCCAGGAAGCTGTTGTCCCTCGACTCAGGCTTTCTCTGCCAGAACCAAGAATGTAGGCAGCGTCATACTTCAAACTGCGGAGGGCTTCTTCAGACTGGAAACTGGTTTGCATTAAAGTCCTTTTCATTTTCTGCAGGTAGAGCTGTGCTAAGCAGTACCTGCCAAGAGAGTCAAACTGAGCTGTAAACTTTTCTATCTTCTTCCAATGGCACGTTTCAATACCGGGGAGCAACAAGGGCAGGTGTGAGATCTCTACAGCAACATCTGTAAGAGCCCCCGACACAGAGTGATACTGGCTACAGTTTATACTGAGCATGGCATCAACCTGGGCCCAAGTGTAAGACAGCAGGAGCGCAGAGTCACTGACCTTCTGTAGCCAGAGCTCAAGCTCTGGGCCTTGGGGGTCCAGAAGGAGGTCCAACAGGGGCCTCACAAGCTCTCGGAGCATCCTCTCCATTGTGCACTGCATCCGTCTGATGATGGGCAGAGGGGTGCTGCTGTCCAGACTCCGCATATTGAACATGACACAGTGCAGCACAGAGCTCAGGGACAGCGACTTCAAGGCCATGTCGGCATCACCCCGCAAATAAGGTAAGACCGAAGACTGGAACTTCTCCAACATGAGGGACCAAGTGTCCAAGATCTGACTTGGAGGCAAGTCCAGGAGGCACTCGCAGAGCACCCTGGAGGGGCCTGAGGTCAGCACAGGCTGCCTCAGTGCCTCAGGAGCTGGACGACAGATCACTCCCAAAATCTCTTCAAACAACCGTGGCACTTGTCGGAGTTTGACATACGTCTGGAAGACAGTGTGAAGAAGCGCCTCCTGTGCTTTTTTGGTTCGAAAGTCTGTCACTTCTGCATCAATCCAAGCTGAAGCCAATAGGTCATCCAGGTCTGGCTCCAAAATCAAATGATTCAGAGACATCAAAGCCTTGAGGCAGCGGAACCAGGCTGGCACAGATGCTTGGGAGTGGTTTATCAGCAGCTCAGCCACACGGCGGTAGAAGTGGAACTGAGCCTCTCCGTGCCGGATCCTATCAGCAGCAATGTTGTAGATATTGTTGTTGGCCACTGAGCTGAGCAGCTGTTCTAGAACCAGGAGTTCTGTGGTCCAATCTGATGCAGCCAGGCCTTTTAGCTGCTCCTCCTGCAGGCGTGAAACCCTCAAGCAGCCAAACAGCCTGGGGAGTACCTGGAAGCAGAGAAGCTGGTTCCCCTCCTTGAAGTAAGAATCGAAAAAGAGCTTATACAGCAAGGCCACTGAGTTGGCTATAACAGCAGCATGAAGGGACGGTTCACAGTAGCCAGCATCTACCAGCCTGGCAATCACAGTGTCCAAAGGAGCTAGAAGATTCTTCATGGCACCTATCTTCGTGTCACCTTGCTGCTGGTCTAACAGCTCCTCTTTGTAGGATGAGAGCAACTCGGGCTGAAAAGCTCCACCTCGAAGCATGGCCTCAATCTGACTCCTTACATCCCGGCTCAGCGCCTGCCGCAGCTGGCCCTGGCCACTCTGTGTCCACGTGCCCCCCGAGAGTAAGTGCCTTAGGACCAGGCAGGGCTGGAGCAAGTGCCCAGTCACCTCCCCAAAGGCACGTCTTGGGTTGACTTGCTGTTGCTGGATCAAGAGGTAGTGGCCAAGCGCCAGGTGAATGACCTCGAATAACTGGGCCACCACGGCTCCTTCCGGCTGCCTACAGGCCAGCCAGCACAGCTGGCTCAGCAACGCCACTATCAGCTCCTGTCTAGCCGTGTAGATGACAGCAAGGGCAGGCGTTGAGAGGATGCCCTGGCAGCAGCTCAGCACAGCACACATACTTCTTCGGGATTCCGAAAGAGAGAATTCAGTTATTCTCTCATTTATAATCTGAGCGTTAAGAAAAAAAAACTCATTACTGACTCCACACATATACAAGAAAAATACAAGAGAATCAATGAACTCACTCTTTGCACTTATCTTAATGAAAAAGAAATCGCTAGGTTATCACATCTAAATGAACTTGACATTTGCTTAATGCACTGAGCGAAAGCAGAGTACCTGTTTTAAGTCCTTCATACATCCATCTCCTACCAACAAGAATTCTGAAAAGGAATTAGTGCCTTTGTAATTCTGCTGTCCCTATTTAAAGAGCTCCTGGTTTTTATAAGACTTAAACTCCAAAGATTACTTTTGCTTAGATCCTAAACCTGCAATTCAGCTTAGATGCTACAGATGGATGGACAGTAGGCCTGGGCTATGATCCTGTGGCCCAAAATACATTTTTATAGTCAATTACACTGTTTTTCTATTTTAAAAAACCAAAGCAAAAGGTACTTTTGACAGAGAAAAGCCAATGCTGGCAGTCACTACATACTATACAGCAAACCTACAGTCTTCTGCTTCTAAAATTCTGAAATTCAAAAGCGCCAGAAATTAGAAGGCCTAGGCAGATTCCAAAATTCACTCATAGGCTAAGTGGCTTGCTCCCCGCCTTACAGTATCTGAGAACCAAATTCAGATCTGAGGGCTAAATTATCAGTAGCCCAAAGACACAGGTGCACTCATCTCCATTCAAGTAACTGCTGGCTCTGGAAAAACTGAAATGAAAATGTCAAATACTTAAATGCCAATGTACTACTACAGTGACCATCAATATTTCTGATTATACAAACTCATCTACCAAATTTTTTTCATGTTTGAACCCAATAAGAATAATTTATTTATAAATCATATGCATACGCTACAGTACAAATATCTCATGAAAGTATAAAATGTACCTAAAATTAAAATATGACATTTAAAAACATAAGATTTTCTTCCCATACTCCCAAAGGACAAATCAGAATAACCCACTTCGGTGGCCAGTCTATTATTTTAAAAAGTAACATATAATTTAGTACACGATTTTAAAAATCACTAATGTCTGTGAACCATCAGGCAGCTCAACTATTTAATTTTCTTATTATCAGCATTTGCTAATTTTTTCTTTTGGCCTACGCACTCCTGTGGGCAAGGCAGAATGAGGGTTAAGAGCACAGGCTTTGCAATCAGGCAGGTCTATGTTCAAATGCCAGCTCTGCCACTTACGAGCTGTGTGACTTAACAAGTCACTGAACCCCTTTGCGCCTGGCACTCACTAAGCGCTCATTATTAGTACTTTCTACTGTCACCAACTACTCTCACAGTATTTCAAAACACTCAGTTTTGACAATGAAGTTCATAATTCTAATCTGAGACTTCAAAATTGCTTTGACTCAAAAAACATTGAGGAAATTCCTACTCAGATTTTGGCCTTCGATCTTCCTTCAGGCCAATGACAAAGTGGGGTGGGGAGAGGTAGGGAACACAAAGTAGTATTATTTGCTGGCAACATTTTCCAATTAAAAGGTAATCAACAACCACTCTATGAAATAGTTCTAAGCTTTCCTTGAACATTAAACAATACAAAATGCTTCACATAGCATAAAGCATACCATATGCATTCAATAAGTATCAGTCGTCATCATAATTCCAGTATTATTTCCTTCTTTTCTTCTACCTTGATACTTCCTGCATCTTCAATAAATAACAGAAATCAACAGAGATGCACCTCACACATACAGGACAACAGGGGAAACAGATAATTACCTTGACTAGGGAAATCTGAAGGTTAATTGTCTTCCCATTCTTGAGGAGATCCTGCAGTTTTTTGCTGTGTAGAATGTTATCTATATAGATCCAAAGCCTTTCAACAATGTCTTCCTTCAGTTCAAGTTTTTTCTTATAAAATGCAATCAATGACTGTCTTGCCCAATCAAGTAGGACCTGAATTTGGAAGAAATAATACTCTAAAAATAAATGAATTTCTTTACCAAGAAAGATGCTGGACATCTAAAAGGACATTCCATGTGTGGCCAAATCTAATTGCCAGGGGAAAAGCTGTCCTTTAAAACTTACCTTTGGTAACATTATATAAACATCCCAGTATCTTAAAATGTTTATTACTAAAGAATCAAAAAGAAAGAAAAAGTAATTTTGTCTTCATGTAGGGCCATTTAAATGTTTCAAATGAAACTCTGTTTCTTCTAACTTTTCTGAAGTTATACTCATTTTCAAAAGTTAGAAGCACAACAACTGCTCAGAACGGCCACAAAATGAGTAACGCACAAAAGCAAAACTGCAGAGCCAAAAGAGCCTGTGTCCTGGTTTCCCATGTGACATGTACCCTCTAGGTACATTTACTTCCTCAGAAGACAGAGAGAGTCTTCCGAGAAATAACGCACAAGCGCTTTATGAAAAGGAGGGTCAGTCATACATAGTTTCTATTACTGTGATACATTCCCTTATTCGTAAACACAAGAAAAGGCGGTGAGGCCTCAGCTCATGCCACCAGCACTGTCGATAACAGTATGCAAGTGTCAGGCGCTAAAAGGGAAAAAAAGTTCTCAGCATGAGACTGGGTGAGACCTTAATCAAACTGCCACCACCACTTCTCCCTCCGTCTCACCCTGGCTAGCCCTTGCCTAGTGACTATCAAGCTGCCAAGACGATTCTCGGGGGCAGCCAGGTTTAGGGACCACTGGATGTACGAGTGCTCTGCTCTACATACTGTGCAACATCATCATCTTTAACGGTGTCATCCACCTGGGACACACTTTGCGTGGTCTTCTTGGATACCAGCACATGGGTGTGTTAATCCAATATCATAAGCTCAGCACCCTGGGGTTTCTAGTGTTTTACAGTAAGTCTTTTAGGGTTTTTGTTTTGGGTTTTTTTTTTGCCAAATAAGCTTGAAAAATGTTAACAAAGAGAAAAGCCTTTCTTGGTTCCTAATCTATTTCTAGAATGGCTTACTACAAATACGGAAGTTTCTCTACTCCCCCTCCTGTCAATTTACCAAATTCAAAGACGTTTAACAAAGCATCAACAAGCACTTGCTTATGGAGCAGCAGCTTGGATTTATCAACAAATGGAGCTACCCAGACTCAGATTCTAATTTCTGTAACTCAATTCCCAACTTGTTCACTGATGCATACACTTGATTCAAAATATAAGAAATGTTTCCAAATATAAAAGAAATGCTGAGACTTTGTAATAGAAAACTCTGTCAATGAAATATTTAACTCATGCATTTTTTTCACTGACCTTTTTTTACCTGCATTTTACCTGCATTTTTTACCTGCATTTTTACCTGCATTTACCTACATTTTAACCTGCAACTATGTTTCCTTCCCCAACCTTTTCTTGAATCTTTTTAAATTTTAACTAAATGTCCATATACAATTTGTATAAGTGATCATTCTTTTCGGTTGTAAAAATGTAACTTTCGCGTTACACTTACTTGCTCTTTATTTGGGAGAACGCACTGGTGGGAAATCCAAGCAAAGTGAGCTAGTTTTAGTTTATCCTCCCAAGAAGTTGTCTTGCTTTTAAGCTTAAAGGAAATGCCAGAGTAAACAGCAGCCATTGCTACACTTTATCTACAATTTAAAATGGAAAAAATATATTAAGGTCAAACTCAATAGGCACCAAAAATGAACATCACATACACTATTATGCACGTAACATATATTCCTTTAAAAAAAATTAGTGAATTAAAATACCTCAACAAAATGGTTGGGTATAAATCTACATATAAAATGCTGTAGCCGTGCTTGCTTCGGCAGCACATATACTAAAATGCTGTAGCCCATGATCACAGAAATACAAATCAAAACCACAATAAGATAACACTTTGCACTGGTCAGAATGACTAAAATTAACAACTCAGGAAACAAGAGATGTTGGCGAGGATGCACAGGAAGGGGAACCCCTTTACGCTGTTGGTGGGAATGCAAACTTCTAGAGCACAGTATGGACATTCCTCAAAAAGTTAAAAATAGAGCTACCCAGCAATTGTACTACCAGGTATTTATCCAAATGATACAAACATAATGATTCAAAGGGGCACATGCACCCCAATGTTTATAGCAGCAAAGTCCACAACAGCCAAACTATGGAAAGAACCCAGATATCCATAGACAGATGAGTGGATAAAGAAAATATGGTATATAAATTAAAATGGAATATTACTCAGCCATCAAAAAGAATGAGAGATTGCCATCTGCAAAGACGTGGATGGAAAGAGAGGGTATTATGCTAAGTGAAATAAGACAGAGAAAGATAAATACCATATGATTTCACTCATGTGTTTTCTTAAGAAAGAAAACAGATAAACACAAGGGAAGGGAGAAGGGAAATAAAGACAAAAACAGAGAGGGAAGCAAACCATAAAGACTCTTAACTATAGGAAACAAACAGTTGCTGAAGGGGAGGAGGATGGGAGTAAGGGAGTAACTGAGCGATGGGCATTAAGGAGGGCACTTGAAGTAATGAGCACTGCGTGTTGAATCAAACTGATGAATCACTAAATTCTACCTGACACAAATAATACAATATATGTTGATTAAATGGAATTTAAATAAAAAAAATTTTAAATGCTTTAGCTCATGAATTTTGGGGGGGAAATTCAGACAAAAGTGGACAGAAATATTACACAGACATATGTAGGAGTATTCCTGCTATGAGGTGACTATGCAGAAATACAACGGGCAAAAATCCTCAAGAGGTGATTGTGAAGAAATACAACTGGGCAAAACCCAAAGCATTCAAATTATTTGTGAAAGGAGAGTCACACGTGGTTTTAGACTGAAAGTTTCTGCACAAATAATCTGAAATATACTATGTATTAAGAAAAGCTCCATTAAACAGTTGAAAGAAAGGGACACCTAGGTGGCTCAGTCGGTCATGATCCCAGAGTCCTGGGATGGAGCCTGGCGTCTGGCTCCCTGTTCTGCAGGGAGCCTGCTTCTCCCTCTCCACCCCCACCCCGCTTCTCCTGCTCTCTCTCTCTTCTGCACGTGCTCTCTCTCAAATAAATAATCAGTGTTATAAAAAAATTAGTTGAGAGAGAAAAATAAACAGTATTTGGAAACAGTAATATTTCACCAAGTAAAAAAGAAATACAATATATAACCAGTCCCAAAAGAAATACTGTTGTTTCAGCTGCAACAGTAACTTCCCACATTATTCACTTACATACGAGCTTAAGGACACGCACTGCTTCCAAAAAGATCCTACAAAATAGTTACATAATTGAAACTGTAAAAATCGAGCACAATAAAATCGTGAACAAAGAAAAGCAAGCATTATCAACCGGCTGTAATGCTACAAACCTGAAGTAAACATAGCTTTGAGTTTCCTAAATCATACTAAAAAGGGGAAACGTATCACATTAAGTCATTTTCATTATATAAAAGGAGTTCCTTGAAAGTGAAAATTTTTCAAAATACTGAAATATAAGTATTATATATAAAAACAAAATAGGACAACACACACACACACACACACAAAATCGAAGTCCCATGATTCTAACCTACTATGAAACCAAAAGGATATGCCAGGGGCTGGATCCCTTTCATTTCTTCCATCTAGGGGCCTGGAACCCTACAACCGACCTTCGGAACTTGCCCTCACTAGGTGATCCTGTAAGGAACGAGCGAGCACCGCATGCAGGCGCTAACATTCAGCAGGGCACCCTCTACTCTACTACAGAGAAGAGGAACACTCGAGGGCTGTCAGTTGTCCCATTTTGTCACAGCGTCCAAGTCGAGCGCGTTCAACAACTTACTTCTCGACCGGCGCGTCAGGAAGCCACCGCACCGGCTACAAAGTACTTAAAAAGTGTTCGCAGAATTGGTTACAAAGACGCCGCAGACTCCCTCCGCGAGGCCACCCACGTTCTGCGCTCGGGGCCCCGCAGAGGCCTCTGCGCCCGGACGAAGTAAGCCCGGCGCCCGGCGCAAAGGGCCTCCCGCGCGGCCACGGGGGCGTCCCGCGCAGCAGAAGGAAACCAAGTAACAAGAACCCGCGGAGAGCGGAGAGGAGCGACGGGAGACGCCGGACAAGCGGCGAGCCCGGGAGGCTCTCCCCAGCGCCCGCTGCCCCCTCGGGGTCCGCGGCCGGGCCGGGGCGGAGGGTCCTCCTCGGGTAAGGGCCCCCCCCCCCCAGGCCGGCCCGGGATACGGACCGCGGGCGGGGGCGCAGCGCTTGCCCCGGGCGGCGGGGCGCTGGGTGTGCGCTCACCTCAGGGCCGGTCCCCGCGAAGGAGCCCACCGGGACGCCGTCCGCGGGCGGGGCCGGGGGCGGCGGCGGCGGCGGGGGGTCGCGGCGGCGGCGGCGGCGGCGGCGGCGGGGGGTCCCGGCGCCCCGGCACGTGGGCGCGGCTCTCCCTGCGCCCGACGCCGGCGGCGCGGCGGGGCGGGGCGGGGCGGCGCGCGCCAGGCATCGCCAGCAGAGCGCCGAGGCGCCTCGCCCATTGGCGGAGGCGGTTGCGCGTCGGAGGCCCGAGCGGCCCACCCCGCGGCCCGCTCCGTGTCAGTCCGTCATGGAGCGGCCGCCCAGAGCCGCCGCCGCGGGGGCGGCAGGGCGCGGGGCGCGGGGGCCCGGCTGAGCGAGACCCTGCGGCAGAGACGACGGAGGCGGAAGCGGCCCGATCGCGGAGGCGGCGGCGGCGGCGGGAGGAGCCGGAGCCGCCTGGGATGTTCAGTGAGTGCGGGGCGCGCGGGCGGGGAGGGCCGGGGGAGGGGGTCGCGAGCCGGGAGCGCGCGGGCGGGCGGGGGCCGGGAGGGAGGGAGCGCGGGCGGCGGCGCGGCGGCGCGCGGCGAGGCCTAGGCGGGGCGCGCGCCCGCAGCTCCCGCCGGCGGGGCGGTGGGGGCGGGGCGGGGCGGGCGGTGCGCGGGCGCGGCGGCCGCGCCTCCGCCCTCGGCCTCCGAGTCCCAGGCGGCCGCGGGCGGCGTGGCCTGCAGTCGCCGGCTACACCTGGAGGGCTCCGCGTTCCTGCTCGGGGTGGGTCCCGCCGGGGCGGCTGCCGGGCGCCCGCCGGGAGGGGGGTCCTGAGCGCTGGGCAGCCGGGCCGGAGCTCAGGTCCGAATCTCCTTTTCATTTCAGGAAAAAGGAAATGCTTTGGGCCGAACTCGGGGTTAAACTTCGCACATGGTGGGTTGCGGGTGGCGGGGTGTGAAATCGACCTCCCCATGTGACAGGGGAGATCTCAAGTTAGACGGGGCGTTGCCAGAGGGTACGACCTGCAGGGTTGCCCTCGGGGTGGTTGGACTCCTGACAGCAAGCGATTTGTGCGCCGAGGCGGTCCTCGCGAAGCTCCAGGGCTTTTGAAGATGTATTAGGTAAGGCGTTGGTCCGAAGTCAGTGGAGGGGCAGAGAGGGGGGTGTCATTTTAGACTTAGCGGAAGTGGAGCGCTTGAAAGCTTCATGCGGTTCTCCCATCAGTTGGGGAAGTGTCGTTCCACTGCGGACCTCGCAGCTCGTGTGGTTCTGGGATCCGAAGGTAAGTCGGCCAATCCCATGCGGCGTTCGTCTTAAATTACCTAAACTCTGACCTTGCAGATTGAAATCTTGGAATGGTGACTCCCGCGAGCAAGCAGTTGGGTGCCGTGTCGGGAGGAACAGTGAGGGCGGGGTTTGTCTTCTCTTGTGATACAAGTGTGTGACATACCTGACTTGTGGCGTGGAAGGAGGACAAGGCAGCGTGCCCCAGCCGTGCTCACAGCCCCGCTTGAAAGTCAGAGCAGGAAGGGGAGTTGGTGCCACATCTTTAAACTCCGAGAAACTTAATGTAGTGCATGGGGCTTGCCGACTGTCTAGAGCTAAGCTTGAAACCATGTAACTATCCGTGTAACTCTCTGTGAGCCTTCGTTTCCTCTTCTGTAAAACCAAGGTGATGACTGCTGACTTAAAAGTGGACCTTTTAAAGGCTACCACAGAAAGAAATAATGAATGGGAAAATGCCTAGTATATAGAAAACACTCTAAATATTAGCTGTTGGGAAACTACCTTTTAGATTCCTTGTAGGCCTAAATGTTTTGTGTTAAATGGGAAGCCTGCACTAACATTGATTTGCTTTATGAATTACAAATTTTCCTTGCCTTGAAAAATCAATGTTAAACTGGGAAACCAAAGGGTGGGCTTGCCTTGAGTTGTTGGTTTTTTTTTCCTCCATTGTCATCAAACAATAAATCAGGTTATTGTGTCTTGGAATAGTTTTGTTGCTTCTGCCTATAAACATGAGGTCTATGTGTGCTTCTGTCACTGTGAAGCTACTTATAGGCCTCTCTTAACTTCTCAGCAACTACTTGGGGTGGGGGGTAGTTTTTGCAAACATATGTCCTTCATAACACCTGTGAAGGACATCTTTGGAGAAAGAGACAAGGTTTTGGTTTTGACGACTGATTTTCATTGGAAGGGAGCCCTAGGGATCCTCTGTTAAACCAACATTACTCAGTGTGATAGTACTAGAAGTCCTTTCCAGCCTCCCTTCATCTTCTCAGGTGGTAATTGTTCTACCTGTAATTATTTGGATCGTTCTCTCAACGAGCAACTGGTAAGCCTTCACTATTGTCAAGAAGCCTCTGATTTAATGTAGAACCCTTTGGGCAGTAGGACATTGCAAAGGGTAAGAGTTCAGACCCTGAAGCCAGATGACCTTTCCATCTTAGCACTGTGGAACCTTGGGACTGTGTCTGACCTCTGTGGGCCTCAGCTTTCCTGTCCTGAGAGTATTACCTCGCTTAGAAAGCTGTTGAGGTATACAGGAGATAATTTACGTGCAGCAGTTAAAATAGTGTCTCACCAGTGGCATACACTGAGTAAGTATTAGTTATTGTAGTGATAGTATAGGAAGAAAATATTATGATAAGCAATGAGACAAAGTTGTTCCTGGATTCAGTGGTGGAGGAAGCTGAACTGAGCTGGGAAAAGACTAGGATTTACCCAAGTTGGAGTGCCAGTGTAGGGGGCACCCCCAGTTACTGGAGAGGTCTTGGCCAAAGCCCCTGAGATGAGAAAGTGGGGTGGTACCATTAGTTAAGTAACAAAGGTGGATCAGAGTAACCTAAGAATGACACAAGGGAGATTGAATTTTTTATCCTCCACACGGGTGGAGGCAGTAGAGTTTTGAAGCTGAGCAGATGCCATCAGATTAGTTTTTTGGAAAGATTGTGTCGATTGTACCTGCAGTCCTGTGGGATTGGATTAAAAGTAGGGAAGGCCCATCCATCCACTTGTCCTGGCAGCTTTGTATCTGCTGTGACTCGAAAAGGAAAATGACTGTTTAGCAGAGACAGGCACTTCATTCCAAATCAGAAGCTTAGAGAGCGTTTACTGAAGACATGAAGAAATCCTTAGCTCATCCCAGGCAGCCTTCCCTCTTAAAAGTTGACTTCAAGGATATACTGTATATGCCTGTTTATAAGGCAAAGTGCCCCCCAAATGTATTCCTCTGTAAGGAGAGTGTCACCACGTGTTCAAGTCTCTCCTATCACAGGGCACTCTGAGTCGCTCTTTTTTTTTTTTAAGATTTTATTTATGTATTTTTCAGAGAGAGAGAGACGGAGGTAGGCAGAAGGAGAAGCAGGCTCCCTGTTGAGCAAGGAGTCTGATGGTGGACTCGATCCCAGGACCCTGGGATCATGACCTAGCTGAAGGCAGATGCTTAATGGACTGAGCCACCCAGGAGTCCCTCAGTCACTCTATTTTAGACAACAGGTTGCTGTTTGGGAAATACATATTGGGTGAAAATAACTTCAGTTGATGCGAGTTTGATATATTATATCCAATCAATCAGTATAGTCAGTGATGAACTGAAAAATGTTCTGCCCTCCTGAGGAGGTGTTGATGGCTTTTGTTGGTTGAGATTTCCAATGAGAGCATCATGTATGGATTCAAGAGGTTCTCTGTAATAGCTGATTTGGTAGTTGTGGCTCTAGAAAATGGAATTTGATAATTCCGAGTGGCTTAAGTGACCATAAAGACACGGATAAGTAGAAGATGAAAGTGAATAGAGTAAAATTGTTTTGTGAATTAATATATTGCATTATATAATGTATTTTTAAATATATGTAAGTTAATAAAGGTTATAAGCAGACATTTGACTGTTTCCTCAATAGTCCTCAAAGATTTTTTTTTAATTTAAATTAACCCCCAAAATTTCTTCTTAATTTTCTCATTGCAAGCATATCATTGTCTTAAGTTTGAACTTAACCTTTTATTTGGATGTTTCGCAGAAATTGACTGCTGATCTTTCTCTCTACTGGAACAAATTCCCTTTTCTCATTTTTTAACTTTTCGAAGGTTTAAAGAACATTGCATACTGGCAAGGTTTAGAAAACACTGTGAAGAATTTCCATTCATGATTCTTTGTTCAGCAGTCAAATAAGATACTCGTCTGGTAACATGTATTGAAATGTATCATAGTCACAGTGATGGGTTGTCATAGAGGGTAGTTCTGTTTTACGAGCAAAATACAGCTGACTGGTGAACAACACAGGTATAACTGTGTGGATCCACTTATACACAGACTTTTTTTTCCATAAAGACAGAACAGTACTGTAAATATTTTCCTTATGATTTTTGTAACATTTTCTTTTCTCTAGCTTTCTTTATTGTAAGAATACAGTATATAGCTCTTACATGAAACATGTTAATCCACTGTTTATGTTATCAGTAAGGTTTTCAGTCAACAGGCTCTTAGTAATGAAGTTTTGGGGGAGTCAAAAGCTATATGCGGATGGGGGGCAGGGAGGGTCAGTTATGTTGTTCAGGGGTCAGTGGTACTCAATTTCAGTTATTTGGTAATTTAGTAATGAGACATGTTTACAAAACTTTGTCGGTCAGCATCTTTAGGCTAAGACACTAGTACATTAGTTTCACAAAGTAATGCGATGCTTTAGAACTGTTGTTTAGTACAGTAACCGTTGGCACATGTGTTTACTTAAATTTAATTAAAATAAAAATTCAGCACCAGTCACAGTTTAATTGCTCAATAGCTTTGTGTGGCTGTTGGCTAGCATACTGAACAGTGTGGACTTAGAACATTTTTATTGAGGAAAGTCCTATGGGACAGAACTACTCTAAAATGAAAAATTTTAATAGCATTCTACTTTGGGACGCATGCATAAATGTTTTAATGTCAAACTGTTTCCGAAACCTGGCTACATTTGATTCAATTTCATGGAGAAGGATTAACATAGGAAAACATATTCCTCCTAATTCTCTGAGAAAAAAAAAAAAACGTGTTTTTTTTAAATCTACAACGGTGTTCACAAATAGAACACATATGAAAGTTTTCTTTCTGAAGTGGTAGTAAATAATGTAGATACCTGTTCTTGTTCCATACTCTTCTGTGTTACTGAGATTTTGTGTAGGAATTTTTTTCTCTGTGCTGTTAAACAGTATTAAAGCAGGAATCAAATATTTGTGGCTCATAAAAATTCAGAAAGATCGTGAACCTAAACTGTCAAGAATTCCAAACAGAAGCTAGACAACCCTCACTTTATTTTTTTTTTTTAAGATTTTATTAATTTATTTCACACAGAGCAGGCACAGGCAGGCAGGCAGGGGGAGTAGGAGAGGGAGATGCAGCAGGGAGCCTGTGGTGGGGCTCCATCCCAGGACCCTGAGATCATGGCCTGAGCCAGAGGCACACACTTAACTGGCTGAGCCACCTAGGTGCCCCAACCCTCACTTTATTTTTATTTTTTTTTAAGATTTTATTTATTTATTTGTCAGAGACAGAGGGAGAGAGAACAAGCGAGCACAGGCAGACAGAGTGGCAGGCAGAGGCAGAGGGAGAAGCAGGCTCCCTGCTGAGCAAGGAGCCCGATGTGGGACTTGATCCGAGGACACTGGGATCATGACCTGAGCTGAAGGCAGCCGCTTAACCAACTGAGCCACCCAGGCGTCCCGCTCACTTTATTTTTAATGTGAGTTTCAAAGATAAGAAAAACTCTGTTCTCCAGGAATTCTCCATCTATCTGGGCAAACTAAGAAACAATGATGGCAGGATTGGACATCCCTGCATTGGAGCAGGGCTGGGAAGCAATTTTAAGCTTGGTAGTAGCATAATCAGATTTGTCTTCTATCCTGGCTGCATTCTAGAGGGTGCTTTGAGGTAGGGCTAGAGTTGGGAGGATATTGGAATATTCCGGTCAAGAAGTGATTTGTGCTATCACATCATAGCAGTGAAGATGGGGTAGCAGCAATGGCCACAAGAAAGAATTCTATGTGGAATAGAAGGAGTTGGTGGCCTCTTAGGAATGAGAGAGAGAGAGATGAAAAATCTTAAGATGATGACTGGGGTTTTTGCTTTAGTGATAGATCATGGCCCTGTCAAGCTGGCTATGAACAGTAGGAGAACAAAGTGGTTTTGAAGGAAGATAATAAATTTGAGCATGTTGAATTTCAGATGTTGGCAGCATCTACATAGAGATGTCCCTCAGACTTGAGCTCAGGAAGGTGGTCTAACTAGAGACAGCGTAAGTCTTGTGTAAGTAGTATGATGATGTAGGGAATGTGAAGAATGAGAAACAGACCAAGAATGGGAGAGGGGGAGCAACCAAGGAAGGGGAGTTTCAAGGGAGGAGGCACGTGGGCAGCCAAGAGACCTTGTGGAATAGAGTGGAAAAGTGACTGTTTGATTTGGCAAGAGTTGAGGAATCTCAGGTCTTAGTAAATAGCCTGCCAAGGGAGGGGGCAGGGTCAGTTGACTGGATAAGGATACTGGGAGAGCTGGATGGGAAGCTGTCGGGAAGCAAACGAGTTAGTGAGAAAAGACTTCTGGAACATGATAGAGGTCCCAGGTGATGTTAGAGAAGATCAATTTTAGTGGCATCCGTCTGCCTAGTTGGGTGAGTTCTACTTGTCTCCACCCCCCCCACCTGCCACAAAACCAAACCAAAACAAACAAAAAACTCCAGGTGCTATGTTACATCCTGAGCTCCTAGTTCCAAGCATTATTCTCATTCATGCCATTTATTTCTTGGGACACCATTAGAAAGAACACAGCTTCTAGTTCAAGTATGTTCATGTCAGTCTGTGAGCAAAGATCAGATGTGAAAGGCCATCATATTGTTAAAATTATGTTGGGGCGCCTGGGTGGCTCAGTGGGTTAAAGCCTCTGCCTTCAGCTCGGGTCATGATCTCAGGGTCCTGGGATCGAGCCCCACATCGGGCTCTCTGCTCAGCGGGGAGCCTGCTTCTCCTTCTCTCTCTCTCTCTCTCTCTGCCTACTTGTGATCCCTTTCTCTCTGTCAAATAAATTAAAATCTTAAAAAATAAATAAAATAAAATTATGTTAGGTGTTACTAAAACTAAGAGTACTGTGGCTCATTTGTCACCTGTGATTTATGTTTTCACAAAAATAATTGAATACACGTCACTATGATGGTTAATGCAAAAGCTGGCTTTTTAGGTCCTCCTTAGAAGGGCCTTTTGATAGATATTACATTTAGACTTCTGCAAGTAAAGAGAAGAGAACTGATGTATTTGGGCACCTGGTATGCACTTTACACGGCATCTTATTTAACAGGAAATACAATCATTTTTATCTGTTTCTAACCACAAATTTATAATGGGAATACATTTGCTTCAAAGCACACACACCACAGTTGCTTCAAAGCACAGTCACTGTCAGTAGACTCGTTCGGGGAGCTGATTTGAGAATCGGGGTTGTGAATTTGCCTGGATGCATTCCGAATTCATACATGCTCACCTTACCCAAGAGGTATTGTCCATGCAGTATTCTGTTAGCACGTAATGGAATTGTGTAGTATTTGGCCTGCTTAGCTTTTCCCATGGTGCCCTGGGGAGTCTTCTCTTAATACCCTCCACCTACACACATGAGTGGGCGGAGTTAGGATGCAGTCTGTAACCAGTCAGAAATTTACTTGGTTGCAGTCCCATATTATCATCATCTTTAGAGTGTGCCTGGGTTCCATGCGTCTTTGCTCCCGGTATTTCTGTAGTTAAATATCAAGACTGTGATGGGGGTTTTTCCTGCACAGTTGTTACTTTGAGACAGGAAGATGATCGTGCCTTGATTTTATGTAGCAACTTTGTTCAAGTATTAGTTAAACAGTAGGCAGCTGTTGATATGTGAGAAATAGATACATATTGTGTCAGAATTCTTTTTAATTTCCAGAAATGCTACTAATATGACATGAAGAGAAAGGTATGTGATCATCTATTTTTACTTTTAAAATTAAGATATTATGTAAATTGAAAATCATGGGAAATCCTGAAATTTTAACAAGGATATAATTATATCCAAACTTCGTTTAAATTTTAAAGATTTCATAATTGTGGGAAAAGCTAAGCAAGTAACTGGAAATTGCAGTGTGAGTGTCATGTCTGAGTCCCGAAAGACAGGTCTATTTTAAGGAGGTTCCCCCCCCCATCTGTCCATTTATGGATATTAGTATTACAGATATCAGAAGGGGGAGGGGAACTGGTTTCCCCACAGAACTCTTCATTATTTATTTATTTCATTTGAAATATGTGTGCGTCGGAATCAAATCCACTTAAGTCCATTGGGTCATGTCTCTGGTATTTCAGTTGAGTGTGGTTATAAAAGAGAGTTAATGGCAGCATTCCTGCTCTGAAGGTCCTTGGTCCTACAGTTGGCTCACCGCCCACCCTCAGGGAAGGTCCCTTGTCATAAATGGTTTGGGTTCTAAGAAACTGCCATTTGGGTTGCTAATTTGGACAAAGTCATCAGAATCAGTATTTATAAATTAATTTCTAGCAATTCCAAATATGGCCAGTTTTTGCTGTCGTTCGTTCGTTTGCTCTCACTCCTGTTTACTCTTCTTTACCTTTCATATCTTTTTGCCTCCTCCTCTGATGTGCATAAACATTGCCCTGCTGTGAGGACAGTGTGTCATTGCAGGGTCTGTCCTCTCTGTCAGTTCTGTGTCTTTCACATGTGTGGTTTCTTCCTGTTAGAGAGGTGATCTCTTATGCCCATCTTATTTGGAGCACTGAGGGACACACATTGATAAAAGCAAGCATGTATTCCCATAGCAACAAGAGACTGGCAGGAGGAAATCTGAAAAAGTGTTAGTCTCAGCTAAAATACGAGGAATCGGGCTGCTTTGGAAGAGTTCGGAGACTAGGAGCTCTTGAAGTTAGATTAAAAGCAGCTTTAGCAGGCGTCATGGGGGAAGGGAGAAGGCACAGGATGGGGCGGTGGGAGCTGGTTGGATTTGACTAGCCCTGACTTGGGGCCAAACTGGGAAGGGGCAGTATTGTCACCGTCTCTGTGTATATTTCACTGTTTTTCTCTAAATATAACATTGAATCAGACTCTCCAGGGCTGAAATTATTTATAGACACAGTTATAGGAGGTTCTTAAGTATAGCCAGGTTAGAGAACCATAGAGAATCACTGATACAGTGAAAATGATACACCACCAAAAATACTTATTAGTAACCACTAGAAAACAATTATCTGCTTTCATTGATGGACAGATGAATGCTTGGAGCAGGGATTTCCACTCTCCAAGTATCAAAATCCTTGTGTTGAGGGAAAAAAAAAAACTTAATTAAAAAAATCTAAATTAGCAATATAGTGAAAGACTAATACACCAAAACTGAGTGAGGCAAATGCTTCAGTACAAAGGTGGTTCAGTCTTAGGAAATTTATTAGTAATTTTCATTTTATCACTGTCAACCATATCACACCCTGTGCCCCTCATTTTTATTTTTTAGCAAATGTTTTGTACTTTCTTTGATAATTCAAAACTGAAATGCATAAATAATATAATTTTTCTAAATACAGAGTTTAAAATAACATTTATGATATCCTAACATTTATATTTTTATATATTTATGTTTTAGTGTGGGTATGTTCTGCCTTCAGTGTTTGCTCTGTTGTAGGACTTGTAGGAAAATGAAAAGTAGATATTCAGAGTATATTTTAAAAGGGCTACCACATCAGTTTGGAAAGAAAGAATTATTTGCAAATAATTGTAGAATAATTTGTTGCCCAGTATCCGTGTAAAACATGTGGCCATTCGTCACACGTATACACTAAAAGAAATAGCAAATGGATAAAAATTAGATACAAATAACATTTTTTGAAACGTTTAAAGAAAAAAAAACAGATTGCTGGAATAGGGGAATTTCAAATCTTAAAAAGGAATGGAGGAAATCACAAAGGAGAAGGCTAGTGCGTGTCATTGAAACTGAAAACTCAGACACACCAGATAAGTTACCAAAAGCAGATCTTCCACTCACAAAACATTGGGAGCCATTGATTGAGGAAAGTTACTTTGATGGGGACAATCACATGTGTATGAATAATGTTGCAAGCATTCCATTTTTACATGACAGAAGCAAACATAGGAAATTTATCCAGCTGTCATGGGTCACCCAGACATCAGTATCCTTTACTTGTGTCAGAGCAGTGTTTGAGACCTGTGGGTCCTTCAGGAGATCCTCTTCTGATCATTAATTGAGTCATCAAGGAAAATAGTCCTTTTTGAGGGGAACCCTCAAATTAGCTTCAATTATCAAAAAAGTAATTTAGCCCTGTTTGGTGCGCTGCCTACTATTTTCTTTTCCTTTCTTGTAAGAATTGTGAGAGCTATTCTAATGCACGTACATACTCTCTTACCATTTTGATGCTTTCCTGTGCCTGAGGTTACAAATAAAGAGTGAGGCTGGTAAATAGTGGGATTACAGAAAAGACACATTGCTCAAATCATTGACGTATTGCTGCCACCCTTTTCCTATTAGGAAAAACATAGCATTCTTTCCTCATTGTTAACTGCTCGCTTTCTCAACATCCTTGTATCCAGTTTCTGAGTTCCTTGGATCTTTGATTTTCGTATTGCCTCCTGCCTGCTTTTTTTGGCCAGCTGACTGCCAATCAACACCTCTCTCCCGGAGTCAGGAGGAGAAGTGAAAGGCTCCAGAACCGACCTGGTCCTGTTGGCTCGTTGTTACCACCTCTAATGAAAAGTTCCACCGGAAGGATGGAAATCATGGTGTTAAATGAAGTTTGGAGGGTGGTCTGTGCGGTTTTAGTCTCCATGATATTCCTATTTTCCACAATTGAACTTGACTATATCACTATTGAGAAACTAGATACATGAGAGAGTGCATCACGTTAGGAACTAAGACACTTAACTAGGTCACTGAACACTTTCTCTACTCCTTACTTGACCCGTGCGTCCTGGCTGGGTTGGGTCATCTCCCTCGTGGCTTAGTGCTCTGTGGTTCCCCCCCGAAGGTCATGAAACGAGTGCGCACCGAGCAGATTCAGATGGCAGTGTCCTGCTACCTCAAACGCCGGCAGTACGTGGACTCCGACGGTCCCCTGAAGCAAGGACTACGGCTGTCACAGACTGCTGAGGAGATGGCGGCCAACCTCACAGGTAACACGGAGGGTCCTCCAGGGGAGGGGGCAGGCTGGAGCAGAACTCGGGCAGAGGTCCATGAGAAGTTACTTGCCCTCCTCTTCTGGAGAGACCTACACCACATGGTGGTACCGGCCCTCAGAGATGCTATCTTTCCTTCAAAGCCACTTCTAGAAGCCTCCTGTCGTAACCCATCCTGCCTTGGAATTCTCTGCTTTTCTCTGTATCTGATGTTATGCGCAGCTTTTCCCCTCTGTGAGCTAGTATGCTACAAGAGCTGGAGGGCCAGGGTTTCCATCGTGTCCCTCCCTGTAGCCCGGAGCCTTGCCCACAGAAGTCAGGTTTGCTGGGTGAACAGTACTTTGGGATCAGCGGTCGGAAAGATTGGCATCCTAGATATGTTCCTGAGGTTTTTAAGATTTGTTCTTGGCCTTTGTTTTGAAATCAGATTCTCTTTTAGAAAAATGCGTCTTAAATCTATTTAGAACAGCAAATAGTTATTACTTAGCTATGTTGTGACTTCAGTTTTTACGTGATATAATTTTCTTCTGTTGGATCTGGGTGCTGGAGACTTTGCCAAAAAACAGATGGCCGCAGTGCTTGGTCGGGTGACTGAGAGCTGCTTTAATGGCTGTATGTGGAGTTCAATATCACAGTGCTTTCTCCAGCTCAGCCCTGGTTTCTCTTACCTGCTCTGACTGGACTCTCCTCTCTCTCTCCTTCCTGTACTTCCTTCTGCTCTTCTAAGTATCCGTCACCACCTGCCTCATCCCGTGATGGTTCCAGCCCCCATCCTGGTAGCAGCAGCTCCCTCTGCTCCCTCTCATTGTCTTCAGGGTCATGAACCCAGACCCTTTACACTCTAAGGGTCTATTGCCGTTGCCGTTGCCATAGGAAAAGAATGATGGGACAGTAAAACTGAGGACGTCCTCAGAGGAGCTTCCTGACTCCCCTGCGACAGTAGAAGTCGCCCAGTCAGGCATCTGCCTTCTTACTCCTTTTTTTTTATTGATTTATTTAAAAGAGAGACACACAGAGAGAGAGGGGACACAAGCAGGGGAAGTAGGAGAGGGAGAAGCAGGCCTTCTGCCCAGCCGGGAGCCTGATATGGGCCTCGATCCCAGGACCTCGGGATCATGACCTGAGCTGAAGGCAGACGCACGTCTTCCTGCTTCAGGGTGTTGCTCTGAGTTCTCACAGGGCACACTGACTTCTCAGCCGCATCCCCCCTTTCTGTACATGTTATGTTATGGCTTCCTCAGTCTCGCGGCATTAATTTCATTCCTACATCCGTATTCTGTCTCCTGAAATGTGTTAATGTTTCATCCAGATTATTAAAGATGGCTTCCTCGGTCCCCAGCCACCTTTCCCCGGTGTCCCCTTACCCCCGCAGAAAGGATAAGGGAATGTTGCTTTTCTTTTTAGAAAGCATAAACTCACAGAATGGACACGAAGCGCATGTTTACCTACTGTATATCTGGATATTGAGACTCCTGCTTCTTCCCCACGTCCCTGAACACTAGTAGCTAGTCACAATTCCATCAGGAAGGTGATTACAGGTTCTTCCCTGGTGACTCTGACCTGCCCAAGAGAGAAGACCTCTAAAGACATTGACATTGGGAAATGGCCCATGCAGGTCATGCTGGGTAATAAACACACGGAGTTTCCATCAGCTCTGTAGTACCTCACCTTCAGCCACTTAAGAACCTAACGTACTCACCGTGAGGAGGAGAGGTGGCAGAATCAGTGAGAAGCAACTTGAGTGAAGCAAACAGCCAAGAGAAGAAAATTTCAAAAATACCATCATTGATAGCCTTGAGCCAAGAAGAAAATGCTATTTTTAAAGAAACAAAGAACATTGGGAGAACAGCAAGAAATGTGGTAAATTTAAGTAAATGGTAGTAAAGATGAGAAATCAGTAGAAAGGTTGAAAGTTGAGGAAGCGGATCAGTTCAGGGATCTAATCTTGCCATAGTAGGGGTCCCAGGGGCACGTGGCTGATTCAGTCGGTAGAGCTGTGCCTCTTGATCTCCGGTTTGAGTTGGAGCCCCACATTGGGCCTAGAGCTTTCTTGAAGAAGGAGAAGAAGAAAGAGAAATAGTAGGAGTCCCTGAGAGAGAAAACAGCGAACCAACAAATGCCTCAGAACCAAGAGACATGAATTTCTGTTGAAAGGGCCTGCCTAAGTGTCCATGGTTTGAGAATAGACCCGCAACGATTCACATTATTGTAGGATGTCAAACATGGGGTCAGATGCTTTCCAGTATGTCCCTCAGGAACTTACGTACATGTCCTCTCTCATTCAGCTTAATCCCGTGCTGTATACCTTTTCATTCCTCCACTGTCATTTCATCTTGGGTATCAGGAAAGGGAGGAGATACATGTCATCACTAGGCCGCATTTAACTAGAAGCCCCGCCATACTTTGAAAGTCTACAGAAATGTCCATTGCTACTGATGCATATACTTAACACCATCTTCCATCCATCTTGCCACATCCTGGGTTAATAATTGTGTTTCCCATCCCCACCTTATGTATCTTTTCCTCCTCAGTCCAATCAGAATCCGGTTGTGCCAACATAGTGTCTGCAGCCCCTTGCCAGGCAGAGCCCCAGCAGTATGAAGTACAGTTTGGACGACTACGGAATTTTCTCACTGGTAAGTGCTCAGCACTAAGAACTTCCTCTTATTGAGAAGGAGTCGTGCAGGTTTCCCTCAGAACCTACTAGACTCCAGGTCTGGTGTACTGAGTGCAGATTTGAAGGTAGTTGAGCACAGTCCTTGCCATCCATCTTACAATCCATTGGAACTCCTAGGAGAGTTAAGTCACGAGTTAAAGTTGGCGAGGGCCAGGGCTCCCGGCGTTTTGGTCACTGTTTTCTCCATGGCTGTCCACAGAATGCCCACAGCTTGCATTGAAGTAGCGAAAGTTAAATCAGCCATGTAGAGGAACCTCCTTAAATGCAGAGAATTGGAAATGTACATTGAAATCACTATTAATAATATAGTACATCTCAAAATGACCTTTTCCCCTTATTTCCCAAAGAGTGAGACACTAGTCCTCATGAATCAGCAAGACAAAAAAATTAGAAGTAGTTTAGTCCAGTTTGTGGCTGGTGTAATGACCCCTAAAACACACAATCAGTAGACAGGGGTTCCAATCAGTCCTTCTATCTCACTGTATGACTTTTTAAATGAATCGCTTAAAAAAACGGAGTTGTTTAGCATCTCTGGGGCCTTAGTTTCTTCCCCGGTGAAATAAGGTGATTCAGAGGTACAAGCAAGTGATTTCATCCAGGCGTGAGATACCGGATTATAATTTTAATGTTGGAAAGATTATTGCAGTGAGGGAGATCATCTTGATTCAGATTATTAATCAAAGTCCTTTGTTGAGTGCTTTCTTCATACAAAACACCTTGAAGTGTAAGAAATACAAAACTTTCTGTGCCCTCAAAGGGTTGAGAGTAATTAGTAGGTATTGGTTAGTGGTAAATTGTAGATAAAACACTTTGAGGTTATTTCATTTTTCTTTTTTTACTTGAAAAAATCCTCAGGGTAATAATAAATTTTAGTGGTAAAGGTATATGTGAGGCACGCGCGCGCGCACACCCACACCCACACACACACACACACACACACACACAGATGAATATAAGGCAATCAGTGTATAAACCACAATAATATATTTAGTTTTACATCACTTAAGGTTGTCCTGATTTTACATGACCCTCATAATGATCTGTATTTTTTAAAGGAAAGATTCCACATTTTCTGTATTTTAGGGAAAATGGCCAAAATGTTACAAGAAATAATGGTTACAAAATAAAACCGTAAAGAGGGTTATCTTATCTGCCTCAGAGTTACTGGAGTGATGGAATTCACACAAATCATCTGTTAAATTGTTATAAAAATGAAAAAATCATGAAGCTTAAAGGTTTAGCAAAAAAGTCTATTATGTTTAAACTGAAAAGAAGGAAGTTCCGTTAAGATCCTCATATTATATGAATGTTAAATATCTCAGAACAGTGATCAGCTGCTTTCCATCTCCAGTAAGGATAAAAAAAGAAAAATTGAATTTATGGGAAGGCTTTCATCCGAGGTGAGCAAGAACTTGAAGATAACGCATTATGTAATCACTGGCATTGGTGTTTGAGGCTTTAGGCAGTTTTCTCTTTATTTTAAAAGTTTTATCTTTAGATCTTTAGAAATCTTTAGGAAGGCATTTTACTCTGTTTTTAAAATATAACTATGTTTATTTCCCCATGATCGATTCTTCTCTGCATCCTAGTGTTGAGGAAGCCAGTTTAAGAAGGAATGCCTGGCTTCTCCCACCCTTTCTCTTTCATTTACTCCGCTGGTGTTTATGTCAGGCACTGACTGTTTGCTGGGCTACATGTTGCAATCGAGCATATTGATGCGGAGCCTGCTGCCTAATGAGGGAAACGGACAGAAGCATAAGGCCCCGGTGTATCATAGTAGTGATGCCCTCCATGTACTCATGCCATGAGTCGGCTCCTGTCATAGGCATGACTGACTTTCATTACGAATGACATCCATGACTAGTGACATACCAGTTTTTGTTTATGTTTTTTAAAGATTTTATTTATTTATTTGACAGAGAGAAATCACAATTTGGCAGAGAGGCAGGCTGGGGGGCGGGGGTGGGGGGAAGCAGGCTTCCCACTGAGCAGAGAGTCCAATGCGAGGCTCGATCCCAGGACCCTGGGATCATGACCTGAGCCGAAGGCAGATGCTTAACCAACTGAGCCACCCAGGTGCCCCTTATTTTTTAATCAGTGAAGCATAGTTGTCATAAAATAGACTCATTGGAATAATTTATTACAGAGTTGTGATTACTTTTCACAATGAAGAATTAATACATTTAATTGATCATTAATGTGATTTATCCTGGTACAAAGTTTTCTGCTTAAATTTATTTCTTTAGGGGGCACCTGGATGGCTTAGTGGGTTAAGTGTATGCCTTCAGCTCAGGTCCTGATCCCAGGTCCAGGGATCCAGTTGGGCTTCCTGCCCCACAGGGAGTCTGCTTCTCCCTTTTCTCTGCCCCTGCCCCTGCTTATGCTCTCTCTCACTCATGCTGTCTCTAAAATAAATTTTTTAAAAATCTTAAAAAAAATTTGTATTTCTTTGGGCTCTTGCCATTTTTCTTGAATATTTACTGAAACTCTTATTGTAGAATAGCTGTTGACTCCTTGTGTCTTGATGATGCCGG
The DNA here is from genome assembly GCA_004024625.1 of Mellivora capensis. NCBI lineage: Eukaryota > Metazoa > Chordata > Mammalia > Carnivora > Mustelidae > Mellivora > Mellivora capensis. The sequence goes on along the minus strand of PISX010000765.1, from coordinate 128,935 downwards.
TTTTTTCCTAATATGTGGTACTTTCTTTAGTCTTCTCTCATTATTTCCTCCCCTCATAACTTCAAATTTCAATGAATGGTAATCTCTTAACCTTCTCCTTTGTCTTGTTTCAAAACTGAGAATGTTGTCTGCTATAATTCTTTAATCCGCTGGGCCCAGGTTATTTGGAGGGGTAAATAAATATTTTGTGGGGTTTTTATTTTTTTTTTAATTTTTTATTTGATTGATTGATTGATTGATTGATTTTTTAGCAAGGTTCATTGAGTGATAGCAGAGTGATAGCCCAAAGCTCCTGAGGAGGGAGGGAACCCGAAAAGGTTGCCCTGTTTTTGTGTTTTTACAGACTGCTTTTCCTGGATTACTTTTCCCTTTCCTCAGGCCTCTGAAGAGCAGTCGGCCAAGTCAAGTGAACAAGAATTTCCTGAGCACCAAGATAAAGTGTAAGATACAGTCATTAACCTAAATAGGGAGCAATCTAAGAAGGCTAGAAGTAAAAGTTTTTAAATAAAGTTCAAATACGGTGGAAGAGTTTTTACGGGCCAGGACGAGATCAGTGGTGAAGTTTGTATGAGAGGAACTGTGGAATGAAAGGAGAACATGGTTCGGATGGAGTATCAGAGAAGGCCCTACTGAGTTTCAGGAGGAGGTGGAATTTAAGTTAGTGTTTGGGTTGGATTTCAGTAAACTGGGGAAGAGAAGCAGGAGGATTTGGGGTGTGTGGAAAGACATGAGCAAAAAGGCAGAGATTCTTTGTGCAGGAGCAGCAAAGGAAACGCCTTGTTGAGAATGGGGTTTTCAGATTGGAGATTAAAGCAGCCTCACCAGAGCCAGGTTGAGGAGCGACCTGACCATCAGGCCTAGGAGGCAAGTCTGAAAGCAGTGGGATGACCAGGAGGCCGGCCCAAAATCCACTGCAGTGCTGGAAAAGCGAGCTGGAAAGGCCCACAGCTCAGCAGTGCTATGCCCGTGGAAAGCCAGGTCTTGACTGCAAACTTGAAATTCCCAAGGTAGACTCTCCACGGCTCAGGATTAAAGGAGGAAGAGTTGAGGATGACTCGGGCTCTGTGACAAATGGGGGCTTAAGCTACATTGAGCAGAAGTAAATTAGGTTGTTTTTTACATCATTATGATGGCGGTCTCCTACTATATTGCTTGCAGTAGGAAATTGGAGGCTAGTATTTAAGAGAAAGATACAGACTTGTGATGAAGAACTCAATATCAGCTTCGTGGAGACACAAATGCCAGTTTTAGGAGATAATTATCTCAAAGGAAGATACGAGGAAAATAAGAGCATCTCGGGCTGTAGTACCTTAAGTTTGTTTTTCCACTGTAAGTTATCTGTGGGTGAGAGATTCTGTGAGCTCACCTGTTGCTCTGGGCCCTTTCTTCAGGAGGCATAGTAGGAAGAGCATAGACTTTGAAATCAAGCTGGTGTGAGTCTGTGACCCTTAGACACTACAGTAGTTGTCAGGTGTCTGGATCACAGGAAGCACACACTCAGTGTTCCTCCTTGAAACGAAGTGAGTATTTGAGGGATGAGAGGAGGAAGAGGGGCCCGAAAGGGAGGGAGGTAAAGAGTCAAGCTGGGTAGTGTGACGTTTCAGAACAAAAGACAGGGGTGTGAGGTTAGTGGGGTCAACCCTACAGAGACAGGCAGGAGAACAAGGACTGACAAGCTTGGTTTCCATTATACGTAGTGTCCTTTTCACTACTAATTTCTGCAAACTCTGTGAAAAACTTCCTCTTACACCACCAGAGGGTGCGGCACTAAGTAGGAGTTTGTTACATAGCCAGTGGATAGATGGATAGAAGGAAGGAAAAGCGCACTTTTCAGAGGACATTTTACTTTTGAAATCAGAAAAAAATGTATTTCAAGCAAATACACTTTCAGTAAAATATAAAACATATGTTACGATTTCAAAGAAATGAGATTAAAAATGAGAATTAAGCCTTTATTCCACATAATGAATATGTTGATCAAAATTTTATTTTATACCTGATATATTATTCTCTTCAGACAAGAGAGAACAATTAAACAAATTTGAAACTGAGCTGAAACAACAGTGAATTACAGTAAGTTTTAAAGTAATGCAGCCCTATCTCTTGGTGGCTGAGTCGCTTTTTTTTTGTTTTGGGTTTTTTTTTTTTCCCTAGACTTATTAAACTAAAATGCCTCTTATTTTGAAAAAGAAGCCTAAAACTAAGATTTTAAGGAATTGCAAACAATCCTTCGTTGTGTAGTTGTTAAGGGTTGAATTTTGGGGTTTTTGGTTTTTTTCATTAGTATTTTGGGGAAAAATTTTTTCCAGAGGTCTTTCAAAGAATTATAGCATTTAAGGAAATACCAAAATCTGAATTAATCAGGATCCTCCATAGAAACAGAACCAATAAGATGTATAAACAGAAAGATTTATGTCTAAACAGAAAGATGTATAAACAGAAATATTTTAAGGAATTGGTTCTTGCACTTATGGAAACTAGCAAGTCCAAAATCTGCAAGACAGGAAGGCAGGCTGGAGACCCAGGGAAGAGCTGCAACTCAAACCCAGAGTCAGTCTGCTGGCAGACTTCCTCTTCTGGGGACGTCAGCCTTTGTTCTCAGAGGGCCTTCAGCTGATTGGAAAAGGCTCACCCACATTATGGAGGGTAATCTGCTTTCCTCAAAGTCTGCTGACTTAACTTAATCTCATCTAAAAAATACCTTCACAGAAGCATTTAGATAATGTTTTAACCAAGTATCTGGGCACTGTGGCCTAGCCAAGATGACACAGAATTAACCACCTCCAAGTCTACCCCCAGTTCAGTTTGGTACCCATCTCTATCCCCTTAAACCGTACTTAATCTCCAGATAACAACTAACAAGGTCTTTAATCCACCTAACATGGTATAGCTCTCCTGAGTACAACCAGAAATGCACGAATCCCTTCCCCAGAAGAGAAAGCAAAGTCCTTAGGTGATTCACTCTTCTCCTTGGTGTCCTGTAACTCAAATACTGTGGCGCAGCATTAACACTTGGGCACTCTGATACACAGTAAGGGCAACTTACATACCTGATAAGGGAACAAAGGAGGAGGGAAACAAAGATGTGTAAATATACACACACACATCCATAACAAAATAGGGAGGGTGACTTAAATAATTAGTCTTCGTTTCTGTAACTGGTCACATACTTCATAGCTGGTATTTAACTACTTTATTCTACTACCCATTCTGCATTTTCTTTGCCTTCAGCAAACACCTCAGCTGGTCCTGGTTCTTTACTGGATAGGATGACCCAAACCTCATTTCTTTCTTTCTTCCTTTTCTTTTTTTTTTTTTTTTTTTTCCCTAAACCTCATTTCTGAAGAGTCTTGGGCTGTTACTGGTCCTACTTGGATTCGATTTTTATAGCTTCCCATTAACCTTAACCACAGGGCAGAATGGTACAAAGAGATGCCCTGGGGCATCTCCTTTAGTGCAGACATACTCTGCCTTACCTCTGCTGTGGACTAGCAGTCCAGTGTCCCCTTGGTAGTCAGGATCAGTCACCCCAACCAGCACCGTAACTCCCTTCTTGGCCTATTAAAGACATGAGGAGCCCAGAGTGGCCAGGTAACAGTCTTAAGTTTATTGGAATCATCACTGTAATTTAAGTTCATTTTCTAAATATGTCTTTGAGTAGGGACACATTTATTCTAAAATACACATATTATACAATTAATTCACCTGTGATAAAGTGAAATAGGGTATTAGGCAGAGATAGCATGCTGGGGTCATTTATCATCAAATTGGGGAGGCAAGATTCCCTAATGTAATGTTCCTGATTTTGAGCCATATAGATGGATTCTTTTTCATGAAGGAAAAAAAAAATGCTAGCAGAAGTACTAAGTGCTGACTTAAAGCATTTTGATATTAATTTACTTAAATATGCAAACATTACACAAGATGTAAAATGTTTATGGTTACTGTATTTCTGTATGAAACCGAAACTCACAAGTAAGGTACAAGCAAAACCACAAAAGCAATAAAGTTCAAATTAACAGCAAGTGAATATAACGGATAGATTTTGCCAGAACTCCCCTGCTGCTCCCCAGGGGCATGGGGCCAGTTCCGACGGCTGTGACACAGCCTAGTCTGTCTTCAGCTTCCCAAAGCGCTTGCGCCCTGCATCGGTCCTGCTGCCCCTGCTGGCCTCTGGCGGAGTGGCTGTGGGACCCCTGCGCCAGCACAGCCCCCCCCCCCCCCCCCCCCCCCCCCCCCCCCCCCCCCCCCCCCCCCCCCCCCCCCCCCCCCCCCCCCCCCCCCCCCCCCCCCCCCGCCCTCACATACTTGGGCGTCACACGCACCCTGTGCTTTTCTCACTCGCCTGTGGCAGCTAAAGCTGGACACACTTCGGAACATCCCCAGTCGCGTAGTTGCATGGTGTCCAAGTCTCAAATCAGTAAATGGCTTAGTCTGACTGATATGAAGATGCCTCATTTGTAATTATCACTGCAGAAGAGTAGTTTTACTTTTTAGCCGACCTAATCAAAATGGTGACACTGGCAGATATGGAACAGTTTTGGGTGAGTGTTGTCATCTTAGTGTGAGGGCGTGCCAGCCTGGGTAGCTAGGCACGTCCATGAACTCACTAAAATAAATACTCTGATAATCCTGTTGGATGACGGAGGCCAAAAGTAATCACAAAACAAAAGAGAGCATGAAAATCATATGTCAGTCCTTGCTTCGTGGCCAGCCAGATAATTATGAATATGCCTTTGTTCATTGTTTTTAGAAATTATCCAACCAAAAAGTTTCTGTGAAGAACTCAGTCTCCCAAGAATATAACTATGGACCCTCAGAGGTCTGTGCCTCCTAGTCTGAGAAACACTAATGTGTTGGGGAGAAACCATGAACCTTGAAGATCTGGGGACAAGCCGCGAAGTGTTGGGAGAACTTAGGCAAGTCACTTGCCCTCTCTGGGCATCAAATTCCCGATTTGTGGCCGACTTCCGGGCCAGGTTTGCTGGGCTTCAGAGTCCCTGCTCTTCCTTCTTCGGTCAAAAGGCTTGGATTTTGAGTTTCCATAATTTTATGTTGGGCTTCTCTTTCAAGCAGCAGTCCTGACCAGAATGTGTTGTGTGATGGTGGACTCCCCAGGAGGGCCACATTATTCTTTGAAATTATACCGATGATAAAGCCCTCACTTTTTTCCGTTATAGATTCTGATTCCCAGCATAGCCACGAAGTGATGCCTCTCCTCTATCCTCTCTTTGTCTACCTCCATCTCAACCTGGTCCAGAATAGTCCGAAGAGCACAGTGGAAAGTTTTTACAGCCGCTTCCATGGAATGTTTCTGCAGAACGCTAGCCAGAAGGATGTCATTGAGCAGCTACAGACCACTCAAACCATCCAGGACATCCTGTCTAACTTCAAGCTTCGAGCATTCCTAGATAACAAGTACGTGGTCCGTCTCCAGGAAGACAGCTACGACTACCTTATCCGCTACCTCCAAAGTGACAACAACACCGCCCTGTGCAAAGTCCTCACCTTACATATCCATCTTGACGTGCAGCCCGCCAAGAGAACTGATTACCAGCTCTATGCCAGCGGCAGCTCCTCTCGGAGCGAGGGCAGCGGCCTCGAGCCCACCGACATGCCCGCCCCTATTCTGCAGAACGAGGCTGCCCTGGAGGTCTTGCAGGAGAGCATTAAGCGCGTCAAGGATGGCCCTCCCTCCCTCACCACCATCTGTTTCTATGCCTTCTACAACACAGAGCAGCTGTTGAACACTGCAGAAATCTCCCCAGATAGCAAGCTGCTCGCTGCGGGGTTTGACAACTCCTGTATAAAACTGTGGAGTTTACGATCCAAGAAGTTAAAATCAGAACCCCATCCAGTAGACGTGTCCCGCATCCACTTGGCTTGTGACATTCTGGAGGAGGAGGTATGAGTATCATTTTTCTTCCCTACACCTGCCTTACTAATTTGCTTAGAATTCTTACCAAACATGACAGCTCTTGTGGAGAATGGACTTCATTATTTCCTCCATCGTATAGCTAAGGCCAGACTAATACCCATGTACCCTGTAACCGCTGAATTCCTGCTCATGCCTAACCTTGGAAGAGATGAAAACTATGTTTAACAACATTAACTGAACATTATTAATGATTAGTCAGTATTTATTACTGTCTGAACATGGATAACACTGCTAACCCTAATCAAAGACCTTTAGCTAATATTAAGATTTACAGTAAGTGTGTGTGTGTGTGGGGTGGATGTGTGTGTACATTTATGCAAATATAAACAATTAGAAGTAGGATTACCGGGTCAAAGGATCTGCATTTTAAATTGTGATGAATGTTGTCACTTGCCGGTCTCATCAACAGTAACTGAGAACACTGGTTGCTCTTCCCTCGCCAGCACGGGGTGTTACCGGCCTGAGGCCAGGGCACATCCTCTAGGCTTTATGGGCTCCAAGGTGTTCCCCAGCCCTATTTTGAAAAGTGCACAGGAAGTATAGTTACTATTTTATCCATCATTCAGTGTAATGATTTGGGGTGGTTACTGAAAAGGTCAGGCCGAGTGGCCTGCGTTTCAGGTCACAAACTTGCACAAAGAGAGAGAGGATTGAACTGCACAGAGTTAACTTCCCCTGCGAGTGGCCCCACAAAAGCCGAGAGCTAGAATATTTTTTGTCATCTCACCACTGAAATTCAGGGAGCTCTGCCTCAGGTTACTTTCAATGGGAAATTATTTGCACGGGGTAGAAAAATTAAGGAGTCAAAACAAAACAAAAAAAAAACCAACATTCAAGTTAATTTCCACAGGTGACAAGGATACCAAGAATATTAGATGCACAAAATAAGCCCTTTTTTTTCCGATTCTTGTTTTCTTAGTCACCTTCCAGTTAGCATGGTCTTTGAATTTTTGTTTCTTGCAACTCAGACAATATAATTAGAGGAGTTTGTTGTGATGAGTAAAAGGCCTACATTCCAATGTACACACTTTGATTTCTAGGATTTTATAGTACCCTCCAAAATTTTTTTATTGCACATGTAATTGAGTTTTAAAATTTGTTTTCCTGGGAGATAATTCTAGCCTGTTGAGCGTTCTTCACATACAACTGAAGGACACTGCCATCACTCATTTACAACTTTCTGTAAATACAAGGAAAAATATTGGAAATTTTCCACTGACTTTATTCCACTGACATTGTGTTTGGAGATTAATCTCAGCATTACAAATTAATATAAAGGAAGATAGCAAAGACAGAAAGGTAGATACAAAGAGGGAAAGAATATTAGACTAAAAAAAATGTTTAAGATTCTACCCTGGCTACCACTGAAAATTAGCTCTGTGACTTATTCTGTGAAGATTTCCAGACTTTGGCATTCGAAGACCCAGAAGTAAAGAATAACATGATGGATTCCAGGAAGTGAGAGAAATTCAAGCAGGCTAGAGTTGGGAGGGCTTACATAGGGAGCAGCCGGGCACAAGCTGTACTCGGGATTATGGTGGCCTGAGCTAGGGGAGTGGCAGCAGGAAGAGAGCACCGGGACGATAGACAAGAGCTCTGGTGGGAGGTGCTGTTCCACTCCAAAAGAAGATACTTTAAGTATCTTCCTGATGTAGTCCTGGTTGTCCACATTGAAAGTACTGTAGATTCTGCTACAGTATAAAGGTACTGCTTTCCTTGTGAACAAACTTTTGTTTCATTTTAGAACTAAAGTTGCGATCTTCTTCTCATGTTGTCTTGGAGTTTCCTGTTTGGAATTTCTACATCCCCCACCCATTTTGTCATAGCAGTTTACAAAAGTTTTTGTTGTTGATAGGGTTCGGGGGTGGGGGGTGGATTTTGGTTTTGGAGGGTGTTCTTTGGGTTTTGGTGATTTGGGGGTTTTTTGGCAGGGGGTGGGGAGGTGTGGTTGTTGTTCCTGAGAAGGAACATTTTGGGGAAAAGCAAGGTAAAAATCAGTTCTGGTAGTTAGTTTTTAATATTTCTTCAGTGAGAACATGGACTTTTTGTTTTCCGTGTAGAATTCACAATTAAAATAGAAACTCTTAGTGCAAAGGTCACAAATTCACATACCTGTCGAATCCAAGCAGGTAACTGTAAACAGTTAAGCTCCCTGTATCAAAGAGATGGGAGGAAGTATGAAACCGCATGAAAACCCAATTAAAAAGCCAGTTTGCGACCTCTGCCTTAATCTTTGTGAAGGAATAGCGGCTGCATAAATTAGTGGATAAAATGTTTTACTAGTGGGTATTTAAAATATTGACCAGACCCACCAATTCCATTTCTAGGTATATACCCAAAGGAATTGAAAACATAATTCCCCACAAAAACTTGGACATGAATGCTCATAACATCATTATTCATAATTGCCAAAAAGTGGGAGCAGCCCAAGTGTCAGCCAGCTGATTAAGAGATATTGCACGGATATAGCCATGCAATAGAATATTGTTCTGCCATAGAAAGGAGTGAATCTACATGAGACATGCTGTGTTGTGGATGAGCCTTGTAAACATTGTGCTAACTAAATAAAAGAAGCCAGTCACAAAGGCCCTCATGCTCTATGATTCCGTTTCTAGGAAATATCCAGAATAGGCATATCCATAGACACAGAAAGCAGATTGATGGTGGCCAGGGGGCTGGGGACAGGGAAATAGGCAGTGACTAATGGGTAAAAGGTTCTTTTTTGAGGTGATGAAAATTTTCTGTAGTAGAGAATGGTGGTAGTTCCACAACTCTGTGAGTATACTAAAAGCCATTGAATTATACTTCCTAAAAGAGTGAATTTTATAGTACGTGAATTGTATCTCCATTTTAAAAAGTCAAAAACAGTAATCAAAAGTTTCTATGAGGACATAAAATTTTCTCTCTTTATTAAGCCAAATAAAACTGGATCTACAGCACTGCCCTATAGCTTCTGATATCTGCAACTTAAAGATATTTCTAGATTAACCTCTGAAATGCTATTAATTGGCATAGCAGTGCCCCTCCTCCTGCTAGGACCAGTAGCTCCTATCCTGTCTGAGACCCCCCGTCCTCTGTTCCACACTAAATGGAGTTGGAAATGAAGTCCAACTTTTATCCTTGTTGATTGGTAACTATGTATTTTTTTTTAAAGATTTATTTATTTATTTATTTGACAGACAGAGATCACAAGTAGGCAGAGAGGCAGGCAGAGAGAGAAGGGAAGCAGGCTCCCTGCCAAGCAGAGAGCCCGATGTGGGGCTCGATCCCAGGACCCTGGGATCATGACCTGAGCTGAAAGCAGAGGCTTTAACCCACTGAGCCACCCAGGCGCCCCGATAACTATGTATTTTTAATATGCGAGCAATATGGCAAAAGCACGGATTCCAAACCAAGGGTTTGCTCTTCGTTTCAGGTATGTGTACACGATCACCCTCGTCACTGCCCGCCTCCCGCCCTCCTAGGCCAGCACTACAGCACCAGTATTCGGTTCATGCACTGGCTAGTGAGCCTTCCCCCAATCCAGCAGTCTTTAAGTTTCAAAAGTAAAGAAGTCAGTGTTGTATAATACTCCGTTCTGTGATTTGTATATAAGACGGTCATGTAGGTCTGTGCTGGCCTAGAGGAATATAATGTGAGCCATGTTTGTAACTTTGATTTTTCTAGTAGTCACATGGAAAAAGTAAAAAGAAATAGTCAATTAATTTTAACAATGTATTTTATTCAACCCAGTATGGCCAAAATATTTCAACGTGTAAGCAATATTAAAAGATTATTAATGAAATCTGTTACATTCTCCTTTTTTGTCCTCAGTCTTGGAAATCTGGTGTGTTTGACAGCACATGTTCAGCTCAGCCAGCCAATAGCCACCATTTCTAGTCCAGGCCACTGTCATCTCTCCCGGAGAGAGCAACCCCCCACTTGCTTCCAAGTCTTAACCCAGCCCCAAGCCCGGCCAGATTTAATTTCTTTCAGCTCCATTGGAAGCCAATGTTGGGAGAACAGCCCAAGGCTACATTTCAGACCCCAAAAAGTACCCTGGAGTACTTTTTGGTACAAAAAGTACCCTGAGGCACTCTGAACCCCCTAGTCCAGGAGCAGACATCCGTAACAAGTCTGAGATTTTAAGCGCCTCCATGGTCTAAAGCAGGGCTTAGCAAACTATGGCACAGGGGTACAGAAGGTAATGTTTGAAAGTCTTTTTATACTTACTTTTCTTATTTTTAAATTTCTTTATGCACGTTGTATAATGTGCATAGTATGATTTATCATGACACGAATATACTTGACAAATTAAAAATTCGTGTTTGGGATGCATGCCCATTACTCGAGGGTGTTCAGTCAGTTTTAGGGAATTTGGGGTTTTGCCCTGTGAGCATGGAAGGAAGGAAAGAGAGAATCTGGGGCTGGGCATGTGTGAATCAGCTGCTTGTTCAGAGTTTTAGCTCTGTGCTGAGGCCCTTGTGGGACTGGGTTGAGCCACAGAAGAAAATGTGGCTGGGTTATTTTAAGCTGTGGTCCTGGCAAAGAGCTGATAGCGATAGCCAGCATGAATGCTCTGGTTTCCCCATCTCCTGGTCCGTAGAGTCCACCAGGCACTTGTCCATGTGCTCGAAACAGTCATCAAGACCCCTGGGAAGTGCCAGCTTGACTCCTGGCGCACGCCCCTCATCCCGTCTCTGAGCGCGCTGTTTAGGTTCCCACTAAGGAGCTGAAGACCCACTTCCCTAACTTCCTGCTCCAAACGAAGACCACTTTAGCCTCAGAGATGGAAACGTGCCTTTTAATCCACCACTCACTTCTAAAGGGTCTCGGTGTAATTCATCTGGGGTCATTTTTTGCTCCCACAGTTTTTATATAAACTGTACAGCAGTGAGTCATCCTTGAAATTTTGAAGTGTTGTCGTAACTGCTTTTGAAAGGAAAATTACTAATATTCTTGGTAACACGTGGTAGAATGTTAAGCTCCCAAATGCTTATGTATTTTTAATGTTGAGTGTCTGGAATAGCCATTTTGAATATTCATGGACATCAGTGTTTATTTTCTCTTAACTTTTTCTGAAATCTGTACACATTGAAGGCATTTGTTTTATTTTGAATTTAATAGTTTTCAAATGGGAGTTAAAAAGATGCGATTTTCCTGTACAGGAACTTAAGGCCCACCGACATATTTATATTTCAGCTAACAAAGCCGATTGGTTCAGGACTCTTCTTACTCCTCCCTCTTCTGGCATTTAATGAAAACCCATTTTAATTTGTGAATTCTTGGGTAGAGACAGCTGTAGTGTTAAGGAGCTTCTCTGTGAGGGAATGAAGGGAAAACGGATTTTGAACAGAGATACTGTCCTTGTGGGGAAGAGGGTGAGGACAGGGGACTCCCTCCCTCGGTACCATGAGTGGTTGTCTTCTTTTCTGTCCCCACACGTGGGAATTTAGTTCCAAGAATCCCATGAGTCACTCGGCTTGTTTAAAGCCATTCTGAACCCCATGCCTCGCTTGGGAAAAATGTTTGAGACCCTCCAGAAAGTCAGAGTTTTAAAACTTCATCTTTTTTTCTTTTTGGACACTGGCAGTTTATGCCTGGTCACAAAGTGTGAGTGTTGCTTACTGATAACTGCACCTTTGTGGTCTGCTGTTTGTTCGGATATGTCCAGGCTTTATTTCAGCTAACCTCCTACAACAGTTCCGTGTAAATTTTAAAGTGAGACCATGTCTACCTTCATCACTGACCCCACTCATGGGAGTAATGAACGTGCCAGAAATTTTCTTAGTGGAGTCGAAACAGAGAGCAATGTGGCTTAGAAAGCAGCTAAAACCAGCAGATGAAGACAGGCCCACAGAATAAAAGAATCTGAGAACTTAATGTAAACTCAGCAGCAAATCTTTCCAAATGATGTCTGTCAGGATTAACAGTGGAAGTGACCGCGGGCGATCTTTGAAGCAGCCTTGGAAACCTGTTCGCCCAGCCTGACAGTAAGGTCCACAGTCGTTACCGTGCCATGATAGCTTGGCATTTGTGTACTTTTAATTTGATTGAGTCTTAGCTACAAGATGGACTTGAGGAAGACAATTTGTAAGTTGCACGAGACTTTGTGTTTCGTTGTGCAGTTGTGAGTTGTTTTCCTGAGGTCGCCCTTAAGGACAAGACCACTGGGCAGAGGCTATTTCCCAAGTAGTGGCTTTTTTTTCTTTCTGTCTTTTTCTTTTTGCTGGACTGTTTGGTTTTCATGGCAGACCACTAAACATGTTTCCCTTGTGTGTCTCTCTGCCACCCGCCCCTTCCCCCACTGCCCCCAGGATGATGAGGATGACAATGCGGGCACAGAAATGAAGATCCTCCGGGGACACTGTGGACCAGTATACAGCACAAGGTTCCTTGCAGACAGCTCAGGGTTGCTCTCTTGTTCTGAAGACATGTCCATTAGGTACTGGGACCTCGGCAGTTTCACCAACACTGTGTTGTACCAAGGACATGCCTACCCTGTGTGGGACCTGGACATTAGCCCGTATAGCCTGTACTTTGCCAGCGGGTCCCATGACCGCACCGCAAGGCTGTGGTCATTTGATCGGACGTACCCGCTGAGAATATATGCCGGACACCTGGCAGATGTGGACTGTGTCAAATTCCACCCTAATTCAAACTACTTAGCCACGGGCTCGACCGACAAGACTGTCCGGCTGTGGAGTGCTCAGCAGGGCAACTCAGTGAGGCTTTTCACGGGCCACCGCGGCCCCGTGCTCTCTCTTGCCTTCTCTCCCAACGGTAAGTACTTGGCATCAGCCGGCGAGGACCAGCGGCTGAAGCTATGGGACTTGGCCTCTGGGACCCTTTATAAAGAACTGAGGGGCCACACGGACAATATCACCAGCCTCACTTTCAGCCCGGACAGCAGCCTGATCGCGTCCGCATCCATGGACAACTCCGTGCGCGTCTGGGACATCAGGAACACGCACTGCAGTGCACCTGCCGACGGCTCCTCGGGCGAACTCGTGGGCGTGTACACCGGGCAGATGAGCAATGTGCTGAGCGTGCAGTTCATGGCCTGCAACCTCCTTCTAGTGACTGGAATCACACAAGAAAATCAGGAACATTAAATTTTTTTTTTTTTTTTAAATCTTTGTCGTAAGGGACTGGGGTAGTCGTGGAAAGCCTCCAGGCTGCCAGTCTTAGGACACATCGAGATCGAATCACTGACTGACTGTGAAAGACTCCCTGCTTCTCCCTCCACCTCCCGCCTCCATCCCGTGCAGACATCCTGAGCTCGTCACCCCTTCGCTCACTGCCCCCCCCAATAATGTCGAAGGACCGGAGGGGGAAGGTGCTGTGATTGGACATGACACGGAGAAGGAAGAGGCTCCAGAGGTCAGACTGCGAGTTCCTACAAAGATCCCGCCCGTGTCCTCGTGTGAGCACCTTCGTGTCTCTGTCTCATTTTCCCACGCGTAAGAGATGCTGCTTACCTCGCCGCCAGGTGCTGCGTTTGGGTCCGAGGATGGTTGTAGGGCACCCTTACGAGGAGCGGTGCCACCTGCTCACGGCTGCTCGGTCGGCGGATGCAGGGGGATCTTTACTGGTGTAGGAAGGCGGGGCTGGGAACTAGGACCGGGGGCGGGGATCATCCTGGCAAAAAGTCTCTCCTTTTCCGTAATTACAGAGAACAGGATTTTTTATTATTATAATTATAATTATTATTATTATTGAGAAGAGGAAACCTAGCACTGGCAGAGGGGCCTTCTCTGCTCTCATCTTTCAGGTTTTACTCCTGGCACTGGCTGTGATACTTGGAATCTTGAGGTTCAGGGAATTCAGAGAATTGGGTAGCACAGTGTTTGGGGAGAAAGGGAAACTTTCTGGGTGATGGATGGATCACTCTGGCTGACATGTCTAGAAGTGGGGCGGCGGCGGGGAGGGTTCGTTTGAGAAAGTCCTGGGCTCCCGCGGTGATGGTGGGAGAGGAAGAGGTTCCTCATGGCTGCACTTGTATGAACAGTTCTCTCCCCCGAAAGGACAGATGGTAGTAAAGAAATGAAAAGGATTGGAAGCGATAAGTCACAAGATAGAATTAGAAGATGTGAAATTTCCAAATGCCCATTTATTTGGAGGTGTGAGGCTCTCTCAACGTCTTTTCCTCCTGCCATCATTTGCTCCCACCTCCTGCATTGCAATAGCGGTTTAACGAACACTTTGTGAAACAAATCGTAAGTACATACGCACGCATCCAAAACTGTGCTTTGAGGATAAAGCAAGTTCAAATTCGTGGAAAAAAGGATTAAATATTTCTGTTTTCTGAAAAGAGTTATTTTGTATTTTGTTTTCTATTAAAATGTATTTAGTTTCCAAAAAAAGAAAAAAAAAGTGTTGTCATCTCATTTAAACCGTGAGGACAGGCGGGTGTGTGGCCTCTCCTGGAGTGACATGCAGCCCACCTCTCTTGGGGATAATAGCCGATCATGTCGGCCAGACTGGCCCCAACTCGAGCACTCCCACCTGTTCCTGTATTCTGTTCGGCTTACTTTGAATTGGGATTCCTCTTGGCGTTCACAGGAATTACTGGTAACCTTTACTATTTACACATCCAAGATTGGCAGTTGCCAACAGGAGACAACATATATTTTACCATCTAGACTAATTTGGGAAGATCCCACTTCCAGTTTTCTTTAATGATCCCCATTATAAAATTTCCAAGGGGCTTAAGAACTCTGCTATGTAATTAACTTAAACTATTTCTCGAACAATCAGATAAAAGACTCGTTCAAAAATTTAAATGATGCCAGAATTTTTTAAATGTACTGTGAAACAAAATTTCCTGGCAAGAACACCAAGGATTATGAGGAAATTAAAGGAAAACTCTAGAATTCTATGCCAAAAAAAAAACAACTTTTTTTAGTTGAGCCTAAGATACTAATTAATAGGAAATGTTCCTCATTCATAAAAACAGATGTATTTGAAATATTGTAAGAAGGATCCATTAGTGCATTAGCCAGCTCTCCCTTCCACGTAGTGTACAGGGAAGAAGCCCAGATAGAATTCAAATGTGTTCTTACATACAATAAGTGAGCTCTTAGGTTAAATTGTCTGGTATATTGCTAGAACCAATAAAATCCCTAAATTGGGCCGAATCATTCTCAGAAGTGAAAATACCACTGATCATGGATGATTTGGAAAGGCTTTGTGTTTGTTTTTTAATGCAAAAATTTTTTTTGATTAAACACAAAAATGTATTAGGTTGCTCAGTCTTCAAATGACTGACCATGTATATACTTTGTCATTTGAATTCAACCTCTTAATGTTCTGCATGTTTGTCCTCTTTTTTTGAACCAACTTTAGTGTGGGATAATTTAACTTTATAGAATGCCCCTCACAATGCTCCCAGAATCTTAGAACTATCATAAGGGGTACATATGTATGTTTATGGCCACAAGGATGCATAAGAACACACTCTTCAGGTTGCTGTCTTGCGTTTTATTTTCTCTTCAGAGCAATTCTGTTAGGCAGACAGGGCTGGTGATACTACCATTCTGTAGATGAAATAGCCAAAGCCCAGAGAAGCTCTATTATCTATACACAACGTGGAACGGTCCCATAGCATGGATGTGTTACATAGAAGCTCTATATCCAGTATCCTCAACTTCTAGCTGGAGGATACAGCCCTGATGATAGAAAAACCTTTTCTTATTTTTTATTTTTTAAAGATTATTTTTAATTTATTTATTTGACAGAGTTTGAGTATAAGTAGGGGGAGTGGCAGGCAGAGGAAGAGAGAAGCAGGCTCCACACTGAGCAGGGAGCCTGATGCGGGGCTTGATCCCAGGACTCTGGGATCATGACCTGAGCCAAAGGCAAACGCTTAACTACGAAGCCACCCAGGCGCTCCAGAAAAAAACTTTTTTTTGGGGGGGGGGCGGGTAGGAACCCTCCAAAAAGGAAATATGAATATATAACATATATATGTATGTATATATATATATATAGTGCTTACTGTCTACCAGAAATCATTCCATGAGCTTTATGAAAATTAACTTTTTATCTTCATAACAACCCTGTGAGATAAACACCATTTTTGCCTGCATTTTGAAGATGAGGATTCTAAGGCCCTGTTGGAGTAAGTCACTTTGCCAGAGGGTCACAGAGCTAGTAAACGATGAAGCCAGAATGTCCATCTGGGAAGTCTAGCTTCAGAGTTCATGCTCTTCCCCAGGCTCTTGTCTCCCCTCATTCCCACAGTACCGGGTAAAGAGTGGCCTGAGGTTACTAGTAACTAAACGTTCCTGGCAATAGTTATAAGACTCATGCTTCCCTTTGCCAAATAAGTCAGCAGCATCTAGCAGGATCAGAAACTGGCAGTGAGAACAAACTTAAACAATATATGACTAAAAGAAACTTGAAAATATTCAATTTAATAATGGTTCCTAATGGAACCACAATGATAAATCTCTGCAATGTATATATGGTGCAGGAAAAAAAGCAAAAACAAAACAGAAAAAACAAACCCCTTGAAATTTCGTAGGCTGATAGGCTCAGAAAAACCTTACTAATTTCAATGTAGCAGTACGCTGGCCAAAAGAAAGAGAACGTTGAGACAAAACAAAGTAAGAAATAGAAATGAAATGGGAATCAATTCAAAATTTTTATATTCAAGATCCAGCTTCTAAGGATAGCTGTGATTACTAGCTTTTCATTTGTTTTATTCATATATTAAAAATGTCTCGGTTGTATAAAAAAAATCCATTGAATATGTAGGCTTCTAATTTTGCTATTACCCAGATTGGCATTTAAATACATGGATTAAAAGATTAGTCTTACTTCAACTTGTCTTTCAGTTGCATGTTTTAGAAAAGTGTCCGTTATATCTATGCCCAGCCCACAGCAAGGATTCATATTATTGACCCCTACATAGTAACCAAATGAGTCTGAAACTGCTTTATGGTAAACAGAAAATCTTCATTATAGAATTGGAGGAATCCAAATGTTCCTTGGCAGTTTGACCCATTGAAGGACAGCTTAGATACTTTCCCATGATTCTGAAATGCCTTAAAGAGATAGCTTTATATTAACTTATGATCAGACATTGTATCAGGGGGCAGAAATGCAAGAATAAGCAAAACTGGTTTGACTTTATAGTTTAAAGAGGGAGGCGGATATTGATCAAGTGATACCGTAAATAAACATAATAATTTCAAATAGTAGGGAGTGCTACACTGGGTGCAATGAAAGAATATGCCCAGGGATCTAATTTAGATGAAGCAGTCAAGGAAAGCCTCCCTGAAGAATTAGTAATGAAAATGGGACCTGGAAGGCAAGGAGGGCTTAGCCAGGCAGTTCAGGGAAGAATGGTCCAGACCCCACCTGGGAAAGAACCTGGTACACTCAAGTTCACAGGGGCTGAAGCAATGTGAGTAAGGAACAACAGCATGACACAAGTCTGGATAATTGGCAGGGCTTTGGGCCCCTTCAGAAGTTTGGCTTTTATCCCAGGTGGGATGGAAGCTACTGATGGGTGTACAACAGAGAAGTGATCCAGTCCAAGTTCCACCTTAATAATATCCCTGGCTGCAAGAAGACATAGACACATTTGCAGTGGACTTGCACTTCAACAGGATAACAAGGCAACATTTACTGAACCCATCTGTGCCAAGCACCGCAGGACACAGCCAACTGATGGAAGCCAGCTACCAGGTTGTGGGCTGCCCTATGTGGAGTGGCCCCTCAGGCAATGAACCAAAAGCAGCCTCTAACCAGCAACCTGTGCGGACCCACCAACGACCACACGAGGGAGCTTGGATGCAGATCCTGTCCCGGTTCAGCCTTCAGATAAGACTGCAGCCTCCTGATCAACTTTAAGACAGAGGTATCCAGCTAAGTCTGCCCACATTCTTAAATGACAGAAACCGTGAGATGTCAAATGTCATTTTAGATCACTGAGGTTTGGGGTAATTTCTTGTGTAGAATAGATAACTAGCCCATCAGTTCTACCCCATAAATCCATTCTTTTAACTGCTGCACTATAGAAAATGAAATAATTACTGATTAAAATTGGCAGTTGTAAGGAATAGGGATTGAGGATATGAGAGTGAGCAGGGAGGCCAATTAAGATCTTTGCAGTTGTCCAGGAGAGAGATGAGGATGGTGTGGACTAGAGTGGCCACAGTGGAAATGGAGAAAAGTTGACACATCCGATGAACGTGTTAGAGGTGGGTTGGCTAGACTTTAGTGGGTCGTATGGGGAGAAAAGACAGGAATCATGGATGACCCACATGTTTCTGGCATGAGCAGTTTGGTGGATAAGGTTACCATTTATTGTGATGAAAATCCTGGAGGAGGAGGAGGTTTCTGGGCAAAGATCAAGAGTTCAGGTTGGGATCTCTGAAGTTTGAGGTGTATATAAGAGAACCAAGTGACAATACCAGATAGGCATTTAGATAAACACACCTGGAGTTCAGAGCAGAGGTATAACTTGACATGCTAGTTTCAGACTTAGATTCATTAGAGTGCTTTCTGCCACTAGGGACAAAAATCTGACTCCAAGTGGTTTAAAAATAAGGTATTGTATTCGTTCACATATCAGTGTAGAGGTCAGGTGGGTTTCACAGGCACCTCCCTGAGGTGTTCTTGTGTTCTGTAACTCCGTTGTGCTCTCTTCTGCGGTTGGCTTCCTCACAGCCTGACTTCCCATTGGGAGAAGGCTACCAACAGCGGTGAAGGCCAGACTCCCCGCTCATTCATATCTAGTGGGAATGTGAGCTTACTGCCCATTCCTCGCTCTTAAGAGCAAGGAAAAAATGTCCAGAAGTTCCAGCAAACCTCCCCAACTCGCATTAGACCAGCTAATCATTGAATCTGCCCCTGACAAAGGCAAGAGTCACTAGCATGTAGTTGGAATTTGAAGCCTTCCAAATAGACGTGATTACCAAGGACAAGAGCATAGCGTAAAAAGAGATGAGGGCTCACAACTAAGCCTTGATGTTCTCTAGCCAGTACAGGTCAGAAAAGAGAAGCAGCCAACAAAGGAAGCAAAACAGGAGAGGGTGCTGTCCCAGAAGCTGAGAGAAGAAAGTACTTCAAAATAGGAGTGGTAGGGGAGTGGCTTTGGCTGGTTGGCCTGGTGAACATGCGACTCTTGATCTCAGGAGTGTAATCTCTACATGCTGAGTGTAGAGATTGCTTAAAAATGAAATCTTAAAAAAAAATAAGAGAGGTCAACTGTCCTGATGCTACCAAGAATTCAAATAAGGATTGAAGAGTATCAATGACATCATAGTAGGCAGGTGGCGAACAATCTGAGCCCAGCAGTTATGGTTGAGTAACGGAAAGGGAAAGGACATTGGAACGGATTGAAAAGTGGAAAGGCAATAGAAACACAAATACGGACACTTCATTTACGACAGGTGATGCATACAGAGAAGGGGGAAGAACAGGCTGTCACCACAGGGCTAAGACAATTGGCAATCCATAAGGGAAAAATTAAATTGGACCCTTACCTCTCTATACACAAAAGCAGTTCCAGGTGCACAAAAGAACATCCTCATGACCTTGGGATAAGAAGAAATTCCTAAAGGGAAAAAAAAGCCCTATCCAAAAAGGACAAGATTGGTTAAACTCAAAATATTCATTTATCAAAAGAACCATGGAAGAACTAATGGACAGGCCCTGAATGTGGGGAGGTACCTGTAACACATGTGCAACAGAGACAAGTGTCCAGAGCAACATCGTGGGGTGGGATTGGCTGTAAATGGAATGTTCTCTAGTTCTGTCCTGTCCCAGAGAATATTGTGTGAGGACAGAAATGTTCTGTAGTCTTTCTCCTGTCCTATAGAAATTGCTGTGAGGGGCGGGAGAGTGGGGGCGTTCTGTAGTTCTCTGCCATCCCATAAAGTAGCTACCAGCCCCATGTAGCCATTGAGCATTTGAAATATGGATAGTGTAACTAAGGAACTGAATTTTCTATTAATTTGTATTTAAATTACCACATGAGACTAGTGGCTAACATCTCAGACTGCAGAACTCTAAACCATATGAAAAGCAACAAATCAGTGAGGAAAAAAAGCATATAGTTAGTGGGAGGGAAAGGCAAAAGTCTTAAAGGGAAGTACTTCTTCAGAGAAGAAATCCAAATAGCTAATAAATTAGAAATTACTCAACCTCGTATTACTCAGAGAAACGCAAATTTAAAACAATGAGGTACTGTTAAACACCCGTTAAACTAACAACATGGTAAAAGCCTGACAATGCCAAGTGTTGGTGCGTCTGGACCCTCCCACACTGGTGAGAATGTCAGTTTGTAACCTATTTGTGGAGGGTGCGGTATTACATAGCTAAACTGAAGAAAGTCGAGCTCTGTTATTCCCAGCAACTCACATCTACCAGGATACATAGAAGACAATGTCCATGACCACACTGTCTATCATTTCCCAAAGCTGGAAACAAATTAACTGCCCATGAATAGAAAGGACAACGACAAACTTGACCCTAAAAAAATAAACATGAGAGCTGTAAGCACCAACTTTACAGTGTTGACTGAAGAGAGAGAAAGACAAATGATTCCTACAGAATGGTTCCATTTACATAGAGTCCAAACCATCAAAACTGACCATATAGACTTTAGTATGTGTACTTCGATGACAGAATTGTAGAGAGGGAAGGGTCCTGATCAGGAAGGGATGCCAGAGTGTCAGGGATCTTCTGTTTCTTGCCTTAGGTGGTGGTCACCCCAACGTGCACTTGAGAACTTCATCAGGTGGCACAAAGAAGTTTTATTTCACTATATTTGAAACATTTCTGAAAGAATAAAAAGTTGGTGAGAAGCAGAGAGTGGGATGAGGGGAGCAGATATCCCTTGAAATCCTTAAAGGGGGGGGAGAGACTGAGACATGTGGAAGCAAGGAAGAATCACTTAATTTGCCTGTTGTTTGGTTTGATCTTTAACCAAAGTTCCTAAAGCAGGGGCTTTCAAATGTTTACACCTCAACCCATAAGAAAATGTATTTTACATTGTGACCTAGTATACACGTACACTGGGCCTTATTAAACTAAGATTCCATTGGCTCGAAGAGGTACATTCTTCTATGTGGCATTTAGTTTTGCTGTCATCAAACATGGAGCAATGCTTTCTTGTCACTTAGAAGTTTTGTGTTTATTTAGAACTTTAAATTTATGTTTATTTTAAAACTTTTAGACTTAACAGAGTTTTCCTCCCATGAGTGAAATACATTGGTATTGTGGTCCAAAAACCTCTTTACCTTGAATTCAGCTTTTTGAGCCAATCATCAATATCTAAATTCTTCCCTCTGTGCCCTTGAATAAATGTTGGATAAAGTATCTTTTTTTTTAAGATTTTATTTATTTATTTATTTGACAGATCACAAGGAGGCAGAGAGGCAGGCAGAGAGAGAGAGGAGGAAGCAGGCTCCCTGCTGAGCAGAGAGCCCCATGCGGGGCTCAATCCCAGGACCCTGGGATCATGACCCGAGCTGAAGGCAGAGGCTTTAACCCACTTAGCCACCCAGGCGCCCCTGGATGAAGTATCTTAAAAGAGGGCACCACTGGGGAGCCTGGGTAGCTCAGTTCGTTGAACGTCCGACTCCTGATTTCAGCTCAAGTCCTGATCTTGGGGTCCTGGGATCAAGCCCTGCATCAGGCTCCACACTCAGCATGGAGTCTGCTTGGGATTCTCTCTCCCTCTCCTGCTGCTTCTCTCACTCCTGCGCACTCTATCACTCTCTCCCTCTCCTTCCTCTTCCTTCTGCCTCTCCCTCTCTTTTTTTTCCCCAAGTAAATAAATAAATAAATAAATAAATAAATAGTGCTTAAGGGGGTGGGGGGGAGAGGGTACCACCATTGTCTCCAGGATTTTCTTCTAGGATACTCTTCAAGGTTTGACGTTGGCACCTTCTTTGTCTTAGGGGTCAACAGAAGGCTTTCCAAAAACAGCCAAACTTCTTATTTCTTCCTTAACTGTCCTCAAATTGTTTGCTGATGGAAATAAGGAGTGATCACAGTGATGCAGTCCTGAAACCTGGACAAACTAACAACCCACTTCACGTGTCACAAGGACCGCCTGGCTGAGAGCAGCTATAAAGTGTCATCCAATTGCAAGTCCCATCCTCTCTTGATGTCAGAAATGTTGGAAAAAAAAAGTGTTTTAAATTAAATCTTAGACTCAACAGAGCATAGTGCCTACAAAATTTCTATATGTGATATACTGTGACATATAACTTTTAATATTCATAATAATTTTTAAAATTAATAATTTTAACCTACTGAGTAATTTCATAGCCCCCTAATGAGGCCATTACATGGGAACTGGATAGCACTGCTCTGGGGCCCTCTGCTGGGGAAGGGGGTCCAGATTGGGGAGAAGGAAGAACAAGTCGTGTTGCTCATGGAGACAAGTAAGTAGAAGGGCTAGGGTCAGTAGTCCTGGGTACAGGCCCTTTCCCAGTGTTTACAGGTGGGGAGAAAGGAAGGAAAAGGAGAGGAAGGGAGGTTGTAAATAAAAAGTATGAACTTATGAACCAAAATGATTTATTTTGGTTCACTTGGATTTATATTTTTGCATTAGGTTTTGTTCAAAACACTCAGCTTTGACAGAGATATGATAACCAAAGTAAGCTGCTTAGCCTCTCTAAACCTGAAATTGTTTTTTGAAAAAAACAAAGAAGGGAAAAACAAATCCGAGAGTTCCATTAATGCTAGCTATTTTGTCTGGGTACAATCCCAGTAATTGTGACTACTTCAGCCTGGTCTTGATGGTCCCATAGCCTGACAGCGTTGCTCTCAATCTGGCCTTCTGGAGACATAGTAAGATGTGTGGTTTACTCCCTCCAGCAGTGGGGACACTGAATTCAAATGCTATGAAATGCGTAGACATGTCAGAAAGCAGTATGGGTTTCCTGGGAAGGTGGGGTGTGGAGGAAAAGAAGGGTATCTTAGTTGCCTTGTTTACCTTGAGCTGGTGCAGGGGAGACGACCCAGGGTTTATTTGTAGAATGTGGAACACTGTGGCATAAAGAGGCGAGGCAGGCGGTTGATGGCCAGCTGCGGTGAGGTGTGCTGTGGCCGTGGCTAAGCATCGTGGCCTCTCTGAGCCTGTTTCCAACGCGAATGTGGAAAAAAAAAAAGAATTGAAGTACCATTTAAGACAGTTAAATTTTCATAGTCAAATGGTGCCATAATATATACTTAGCAATATGAACCGGAAATCTAATTTGGTAAAATATCTCTTACCAAAAATACACAAAAGCGAATACATTTGCCTAGAGAAATCACAGGTAAAATCGAAAGGTCACCTAGGCTTGATGAAAATCGATCATGTCGATAGCTGCACGACTCTGAATACGCTAAAACCCCTGGGTTGTGCACTTTAAATGGGTGAGTTTTAGGGTAGGTGAGTTCAATCCCAATAAAGCTGTTGCCAAAAAAAGAAAAAATTCCAAAGATATGATACTGCCTCCAAATAATGTAACTCACCTATAACTGGGCCTCACATGCTCACTGAATGAGTGAGTAAATGAGTAGAGAGCTCAAGGTAGCTGCGTAGTCATGGGAGGGAACAACAGGCCTCCTTCAGCCCTTGAGAAAACGTCAGCTCGACTCCCTGCAGAACCTTGAAGGCTAAACTCCACTGGAGCAGCATCACACATCAAGTCCATGATCAAGTTTTGTATTTTGAATTGTTCTAGTTAAAAAACAAAAACAAAAACAGGGTTTATGCTTCCTGAAAGTGTCTCTAAAATTTATTTCAAACATACTTCTTGACTAAGCCAATGTTACTGGGTTGATTAATGTTTCCAAGTTTGCCTCTATCTATAAAACAAAGGTCTTACTGAACTCTACCTCTGAGACTAATAATACATTATATATTTACTGAATTTAAATAAAATTACTTTTAAAAAACAAAGCTCAGACCTGAATTAAACCACAAGCTCTCTGATGGGCTCATTGAATTTATGTTGGTAAAATCCTTTGGCATCTCAGAATAAAACCGTAAGTCAGTATAAGGAGGGACAAGGTACTGCAATTATTACTTGAGCTCAGAAAAATAAAATAAAGTGATTTGCAGTGCTATCAAGCTATATAATTCAGTGCTTAATCTACCTCTTAATCATCATCTTTGTTAATTCATGGGAATTAACAAAGGGCTAATTAATTAATTAATTAATTAAGGGCTAGTTATATAAAACAGAGAAGTCAACAAACCCACCCCTTAAGGGACAAAAAACTAATGTTTCCATAATTAGAAACATTTCTCTTTTATTATAAACTTTTAATCCCCCTAAAGAATAAGATCCCTAGTTCCAATGCTACTGAGAATCTGTCATCCCCAAAGTTTTGCACAGTCTTTGGAGAGCCCCTTCCTGTCTTATCTTCCTCTCTCTTAGCCAGTTCCCATGTTGTTTTCAAGCCTCACACCTTTTCTCGACTTGCTAAGAGTTCCCAAAATATGACCATCACTCCGAATCCGACTTTAGACTGTGTGACGGGTCGGATCCCACCACCTGAGCATGGCGCAGGGCCCGGCTCGAGCACGTGGCTCCTAGCCTGAGCTCTGAAGACTGTTCTCAGCACAATGATCTGTGAGTCCTGGACAGTGAGGACAGAGCTGCTTGGGCTTCCTTCCAGCGGCAGTCAGAGCACACAGAGGGCCTGCCGACTGCAGCTGGGGAGTCCTGAAATGGCTTTCTGTTTGTGTCCCATCCACACTGCGATCCAAAAGCACACCAGGGGGGGCGCCTGGGGGGCTCAGTTGTTAAGCCTCTGCCTTCAGCTCAGGTCGTGATCCCGTGGGTCCTGGAATCCAGCCCTGCACAGGCTCCCTGCTCTGCGGGAAGCCTGATTCTCCCTCTCCCACATCCCGTGCTTGCGATCCCTCTCTTGCTGTGTCTCTCTCTGCCTAATAAGTAAATAATACCTTTTTTTAAAAAAAATATGCACCAGGATGAGGACACCTGAGTGTTCCAGCTGCAGCCCGGCTTCCTCCCCACATCTCTCCGCTTTCTCTGCTGAGCTCTGAGCAATAGTTACACGAATTGGGGGCAGGCCAAAAGTTAACTTCTCTGCTCCTTTTCTCTAGTTTTAGACTTCTCTCAAGGCTTTATGTTCCAGTGACATTGTTCTTATAGCCAATGGTTCACATGTTCCTTTTGAAGGTCCCACAGATCTTCCCCTATTCCCTCATCCTCTTACCTTCTTTGGGAATGATGAAGGTGAAATGTGGATCCCTGGAGGAGGAGGAAGAAGTAGCTTCTCCCTCTCTCTGCCAGGGTTGGTTCCTGCGGGGGGGGGGGGGGGGGGGGGGGGGGGGAGCCAAGTGTCAGGACGGGATTAGCACTTGGGTGATTATCAGCATTAAACCAAACCAAAGCTCTGATAAAATATTAAGAGACTCTTTTGGGAGATGTTCTTCTTTTGGTCTCTGGGACGTTTGGAGATGGGGAGAGGAAGGGGAGTGTAGACAGAAGACTAGGATCATTATAAAGGATAATAATAAAAGCTATCACTTACAGAATATATGCTGTGTGCCGGGTATCGTGCTACATGCAAGATTCCATGAGAAATCACGGAGAAATGGTGTTCCACTACTACTTACGTTTTCCAGTGACTCGGGAGGCCTTGCTCACAGTGGGTGCTCCAATATCTCTAATTTGAGATGTTTGCTTGTAGGTTGAATACCAGCATAGCTGCTTTAGATCTGCTTGCTTCTTGTCAGCATGCACAACCATTCAGGAAGTTCCCATGAACATGAATGCCATAGCCAAATGCCCATTGGCAAAAAACAAGGCCTAAAATACTCCTACCAGGTCAGTCGGGGTGAGGCACCATGACATCCTGTCCATTGATGTGCTACTCTGCAAATTCCAAGAGAATACTGTCAAGTGCGGCCCAAGAATTTTAAGATCATGTGAACTATTTCATGACATTTAGCACTACTTCAATGATGTCCTCAGACCCTGGGTAGGTAAGAACCACTTCTAGAAGTTGTCAGGGCTGTCGGATGTAGGGTGAATAGTTCACACTTCCAGATTTGTTCAACTGGCACCTCCATTTTTCAGGTAACAGAGAGGCCAGCCTTGTTAACAGTAGGTTCTCGGACATAGGAAATGTTTGCCCATTGTTGGTGTTGTTGGTGTTGAGTACCAACAATGTGTGCTGAGCCCTCCTGGTAAGTCGTTTTGTTCTGTTTTGTGCTTGGTAAATGTGCCCAATTGTTCAGGAAATTCCCATGAGCATTAATGCCTTAGATCTCGCCTATTAAGGAAAAACAAATTCCTTCTCTTTCAAGTTCAGTTTATTAAAACAATGCTCAAAATCCAGTTTTGTGGCAAATTTCAACACTTCGTCTAGAACTTAATTCTATTTCTGTCGTGTTGTACACATTATCTGATCTGATGATTTGGTCTCAAACAAAGCCCAAAAATTGGCATGGCAACATATCTTCCTTAATCATTCTTTTACTCTTTAAGGCCACATATATTTATGTTGGAGATGTATGTCATGTTTTTCCATCACTTGATGTTCCTGACCCAGCACCTGGGAGGGTGATCGACCTTTCTAGGTATCTACAATATACAATGTTGACATCATGCTGATCCACTGGGTAAGCAAGAAATGGCTAGCATGCTGGAGACTTGATAAAAACACAGTGCTTCAGGGGCACCTGGGTGGCTCAGTCAGGTAAGTGTCTGCCTTCGGTTCAGGTCATGATCCCAAGGTCTTGGGCTAAGGTCCCCTGTAGGGCTTTCTGCTTCTCCCTCTGCCCCTCCCTTCTGCTCATGCTCTCTCTCTCTCTCTCTCTCTCTCTCTCATAAATAAATAAATAAAATCTGAGGTCAAGATATAAACCATACAAAGATGCTGAGCTCCAGCCCCTATCCCATGTGACACAAAAGGCTTCCCTCTTTGAATGGGGCCTGGAGCAGGAAGGAGATCTTCAACAGACCCAGGTTGCAGGCAAAGCAGCCCCGCTCTAGGCATATGGCCCAACAGGCCTGAACCTTGCAGAGGAATCAGTGGTGGAGAAGATGCAGGGAGGTGCTGATGGCAGGCGCCAGAGAGAGAGTCACAATGCAGGCTCAGGGTCTTGAACAAGGCTGTCCTATCTGCTGCTTTAAAAATAGCACCCAGGGGCACCTGGGTGGTTCAGTGGGTTAAAGCCTCTGCCTTCGGCTCAGGTCATGATCCCAGGGTCTTGGGATCGTGCCCTGCATCAGGCTCTCTGCTCAGTGGGGAGCCTGCTCCCTCCTCTCTCTCTCTGGCTGTCTCTCTGCCTGCTTGTGATCTCTGTCAAATAAATAAATAAATAAAATCTTAAAAAAAAAATAGCTCCCGATGTGCTGCAGGGCTCTGGAAGAGATCAAATGCATGCCCGTGGACACCAAGTGGTCTTGCATGTAGAGCTGCTTATCAAGACCTGGGTTCTGTCAAACTCATCAGCTCATAGGATCAGGTGAGCCCAGAGACAATCCATCATAAGAGGGAAATGGCACATCCAAATCAAGCCCAAGCAGGATAAGAGAGTATCAGTAAATGACGAGCTAGAGTATCCACAGCCCTGACCACTCACCATGGTTGCACCAGGAACCCTTCCTCAACTTACATGAATAGCCAGGGGTGGGTGAGTCAGAAGAAAATGCCCAAATGGGATTTATGATGGATGCCTCAGGGAGTAAGTTTAAGCCAAAAATGGCAGCTACATTGTAGCCACAGTCTTCTCCAGTAGAAAGAACACAAGGGTCCAAGAACCAAAGGGCAGAGGTGAGAGTGGGCTGCTTATCATCATCTCCTTGACCCACTGAGGGACGTTGAGCTTCCCATCCCTCCTCTGTGCTCTTTGGGGGCGAGGGACGCCATTCAACCCACACACCCCAGTAACCCACTTGGACTCAGCATCTGCTTTCCAGAGCCCCCAATTGACAGGAAAGGTTAAAAAAAAAAAAGGTGGGGGGGCATGTCAATTCAGTTTACACAGAAGATTATTTAGTCATCTAGAGAAATGCATTATGTCTGACTTTGTTGTTTATTATTCATTAAAGCCCAGAATGGGGGGGGGGCACCTGGGTGGCTCAGTCAGTTAAACCTCTGACTCTTGGTTTTGGCTCAGGTCATGATCTCAGGGTGATGAGATCGAGCCTGGCGCCAGGCTCTGCGTTGGGTGTGCACCCTGCTTAGGATTCTCTCTCTCCCCCGTCCCTCCTGCTCATGCACTCTTTCTCTCTCTTCAAAAGAAAAAAAAAAAAAAAGAAAGAAAAAGAAAAAGAATTATAAAGCCCAGAATCTGTGAAGCACTTTACCACATAGATTTCTGTCAGATAGAAAAGATAACCCCAGGGGTGACAAGGAAGATTCGGTACCAAATTAGAACTATTACCTAGGTAAAGTAGAAAATCTTTGCACCCACGTGACTTTTCTTCCAGGAGCAAGGGAAGATTACCTCTGTTCAATAAACTTTATAAGTGTTGTGGGAGACTAAAGAAAGTTGAAATAGACCCTTAAACACAGAGAACAAACTGATGGTTGCCAGAGGGGATGAAATGGGAAAAAATGAGTAAAGGGGAGTGGGAGATACAAGTTTCCAGTTATGAAATATGTAAGTCATGGGGATAAGAGTTAGAACATTGTACCGTACCAGCATTGTATGGTGACAGATGCTACTTACACCTGTGGTGAGCACAGCATAACACACAGACTCGTTGAATCACTATGCTGTACACCAAAAATAATGTGACCTGTGTCAGATGTACTTCGATTAAATAAATACATAGGGAAATAAATAAATACATAAGTAAATACATAAATAAATAAAACTGAATTTTCATCATGTTATGAACTCTGCTTGTTTGAAATACCATTATGTGCACATTGACATATTCATAGAAGACATCCAGTAGGAAAGAAACCTGTTTAGCTTTGGTTTAACCTGCTTATTAGGAAAAATGATCCACTGCGGTGCCTGGGTGGCTGAGTCGTTAAGCATCTGCCTTTGGCTCAGGTCATGATCCAGGGTCCTGGGATTGAGCCCTGAATCAGGTTTACTTATAAATAAATAAAATCTTAAAAAGAAAAGAAAAATGGTCCAAATTTGGAAACAGGCAAAAGGTATATCCTGGGGATTGTTTCAGGGTCCAGGTCAAAGTTTCTAACAAGCTTGCTAGGAAACCTTTGTTTGACTTCCTACTTACTACTGATTAGGATATTTTGCAACTTTAAAGGAGTTTAACCTGAACACAGCTGATAGTACAACAAACGATATTTGCCTTGTCAGAGTTAAGATAATCCCCCAAAGTATCATTTTTTGCCCGGTGGGAAATTAACCATTTTTGTATCTAACACAGTAATCTTATTCTACGTTTTTTAAAAAAATTCTCCTGATTAACATATAGACTCTTGTTCTTCAGACGCTTTTTTTTTTTAAGATTTTATTTATTTATTTGACAGAGAGCGATCACAAGCAGGCAGAGAGGCAGGCAGAGAGAGAGGGGGAAGCATGCTCCCTGCTGAGCAGAGAGCCTGATGTGGGGCTCGATCCCAGGACCCTGGGATCATGACCTGAGCCGAAGGCAGAGGCTTTAACCCACTGAGCCACCCAGGCACCCCTATGAGGGTCTCTTTTTTAAAAAAATATTTATTAATTTGAGAGAGAGAGAGAGAGAGTAGATGCAGGGGGAGAGGCAGACGGAGAGGGAGAGAATCTCCAACAGACTGCATGCTGAGCAGGTAGCCCAGTGTGGGGCTCGATCTCATGACCCTAAGATCATGACCCCAGTCAAAATCAAGAGTCTGTTGCCTAACCAGCTGAGCCACCCAGGCACCTTGAGGGTTTTCTTTTGTTTAATCAAAAGAGGGTTTTTGTTGTTGTTGTTGTTGTTTATTTATTTTTATTTATTTTTTTAAAGATTTTTATTTATTCATTTGACAGACAGAGATCACAAGTAGGCAGAGAGACAGGCAGAGAGAGACGGGGAAGCAGCAGAGAGCCCGTTGCAGGGCTTGATCCCAGGGCCCTGGGATCATGACCTGAGCGGAAGGCAGAGGTCTAACCCACCGAGCCACCCAGGTGCCCCCAAAAGAGGGTTTTTATTAAAGTCTTCTAGGAAAAAGACCAATAATCACAAAGATAAATACTAGAATTACAGGCAGCCACACAACTCAGAGAGAATCATACAATGTTTGGCTACTTAACCAGTTCTTTTCATTTGCAAAATCGGGATTGTACTGACGATGCTACTAATGTCATTTTCTTTTTTTCACTTAACAATATGTCATGAATATTTTCTTTTGTCATTAAACATTCTTCTGCATGATTTTTCATGGCCTTATTGTGGGGAGTCCCATAATTCATGAGTCTTTGACCATGGGCCACTTAGTTTGCTGCCCATTCCTAATATTTTCTTTAGGATAGGTTCCTAGAAGTGAAACATTAAGAAGAAGTATATTGGGGTGCCTGGGTGGCGCAGTTGGTTAAGCGGCTGCCTTCAGCTCAGGTCATGATCCCAGCGTCCTGGGATCGAGTCCCACATCAGGCTCCTTGCTCGGCAGGGAGCCTGCTTCTCCCTCTGCCTCTGCCTGCCACTCTGTCTGCTTGTGCTCACTCGCTCTCTCTCCCTCTCTCTCTGACAAATAAATAAATTTAAAAAAAAAAGAAGTATATTTTTCTATTTTTTTAAACATGTTGTCAGATAGTCCTCCAAAGTGTGTACAATTAAAAATACCACTAACAGGTATATGAATGTGCTATTCCTTACATTCTCCACAATAATTTCATTTGTGTTTCTATTATAGTTGCTTATTGCTATTTTTAAATATATCGGTCCATTTAATGTATTGGTTAACATGGTTAGTTAATTTAATAGAGAGATTGATATCTCATGGTTTTAATTTGCACTTAATTTCTAGTAAGGTCAATATTTTTTTATACTTGTTGCCTTAATTTTCTACTGTGTGTTTATTTTTCCATATGAACTTTAGTTTCACTCTCTAGAAAAGATTTTTGGTATTTTTTACTGAGATTCCATTAAATTTAGAAATTAACCTGCAGAGAATCAGTGTGTTTATGATACTGAGCTATTCTATCCAAGAACACTGGATATATTTCCACTCATCTAAAATCCATTTTTGTACCTTTCAGAAGTGTTTTAAAGTATCCTTTTATAAACTTTGAACATATATTTTATGTTTATTCCTAAATGTATTTCTGTTATATAATCATAGTGTATCTGAAGGCTTTTAAATTTTATATGTTGATATTATATTTTGCTGCCATAATATGTTGCTTCAGTCAGCTTTATGATTGAGTCTCTGAGCTTTCTAGGGATACTAACATATCATCTGCAATCAGATCTTTTTACTTCTTTTACCAAATCTCCTGTTTCTGGTTGATTTCCTTTTATTATTTGTATTGGCTAAAACCTCCAGTACTATGTGAAATAGTAACATAGATACTGGGCATCATTTCTGGTTCCTGGTCCTAACAGAAATGCAGCTAACACTTCCTCTTTAAGTAAAATATTACTTTAGCACTAAGATACAGGGGAGGAGTTAAGATGGGGGAGGAGTAGGGGAACCCTATGTTTGTCTGGTCCCTCAAGTTCAGCTAGATATTTATCAAATCATCTTGAACACCTGAGAAATCAATAAGAGATCTGAGAAAAGAAATGCTTTAATTCTACAAGTAGAAAACTGACCACTTTTCGGGAGTTTCTTTAAACAAACAGACAAAAATACACCCAGGACCTAGTTTTTTGTTGTTTTTTGTTCATTTGTTTTATTTTTTCCTGTTGTCATTGTTGTTATTGTTGTTTTTCATCTTTCTTTCTTCCTTTCTTTTCTGGACAAAATGATGTGACAGAGAAATCCATCCCAAAAGGAAGAACAGGAGGGTAGTACTCACTGCCAGGGATTTAATCAATATGGATATAAGTAAGATGTCTGAACTAGCATTTAAAACAATGATTATAAAGATACTAGCTGGGCTTGAAAAGAAGAATAGAAGACACTAGAGAATCCCGTACTATAGAAAGAAAAGAACTAAAATTTAGTCAAGCCAAAATTGAAAATGCTGTTACCAAGATGCAGACCTGAGTGGAGCCATAAAAATGAGGATGAGTGAAGCAGAAGAGAGGATCAGTGATATAGAACATAAAATGATGGAAAACAAGGAAAATGAAAAGAAGAGAGAAAGGGAGACTCAGCAATTCCATAAGCAAATAATATCCATATAATAGGCGTCCCAGAAGATGAGGGACAGGAGAAAGGGGCAGATGGTTTGTTTGAACAAATTATAGCTGAAAACTTCCCTAATCTAGGGAAGGAAATGGGCATTCAAGTCCAGGAGCCACAGATAACCTCCCTCAAAATCAATAAAAACAGGTCAACATCTTGACATATAATAGTGAAGCTTGCAAATTTCAAAGATAAAGAGAAAATCCTGAAAGCAGCTTGGGACATGAGGTCATTAACTTACAAGGGTAGAAACATAAGTCTGGCAGCAGACCTGTCTACAGAGACCTGGCAGGCTGGAGAGGACTGGCATGATATATTCAAGATGCTAAATAAGAAAAATATGCAGCCAAGAATACTTTATCCAGCAAGGCTGTCATTCAGAATAGAAGAAGAGATAAAGAGTTTCCAGGATTAACAAAAGCTAAAGAAATTTGTGAACACTAAACCAGGCCTGCAAGAAATATTAAAGGGAATCTTTTGAGCAAAGAGAGAGCCCAAATGTAACAAAGACCAGAAAGGAACAGAGACAATATACAGGAACAAAGACTTTACAGGTAATACAATGGCACTACATTTATATCTTTCAATAATTACTCTGAATGTAAATGACTAGATGCTTCAGTCAAAAGACATGGGGTATCAGAATGGATAAAAAAAAAAAAAGAGCCACTGAGGGGCACCTGGGTGACTCAGTCAGTTAAGCATCTGCCTTCAGATCAGATCATGGTCCCAAGGTCCTGGGATTGAGCCCTGAGTTGGGCTCCCTGCTCAGCAGGGAATCTGCTTCTCCCTATCCCTCTGTCCTTCTTCCCAGCTCATGCTCTGTTTCTCACTTGCTCTCTCTCTCAAGTAAATAAATAAAATCTTAAAACAACAACAAGACACATCGATATGCTGCTTACAGGAGACTCATTTGAGATCCAAAAACACTTCCAGATTGACAGTGGGGTGAAGAACCATTTAGCATGCTAATGGACATCAAAAGAAAGATGGAGTAGTCATCTTTATATCAGACAAACTAGATTTTAAACCGAAGACTGTAATAAGAGATGAAGAGGGGCACTATATTATAATAAAAATGTCTGCCCAACAAGAAGACCTAACGATTGTAAATATTTATTCCCCTAGGTTGGGAATAGCCAAATATATAAACCAATTAATGACAAAATTTAAAAAACTCATTGATAATAATACAATAATAGTAAGGGACTTTAACACCCTACTCACTGCAATGGACAGATCATCTAAGTAGAAGAACAATAAGCAAACAAGGACTTTGAATGGGACACTGGACCAAATGGACTTAACAGATATATTCAGAGCATTTCATCCTAAAGCAACAGAATACACATTCTTCCTTAGTGCACATTTAACATTCTCCAGAATAGATCATACACTGGGTTACAAATCAGGTCTCAACTGGTACAAAAAGACTAAGATCATATCATGCATATTTTCAGACTACAACACTATAAAACTTGAAGTAAATCACAAGAAAAAATTTGGATGGACCACAAATACATGGAGGTTAAAAAAATCCTGCTGAAGAATGAATGGGTCAACGAGGAAATTAAAGAATTTTCTAAAATACATGGTAGCAAGTGAAAATGAGAACACAACAGCTCAAAACCTTTGGGTTGCAGCAAAGGTGGCCCCATGAGGGAAGTACATAGTGATATAGGCCTTATACTAGAAACAAGAAAAGTCTGAAATACACACCTAACCTTACACCTAAAGGATCTGGAAAAAGAACAACAAATAAAGCCTAAATCTGGCAGGAGAAGAAAGAATAAAGATTAGAGCAGAAATCAGTGATATAGAAATTTTAAAAAAAGCCCAGTAGAATACATCAGTGAAACTAGGAGCTCTTTCTTTGAAAGCATTAATAAGATTAATAACCCCCTAGCCAGACTTATCAAAAAGAAAACAGGAAGGGCCCAAATGAATAAAGTCATGAATGAAAGAGGAGAGATCACAACTAATACTGAAGAAATACAATCATAAGAGAATATTATGAGCAATTATATGCCAACAAATTAGGCAATCTGGAAGAAATGGATGCATTCCTAGAAACATATAAACTACCAAACTAATATAGGAAGAAATAGGAAAACTGAACATACCATAACCAGCAAAGAAATTGAAACAGTCATCAAAAATCTCCCAATGAGTGGTGACTGGGCCTCTGACTTCAGCTCACATCATGATCTCAGGGTCCTGGGATTGAGCCCCATGTCAAGCTCCCTGCTAAGCAGGATATCTGCTTCTCTCTCTTCCTCTGCTTCTCCCCTCATTTGTGCTCTCTCTGTCTCTCTCTCAAATAAATAAATAATCTCCCAATGAATAAGAGTCTGGGCCAGATGCCTTCCCAGGGGAAAGTTCTACCTTAAAGTTTTACCTTAAATGTTCTACCAAACATTTAAAGAAGAATCAATAACTATTCTTCTGTAACTGTTCCCAAAAGTAGAAATGGAAGGATACATTCCAAACTCATTCTATGAGACCAGCATCACCTTGATCCCAAAACCAGACAAAGACCCCACCAAAAAGGAGAATTACAGACCAATATCCCTGATGAACGTGGATGCAAAAATTCTCACCAATACACTAGCTAATAGGATCCAACAGTACATTAAAAGAATTATTCACCACAACCAAGAGGGATTTATTCCTGGGTTGCAAGGGTGGTTCAACATCAGAGAATCAATCAATGTGATAAGACCACATTAGTAAAAGAACAAGAACCATATGATACTCTAAATAGACATAGAAAAAGCATTTTACAAAATACAGCTTTCTTTCTTTCTTTTTTTTTTTAAGATTTTATTTGTTTGTCAGAGAGAGAAAGTGCACAAGCAGGGGGAGCGGCCAACACCTTAATCTTGGATGTCTAACCTCCAGAACCATGAGAAAATCAATTTCTGTTGTTTAAGCCCTACTGTCTGTGGCATTTCTTTTGGCAGTCCTAGCAAACTAATATAATATCTTAGCCTTGATAATCCTGAATTGCTTTGGCCAGTAATTGTTTTTGTATTATTTGTAACAGCATTAAGTATCAACCTTATACTGGTGTTACAAAAAAGAACTTAAAAGTTTTTCTCCATTTTCTATGCTATGAAAAAATTTGTGAAATTATGACTACTTGGTCTTTAAAGTTTTGGCAGAATTTCTCTGTGGAACCAAATGAACCTGCTGCTTAAAAAAAAAAAAAGGAGAGAGATTTTATTTATTTTTAGAGAGAGAGAGAGAGAGCGAGCATGAGTTGGGGGAGGGGCCCCAGAAGAGGGAGAAGCAGACTCTCCACTGAGCAGGGAGCCGGATGTGGGACTCAGTCCTAGGACCCTGGGCTCATGACTTCAACCAAAGTCAGACGCTTAACAGACTGAGCCATCCAGGTGCCCAAACCTGCTGCTTTTTTGTGGACCATTCCCTTGATAATTTTCCCTATTTCTCCTATGGAATTGTACTGTTTGTCTATATTCAGAAAATTCTAGTGAAGTGCAGTTTCCTATAAAATTATCAATTTCATCAGTGTTTTTTCAAATTTCTGTGCATAAAAAAATTATGTGCATAGTGGTCCACAAAATAGTCCCATGGTTTTATAAATTTTTTTCTTAATAGTTATTTCCCCTTTGTCATTTCTTATATTGTATATTTGGTGGCTTTCTTCTTTTTTTCTCAATTAGATAGTTGTTTGAATACTTTATTGCTTTAAGAAACAGTATTTTTAAGTTAATTATATCGACTTATTTATCTATCCTCCATCTCATTGATATCTGCTTTTATTTTTTACTATTTCCTTTCTTGTGGGTGTTTTTGGGTTTTTTTTTGTTTGTTTGTTTGTTTGTTTTTGGTTTGTCTTTTGGTTCTTTTCCTAGCTTCTGAGTTGAATATTTAATTCATTACTTTTTATTGTTTTACTTATATTAATACATGTTTGAGGCCATTGGTTTTCTTCTGATAGCTGCTTTAAAATAAATTCTATAGATTCTGATACATAGTGTTTTTTATTTTTATTTTTTTGAGATTTATTTATTTATTTGACAGAGAGAAAGCATGTGAGAGAGTACTAGCAAGGGCAGCAGCAAAGGGAGAGGGAGAAGCTCAGCAGGGAGCCCCACTCGGGGTTCAATCCCAGGACCCTGAGATCATGACCTGAGCCAAAGGCAGAAGCTTAACCCACTGAGCCACCCAGGCACCCCAGATACACAGTATTTTAATTAATTAACTAATTAGATTCTGTAATTTTTCTTTATAATTTTCCTTTTATTCAAGTGTTTTTTAATGAAGAGAGGTTTTTAAGAAATTACTGATGAAAGCTTCCTTATATCATCTGATTTTATTAATTCTGAACTTTATCACATGGTAATCATAGAGTATGTTTGTAATGATTCTGTTTTATGGAACTTATGCTTTTTTGTGACATCATATGCAATCATATTTTGTGAGTACTACACAGGTACTTGAGAAAGACTGCTGTTAGGATGTGAAGTTCAATATATATCCATACCATCTACTTCATTGATTCTGTTGGTTAGATTTTCCATATCCTTATTTAATTTTTGTCCATCTTGACCTTTATTCTACTAAGATTGGTATATGCAAGTGTGCTATTGTTAGTGGTTTTTTTTTCCTCTTGCATTTCCAGTTCTTTTTGCCTTCTAAGAGTGGCTATTGTTATAACATCATTGCTAATTCTGACTTTTATTTTAAAATATGTGCTTCCTGGGGTGCCTGGGTGGCTCATTCAGTTGAGTCAGACATGATTTCAGCTCAGGTCATGATCTCAGGGTTGTGAGATCAAGCCCCACATTGGGCTCCCTGCAGGACATGGAGCCTGCTTAAGACTCTCTCTTTCCCTCTCCCTCTGCTCCTCAGCCCCCACTCTCCTCACTCTAAAAAAATTATATATGTATATAAAAAAATATATATATATAATATGAATGCAAATAAACATATATATATGCTTCTTCATGTATAGTGCTTTTTTTGACTTGCATTCTACTTTCTCTGCTCTCAAGATCACCTCTCAAGAACCTGCTTTTGTTTCCATCTTTCATTCCTTTGTTTTCTGACATTCTTTTATATACAGAATACAGTTGATCTTGTTTTATTAGACAGATTGGAAACCTTTCTATTTCACAGATTAACTAAATCCATTCACAGTTATTTATTCCTTTTGCAATAAAATTGCTTTGTGTACGGGCACCTGGGTGGCTCAGTGGGTTAAGCCTCTGCCTTTGGCTCAGGTCATGATCTCACAGTCCTGGGACGGAGCCCCACATCCGACTCCCTGCTCAGCAGGGAGCCTGTTTACCCCTCCCCCACCCCACCCCTCGACTGCCTCTCTGCCTACTTGTGATCTCTGTCAAATAGATTAAAAAAAATCTTTAAAAAAATTGTTTTGTGTATAATTGGTTGATATGCTTCTCTACACGATGTGTTTTCTTTGCTCTATTATTTTTAAATATTCTCTTGATATTTAGAAAACTTTGTATTATTATTCTAGAGCTTACTTCTGGAATTCCCTGTTTTCTAATGGTAGCTGCCTTTCACTTTCCTGACTTGTCGATTTGTATTCATATCCACTGATTCCCATCTGTTGTCTAGACTGTGAGTTCATTTTGCTTTTTCTTTCTCTTTTCCTTCTTCTATTTTAGTTGCTTAAATTTTTACTTAGAATATATCATATATATATGAATATATATATATACATATATATGTATATATATATATTACTATTTTATCCTCATTCCCAGCTTTGTTTTTATCTTGGGTTGATTGATTGATTGATTGATTTTTAGGGTAGGCTCCATGCCCAACATGGGGCTTGAACTCACAACCCAAAGATCAAGAGTCACATGCTGTACCAGCTGAGCCAGCCAGACACCCACTTGATCTTAGATTTAAATTAATTATATTACATGCTCACCATCAGCCCTTTAGCTAAAGATTTCACAATCATCTTTTAGTTGAAGGTCATCCTCTCATAGACTCCTTAAGAAAGGCTCATAAGTTCCATATTTCCCAAGCTTTTCCAAGTTCAAAAAATTTTTTCTATATTTGTGATACCTAAAGGACAGCGTAGTGAGTTGAATAGTGTTCCACAAAAAGAGATGCTCAAGTCCTAGCCTCAGGGACCTGTGAATATCAATTTAATTGTAAAGGGAGTCTTTGCAGATATAAGTAAAGATCTTGGGATGATACTATTCTGGATTTCGGATAGGCCATAAATTCAATGACTGGTGCCCTAATGGAGGAAAGAAGGTGAAATTTTAAACACAGAGGCACATAAGGGAATGCCTTATGAAGAAAAAGATAAAGATCAGAGTTACACAGACTTTAGGCAAGGAATGCCAGAATTGCTAGCAGACACCGGCGGCTAAGAGACAGGCATAGAACAGATTATCCCTCAGAGCCACCAGAAGAAACCAATGCTGCCAACACCTTGATTTTAGATTTCTGGCCTCCAGAATGCTGAATGAATAAATGTCCATTTGTTTTAAGCCACTAAATTTCTGGTAATTCATTATGATAACCCTATTTAAGCCAACACAGACAGCTTAGCTACTTATAAAATCTGTAGTTCATGCTTTCTTTCCTAAAGCTACTTTTCTTTTCAAAAAGGGCTGCTCCAAGCCATCAGAAGAAATGAAATCTTGCCATTTGTGACAACGTGGATGGAACTAGAGGGTATTATGCTGAGCGAAATAAGTCAATCAGAGAAAGACAATTATCATATGATCTCCCTGATATGAGGAAATTGAGAGGCAATGTGGGGGGAGGGTTAGGGGGTAGGAAAGGAATAAATGAAACAAGATGGGATTGGGAGGGAGGCAAACCATAAGTGACTCTTACTCTCACAAAACAAACTGAGGGTGACGGGGGGGAGGGGGGAGGGAGAGGGGGGTGGGGTTATGGACATTGGGGAAGGTATGTGCTATGGTGAGTGCTGTGAAGTGTGTAAACCTGGCGATTCACAGACATGTACCCCTGGGGACAAAAATATGTTTATAAAAAAAAATAAAAGTAAAAGAGAAAGGAAAAAAAAATAAAACAAATTTTAAAAAAGGGGCTGCTCCAGAGTTGCCCCACTTTGCGTGTGAACTTTGAAAAGTCTGAAGGTTGGAAGCTGTCTAATTCTCTAGACCTTGCAAGTCAGTTGGTCCTTTTGCCTGGAGTCTTGGAGAATTTATCTTTAAAGTTTAACCATTTCTCTATCATATGTCTCAGAATCGATCTTTGTGTGTCAATTTTCTCAAGTAGGTGTGGGCTCTTTAAATAGCAGATTCAGATTGTTTTTATTTTGGAAATGTTTTCTTAGATTATAGGTTGTTACTTTTTTTTTTTTAAGTAGACTCCAAGCCCAGTGTGGAGCCCAGTATGAGGCTTGAACTCATGACCATGAGATGAAGACCTGAGCTGATATCAAGAGTCAGACACTGACTGAGCTACCAGGGGCCCCAGTTTATAATTTATTAGTTCTGGTCTGTGGTTTTGACTTGCTTCTTCTTTATACGAATTTTTAAACTTCTTTACCCATCTTCCATTTTAGCCGTTTATTCTCCTTTGTTTTGATTGTTTTCCTGCCTCTTTTCAATGCTGCTTATTTAATTTTTTTATTTGAGACTATTTTCCCTTGGGCACTTAGCCATTTAGTCTTCAATTTGGAGATGATTTTTTATTTTTGTCCATTTCTTTCTTAAATTCAATCAACTCATTTCTTCTCTTCCTAATTTTGCCTATTTCATTCTAGGCAATTTGGGGCATCCTTTGCCTATTTCAATCTTGCCTAATTCATTCTGATTCAATGTGCTTTTCATATCCCAATTGCTTGCTTGAAAATATTCAGTTTAATTTTGTGTATGGTATCACAATTTTCTTCTGGTTTCTGTCATCTTGGGGGGAAGAATTTTTATCACCTGAAATGCTTTTATCTTCCTTTTCTGTTTCCTATAGTTTTGTGTTGATGAATTCTATGTAATCTATCTGCACAGTTGGCGGTTGTGGGTATTTCACAAAATGGCTAATTTGAGGATGCTCTCCTTCGTCAGGGTAGTAAAAGGCAATCTATTTAATGGCTGCCTCTCTGAAGGGAGGAGGATGGGATCGTGATCACTGATTTTGGTTCTTACTTCCAAATTTAAGACTCTAATTTCCCCCTCTTTCTTCTTCTCTGTACCACCAACTCTCCAAAGAGGACCCCTTCCTTCCTTTATTTTTTATTAATATTTTTATTTATTTACTTATGAGAGAGAGAGAGAGAGAGAGAGAGAGTGAGAGCAAGCACAGGGGGAGAGTGAGAAGGAGAAAGAAGCAGCTCCCCACTGAGCAGAGAACCCGATGTCAGGTTTGATCCCAGGACCTGAGATCATGACCTGAGCCCAAGGCAGATGCCTAACCAACTGAACCACCCAGGTGGCACCCCCCCTTCCTTCTTTTGAAACTTTCTTCCCACTTTCCCTTTTCCTTTTTTGAGACAGTTACCTTAAGTCCTGCTCATTTTAAAGTTCTTTCCTTGTGGAGTGTTTTGATCTACTAGAACCCTTCCCTCTCTCTCATATTTTCATCTTTAAGTTTTCCTTCCCTCTCATGACTTTAGGTCAATTTTAAACCCCTTGCTCTCCTCTTCTTTTGTTTTCACAGGTTTTCTGAAGTCTTCCTGTCCCAGTTCTGTTCAAAGCCTTGTGACAGAGCTGGACAGAGAACTCTGGTAAAAATTGGTGTTTATTTTTCTATGCACTGGCAATATGAGCTTTGTAACTACATTATAGGTATGAGATTTGTGCAGCTTTATTTGTTCTTTTTTGTTAGTCCACATAGTTTTGGGGCACAGGTATGAGAAGCTCCATATTTAGTTGGCTACGATCAACAACAGTTTTCCTTGGCTTCTTTATTTTTTTATATCTTAGATTCATTTCAGCAATTAAAAATTTTTTTTTCAAGGGCTTAAATGGAATTATGTTAAATCTATAAATTAATGTGGGAAAACCAACTTGGCCATTAGGCATGTGCTTTGGAAACTTCCAGAATCAAATCCCACTCTGCCATCTACTATTTGTGTGGCTTGGGGCAATATGCTTCACCTCTGTGGGTCACATCTTCTTCGTTTGTTTTTCTTTTTTAATAATTATAATTTAAAGATTTTATTTATTTATTTGTCAGAGAGAGAGAGAGCACAAGTAGGCAGAGAGGCAGGCAGAGGCAGAGAGAGAAGCAGACTCCCCACTGAGCAAGGAGTCCGGTGTAGGACTCGATCCCAGGATCCTGACCTGAGCTGAAGGCAGCGGCTTAATTGACTGAGCCACCCAGATGTCCCTTCTTCAGTTGTTTAAAAAGAAAAGAGAAAAACCCCTCAAAATATTGTATGATTATGTGTATAAGTTGCTTAACACCGGACCTGGCACATATCATGTATTTTTAGTTGGTCTATACACCCAGGAAAATATCTCTTCTTTTTATTTGAGTCTTCTCATTTCTACCTCAGGACAGCTTTATTATTATCTTCACATTTGTCTTGTACATTCCTTTTAATTTGATTACTAGGTGTTTACATTTTTTTTTTTAAGTTGGCTCCACACCCAGGGTGCAGGTGAACACAGTGCTTGAACTCATGGCCCCTAGATCACAACCTAGGCTGAGATCAAGAATCAGCTGCTTAACTGACTGAGACACCCAGGCACCCCTAGGTGTTTTATATTTTTATTATAATATTAATGCCCTTTTGGGGCAGTGTATTCTCTACCTTCATTCACAAGAAAACTTATTTTTGTCAATTTTGGATTCAATGACCTCATAGAATTCTTATTGCTTCATTATTTTTTCCACTGAACTCTGTTTTTTAGGTAAATAAGAATATAATTTGCTGGGACGCCTGGGTGGCTCAGTTGGTTGAGCGGCTGCCTTCGGCTCAGGTCATGATCCCAGCGTCCTGGGATCGAGTCCCACATCGGGCTCCTTGCTCGGCAGGGAGCCTGCTTCTCCCTCTGTGTATGCCTGTGTTCGCTCTCTCTCTCTCTCTCTGACAAATAAATAAATAAAATCTTAAAAAAAAAAAAGAATATAATTTGCATGCAATGGTAATTTTATCTTTCTCCTGTTGATAACTATACCTCATTCATTTTTATCTCTTCCATCGGCTAGTACCTCCGGCACCATGTTTAACAGTGGAAGTGATGACTGGCATCTCTGTCTTATTTTTCTAGTGGTTCAATAATGAGTATGACGTTGGCTGATGGCTTGATCTAGATCCTCTTTCTTAGGGCACTGATTGTGTAATGTGACAGATCTATTCTTATCATGTTAGTTTAGTGATAATGTGTTCTGTTGGATACGATTTGCTGTTGTCTTATTAAGGACTTGTATATTGATATTTTTCTGTCTTTTGCTTTTGGTGGCTATCTTTGTTAGGTTTAAATATTAGGGCTCATGAATTTCATAAAATAGATGAAGAAATCTATCTTTATTTATGCTTTGGGGTAGTTTATTTTCCACGGGAATTATTTGTTCTTTAAACATTAGAAAGAGGGAGGTGCCTGCATGGCTCAGTGGGTTGAGCATCTATCTTCAGCTCAGGTCATAATTCCGGGGTCCTGGGATCCAGTCCTGCATCGGGCTCCCTGCTGAGCAGGGAGTCTGCATTTCCCTCTTCCTTTGCCCCTCCCCCTCTGCTGTGCTTTGTTTCTCACTTTCTCTCTCTCTCAAATAAAAAAAAATTTTTTTTAAGGTTTTATTTATTTATTTGGCAGAGAGACAGAGATCACAAGCAGGCAGAGAGGCAGACAGAGAGAAAAGGGGAAGCAGGCTCCCCACTGAGCAGAGAGCCCGATGCAGGGCTCGAGCCCAGGACCCTGGGATCATGACCTGAGCCGAAGGCAGAGGCTTAACCCACTGAGCCACCCAGGTGCCCTTCAAATAAAAAAAAATTTGAAAGAGGCTCTCAACACAAGGGTTTGTAAAAATAAGGAAAAAATTACAAATAAAAAATTTTGAAAAATTTTAAAATTTTCCTCCCTTTTTCCACATAGGAGGCTTTTATTGTTTTCTTGATTTTTAGTCAATAATTTTAGTTACTCTACTAGGTATGTCACTTCTGGGAATTTAAACTACAGACAAACTCCTACATGTGTGGAATGCAAAATGCTTACAAAGATATTCACTGCAGTATTGTTTATAATAGCAAAAGCCTAGTATTAGGACATTAGTTAAATAAATTGGGGTACATCCAGGCAATGGAAGGCCATTCAGCCTTTAGAAAGGACGATGTGCCAGTTGGGAACCAAATCCTAAAATGTACAATGAAAAAAGCAAGGTTCAGGGCTACATGTCTAGTATGCTATATTTGTGTAAAAAATAAAAATACAGAGGCACCTGTGGCTCAGTGGGTTAAAGCCTCTGCCTTCGGCTCAGGTCATGATCCCAAGGTCCTGGGATCGAGCCCCTCATCTGGCTCTCCGCTCAGCAGGAAGCCTGCTTCCGTTCCCCTCTCTCTCTCTGCCTGCCTCTCTGCCTACTTGTGATCTCTGTCAAATAAATAAATAAATCTTTAAAAATAAAAATATAGATACATATACTCACACACATATACACTCCTATATTACCAGAATATCTTTGCAAGGATACACAAGGAGCAGTGGTTTTCTCTAGACAGAAGTGAATGACTAGGGTATTGGTAGATGTGTCCTCTTGCAACTTCTGCGTCTTTCACTTTCTACTCAAAATATGCTAAAATGTTTCTTTCTGTCTGGGTCCAACCTCAGATGGTTAACATAAGAGAAAATACTGTACCTAAATATTATAAAAATCATAGAATCAGGCTCACTGTCTGGTTTCATGTATGTTACCTTTGTGTAATAGTCCCGAGCTACATTTCATGAGATCATGCAAACTTCTCTGTAGCCTGAAATCTGGACAGCTGTGAAACATAATCCTGGTAAAACAAAGTTAGGCGTTGTAGGAGGTAAGACCTGCAAACCGACTTGCTTAGAGTAGCTTGAATAACTCAGTTGCTTATTTGGCTAAACATGAGTTAAATGGGCACATACCGGGCATCTATCGTAGTATGATTTAAGACACTGATATTATGCCTTTGTAGTACTTTCCTAGAGCTGCCTTAGTAAAATACCACAAACTGTGTGGCTTAAAAGAGCAGAAAGTGTTTGTCTCATGGTTCTGGAGGC
Organism: Mellivora capensis; assembly: GCA_004024625.1. Taxonomy (NCBI): domain Eukaryota; kingdom Metazoa; phylum Chordata; class Mammalia; order Carnivora; family Mustelidae; genus Mellivora; species Mellivora capensis. The sequence continues at coordinate 84,604 of PISX010000765.1, read as the reverse complement.
TGAAATCAGGGTTGGCGGAGCCATACCCCCTCTGAAACCCATAGGGAAATCTTCCTTGCCTCTTGGCAGCTTTTGGGGATAGCAGGCAATCATTGACATTCCTTGGCTTGCAGCTGCATAATTCCCAATTTTGCCTTGGTCATCATATGGCACTTTTCCCTGTGTGCTTCTGTCTTCAAATGGCCACGTTTTCATCAAGATACCATACTCCTACCCCAATAGGGCTTCCTCTTACTTTAATTAACCATAACTGCAACCGCTCTGTTTCCAAATAAGGTCCCAGTCTGAGATACTAGGGGTTAGAATTTCAACATTATCTTTTTTGGAGGGACACAATTCAACCCATAATCACCTTTGGGGAGGAGGTGAGAATCTAAAAGCCAAAGATGCGGGAACCTACATACACTGCATTCGGCCTGCCTGGGTCCTATTGGTGAGATTAAGTAATGCCTCAGCCTTCACTCTAAGAGCACAGTGAAGATGAATTAGCAAAACCTTCAATCTGGGCTCCAGAGGAATTTACAAATTCGGCCCCATGTAGAGCCCCCCTACCCCCCCACCCTTCCTGGTTCCTGCTTCACTGATCAGCATGCTCTACCTTCAGCCATTGCCCTGCTACCCCTGAGTTAAGAGAAAAGGGAATGTACTAAGAACGGTCAAATGAAAACCCCACCCTCACCCCGCCACCCTCATCAGATCACAGGCTTCACATTAGGAAGACTTGCGTTGGCTTCTTGTGCTATTGTGCTCCATGGGCCCCTCCTGCTGTTCATGTGAGTACCTTTAGCATACTCTGAGAGGTACAAGAGCCTACAGATGGAAATGTTCTTGGAGTAATCCCAACTGGTCTCAAGTTTCCGTCCAAAGACATCCTTTTTGAATTCAACACCTGTTGGCCACTAAGCCTATTAAGAGTCTGTTCACTAAAGGCCAGATTTGACTGCTTGGTTCAATCACACCTCCACTGCGAGCCCTTTCTGTCTGTCAGTGGGCAGGATATGGACTTCTGTTTGTTGTCTCAGAATTCATACACCCCCTTTTCTTGCTTTTCTGTGGTATTTTATATTATTAATCCATTCGCGTCTAAGTGTTTGAGTTTTACTTTCCCAAATGAAGCTTAGAGTATTTCTTCCCCTTTTCAGTGGCCAAAGAAGGTCTAAAAAGGCAAAGAGAAGTTATCCTTTTTTTTTTTTAAGATTTTATTTATTTATTTGCGAGAGATCACAAGCAGGCAGAGAGGCAGGCAGAGAGAGAGGGGGAAGCAGGCTCCCCGCCAAGCAGAGAGCCCGATACAGAGCTCGATCCCAGAACCCTGGGATCATGACCTGAGCCTAAGGCAGAGGCTTTAACCCACTGAGCTACCCAGGCACCCCAAGTTATCTTTATTTTTAAATGGGAATAGGTCATAGTAATGCAAAGCGATAACATGTATTTAACACATATACATGTGCAAAACATAGATGCTTACTGCTTTGCATTACGGCAACCTTCTCTTCTCATATGAATGTGTATTGAATATATATATATATATATATATATACACAGACGCACATATATTTAGAGTAGCTTTTTTTTTGGTGTGATAACTATGTAAATCGTCCTAGTGATTATTCTGCCAATATTTATTCCCTACTCCATTCTTCCATTGTATATATTTTTTAAGAGCCATTGACCTTTTCTTTAGAGTCTACAGAAATAATTCTTGCCTTGTATATGATATGATGGCTGGGAAGGATTTTTATTTTTAGCATGACATTTTTGTCAAGGTTGATTGATTTCCTATTACCTGCCTGATTTTTTAGAAATGCAAAGGACCAATAATTGTTTTGTTTTTTTAATCAACTACACTTGGAGTTATTTTTCTGTAGACTCCAGGCCCCAGAGAGTGCTTGCCAAATAAGTCTAGTGGACATCACTCTGGGGAAGGCAGAAAGCAAAGGATGGTCCTGCCTTCCCCAGCTCTTGGAGCAGCAACTGTGTTCTGGAAAATGGGAAAAAGAAAGTAGGAGGAAGGTTAGATTTGACTTAAAATTGTCACTTTCTGGGGTGCCTGGGTGGCTCAGTGGGTTAAGCCCCTGCCTTCAGCTCAGGTTATGATTTCAGGGTCCTGGGATCAAGCCCCACATCGGGCTCTCTGCTCAGCAGGGAGCCTGCTTCTGCCTGCTTCTCTGCCTACTTGTGATCTCTCTGTCAAATTAAAAAAGAAAAATTGTCACTTTCCAACTGGGAGAATGTCATTTTTTGACATTGCTTTAGCTGGGGCTTAAATGGGAATGTATAATGTGAGGTATGAAGTATTATCTCCTCGCTTTTTAGAAGTCTCCTAATAAAATCTTTCCAAAAAGGAACATGCCCACTCATAAATCAGTGGAGTCGATTTCAATCTATACCCTTCATTGTAGAATTTAGACACCAATGAGAGGCTAACCTAAGTCTTGGTTAACTTGGATTGGTGGGGGGGGGGGGTTAACTCCATGTTCCCCTTGGTCTAAGAGGACAGCATGCTTCCTGCTTACTTCCTGCTCATCAGGGCATTTAAAGTACAAATTATTTAATTCCACACTACTCTCAGTACTTTGTTTCAAAAGTCCTACATTCCTTGCCTACTACGGCCCCAAATAGGGTGAAGTAAGTGAATCACTCTCCTGGGAGTGAAGCTTAATAGAGGCCCAAGAAATTTCAGTAACCAAGATATATAACATTTTAATGCAAATTTTTTAAAAAAATGGTAAAGTAGGCCAGCTGCTAACTGCCTATTTCTGTAATTAAGGCTTTCAGGGGTGGGATTACGAAGGGAAGAGAGAGGCTGGATCGTGCAAGTGCACAAATGCACTTGAAGTTCTGTTATATTTGAAGCTTTGATGTATTGCTTATCATGGATTTCTTTGCATTAATTTTGATTTTTTAAAAATTAATTTTGACTTTAAAAATACTGCATTAAAATATTTATCTTGACTATTGAAATGTGAGTTTTCCCCAAATCCATAAATTTTGCAGTTGCGCCAAGTGTCTCTCGCTAGCCTTACCCTAGTATCGGCCCTGTAAAATTACGAGTCAACAAAAACCTATCCACCTTGCTCAACCACGACTCTTACACGCGAGAGAATCGGGCTGCTCCCCTCCCAATCCTCGGCGTGGGGATGCCCGCACCATGGAGTCTCCTCGCGTCCCCGTGGGTTTTAGGATCCTCTTCTCTGGCTCTCCTTGCACGTGCACTGGAATACTCCGTTGCATTTGGATTGGTCCTGCTCTGAACAGCCAGAGTGCCTCGACTGTGTCTGCTTTTGCACTTCGGCTCAAGTTCTGAAATGATCTCCTCCTGTGCTCAAAGTTAGCCAGTTCCCTGCTCGCCCGCCACGTCCTCCAGAGCGCCTCCCACAACTGCGCTGACCCGCAGCGACGTCCTCTCCGGGTTCCGCGTCTCGGTCCGGTGATCTGCAGTGGGGCACAGGGTGGCAGGACCAGCGCTAGCCGGGGTCGCCGAGGCCGCGGACCCGCCCCAAGCGCCGGCCGGCGCGCTGCCCGGCAGCCCCATCCTGTCGCCGGTCATCGTGTGGTCTCGTCTGGGCGCCCGCCGAGGGCTCTGGCGTGAGAAAGGGCTCGCGGCGCTGCCAGCTTCTTACCGGAGGACTCTGAGAAGCGCGAAAAAGCTCCCCGAGCGATGTGCGCAGGCGCAGCGGCGCCCGCGGCTTCTTCCGCGGGGCCTGGGCGGAGCGGCCGCGCGCCCGGCGCTCCCCAGCCCCGTGGGGGCGCTGCGGGGAAGGCGTCCGAGCCGGGAGGGCGTCCGAGCCGGGAGGGGGCGCCTTGGAGGGGGCGGTGCCGGGCCCGGGTCGCCGGCCTGGGTGGGGGTGGGGGAACCCGTGCGGGCGGAGGGCGGCCGCTGGGATGGGTCTGGGGCGGACGCGTCCCCGGGCGCGCACGGGGGCCGCGGGCCGGATGAGACTGGTGACGGCGGGTGGCAGCGGGCGGGGCGGCGGGCGGCGCCGCGGTCACGCCCTCTGCTCCGCGGGGCCGGGGGGGTCCTCGGCCTCCGTGCGCGCCGGGCCGGGCGGGCTGAGGCGCGCGGGTCGGACGCCATGCAGGGCCCACTCGCTTGGCCGCTGCGGCTGCTCCGGCGGCGAAGCCCGGCCGCCAGCACGTGGACCCTGGGCGCCGGCGTCCCGGGGCCCCGACCTCCGCTGACGGGCCTGTGGCCGGCGCGGCCTTGGGGCGCGGGACCGGGGCTCCTCTGGGATGCCGGCGCCGCGCGAGACCCGCGTCGCTGGATTAGCGGCTGCCCCGGCGCGGGTCCCCGCGGCCCCGGCGGTGGAGCAGGCCTGGCGCGGCTCCTGGGGCTGTGGGCGCGGCCCCCCGGCGCCAGCAGGTGCGGGGCCCTTGCGGGGCCCGACGCTCCCCGGCTCCGGCGCGCTGGGCTCCGGGGCGGACCGGCAGTGGCAGCCCGGGGCGGGGGCGAGGCCTGGCAGCGCGGGTCGGAGTTGCCTGCGGCCGCGGCGACCCCCGGAGACAACTCGCGGCTGCGCCCGGCCGCGGCCAGGCGCTCGGAGGCCCAGAAGCTCTTGGGGCTGGCGTATCCGGAGCGCGGGAGGCTGGCAGGTAGGGCTTTCTCCGTCCTTTCCCCCTCGGCGGGCCCGCGCACCTTACAGAGCGCGTGGTCCCGGGACACGGTGGGGGCGGCAGGGAGACCCCGGGCCACTTGTGGCACAGTGGGGAGGGACAGGCTGGCCCTCTTGTGGGGATCTTTACCAAGAAGGGCTGAGTGGAGCGCTCACCTCTCGGTAGCATTGTCGAGCCTTTCAGGTTGGCTGGGAATCTGTTCTCAGTTGTCTTTTATGTTTGTTTTCTTGGCTTGACACACACGGAAGGGCAACAGTATCTCTTCATTGAAATCGTGGGGGCCGTTCTGCTTTGGCCTTGCCAGCGTTCTCAGACTGAGCTGGGCTCCCCCCCACCCCCCGCCTTCCATTTGAAAATTTATTCTCGCCAAAAATATACCTGTTTTGTGTTATGCAGTTATACCACTTCTTATAAACATTATGGATTAGGCTAAGCGAAATTAGATAAAGACAAATACCGTATGATTTCACTCATGTGGATTTTAAGGAACAGAACAGATGAACGTAGGGGAAAGGAAGGAAAATAAAATAAGAAAAAGAGAAAGGGAGGCAAACTGTTAGAGACTCTTAACTATAGGGAACAAACAGGGTTGCGGGAGGGGAGGTGGATGGGGGACTGGGTAACTCAGTGATGGGCATTAGGGAGGAGGACACTTGTTGTAATGAGCCCTGGGAACTGTCTGCAACTGATGAATCAATAAATTCTACCACTGAAGTTAATAATACACTATATGTTAACTAAATTGAGTTAAAATAAGAAATAAAAACTGGGGCGCCTGGGTGGCTCAGTGGGTTAAGCCTCTGCCTTCAGCTCAGGTCATGATCTCAGGGTCCTGGGATCGAGCCCTCATCGGCTCTCTGCTCAGAAGGGAGCCTGCTCCCTGCTCTCTCTCTGCCTGCCTCTCTGCCTACTTGTGATCTCTCTCTCTCTCTCTCTCTCTGTCAAATAAATAAATAAATAAATAATAAAATCTTAAGAAATCAAAACGAATGTTTTTAGAACGGTTTTCAGTCGTTCCTCATTTAACCATAGTAGGGGAAGTGTTTACATGCAAGGACCTTTTAAAATTGACTCCCCTAAATCTTCATTTCTTTAATGAATATTTATTGAGCCTGCTCAATGTACGGTAGGCCATGGGGTTATATTGGCAAGCAGAAAGAAACATGGTTCCTGTTCCCCTTAGGGCTTCCAGCTTAGTGGGGAGGAAACGTAAGTGAAATAATCCTATGACTAGAGATAAAAGTACAACCATGATGAGGGCGTGGGAAGAGGACCTGTGAGGTTGTCAGATGCAGCCCTTGAAACAGGTGAGAATCCCACGTGCTTTGCTGCAAATCCATTGCTTTCAAAAAGATTTAACTAGAGTCATTTATGTGGTAGGGCAGGTAGAGTAGGAATCTTTTACCTCTGACTGACCGTTGAAACTTAGGGCAATTCTTGGTATCACAGAGGTGTAAAGAGAATTTATTTCATTGCTCGGTTGGTTGTATGTAGATTTTGATGGAAATAAAGATCTTTTACTTTTTTAAAGGAAATTTTTGAGACTAGGTGATCTCACTGGACTGTGAGCTGCTTGAGACAGGCGCTGTGTCTAATTCTGTCTAGTCCTTAGCGTGTGGGTAGCACAGAGCAGGGGCTCAGAGTGCCTGAGATGAGGGAATAAATAATGGTCCCGCCAGGCCCAGATTGAGGCTGAAATTTGGAGACCCTGAGTGCTACAGGGTAAGTCTGCCATTCCTATATGCAATTCAAAGTGAGCGCAAGGAAAGCCAGTTTTTTTTTTTTTTTAAGATTTTATTTATTTATTTGCGAGAGATCACAAGTAGGCAGAGAGGCAGGCAGAGAGAGAGGGGGAAGCAGGCTCCCCACTGAGCAGAGAGCCCGATGCGGGGCTCGATCCCAGGACCCTGAGATCATGACCTGAACCGAAGACAGGCACTTAACCCACTGAGCCACCCAGGTGCCCCAAGGAAAGCCAGTTTTGTTTTATTCCTGAAATATCAGGGGCTGAGAAGGTATTTTAGGTATCACGCTTTGCTGCTGCCCACATGTGCTCAGCACTATGGGTAGCCCAGCCCCACCTCTCTCGTAACCATCATCCCTGTACCTTCTTTCCATTCCAACATGTCCTACCATGCTAGTATGCTGAGAAGACAGTTTTAAATAAAGCAAGAGCTGTACCTCCTTTTATTTTAAGAAGAGCGATTTTGATCTGCCTCATTGAGTAATTGTGAACATGTCATTTGAGAAAGTCCGAGGTTGATACACTTAATTTTTTTAAACAGATAATAAATACACATTGTATCTTATGCAGAAATCTGATGAAAAACCCTTACTAGGACGTATGGAGTCCTTAAAAGCCATTATATGTGATGTACTGAAGCCAATCTGGATGTTGACATTTGTGGGATTAAAAGGAAGTGGGGTGTCATCATTAATTTGTAACTTATCACCATAAGCGCAGCCTCAGATGTTGGCACATCTCTTTCAAATTTGGATCAAGAGCTGCGTGTGTGCACGCGCGTGCATCAAGAATCCAAAAAAAGCTGAGCTGAAGAAAAGCAATTCCAGTGTTAATTTGCCAATTTTTAGGAAAACAAATGCAAAAATCCTTTCTCAACGATTCAGCTATACATTTGATAAATAGTATGTTCATCTGTCTTTAGCAATTTGCTGAGTACGCTGCCTGAAGTCTGGGATCAGAAAACTTTGATCTGAAGTAATTTATATCAGAAACTTTAAAATCAGGGTCTACCATTTGAAATGTTTCCAGATGTGTGTGGAGAAAAGTTTTAGTGTTATTCCCATCCTCCTCCCAAAGGCACTGAAGTCCTCTCACCGGCCCCATGCTCCCTGTCCCTGAGACTCACTTGGTATAGGAATTTGCAGCCATCTTCCTATAGCCAGGGCCCACAAAGTTGCTCTCCCGTGTCTCTCTCTTATCGCCTTGGCCAGAGGAGTCTTAAAAGATACAGGAGCTCACTGGGGAGCCCCTGTGGGTGGACTGCTGGGATAAGAAGTAATTTGTCCGAGCCCCTTGCTGCATCTGGCAGATAGAGGGAGGCTGTGGAGGGCTTTAGCCATCCCACTGAGTTAGGGGCAGGGAACACTGCATAAATTGATACCAGGAGTGAGCTGTGGGTCATGGGAGTACTGTGAGGTTATAATGACAGTGCCAGCCTGCGGGCACACATGGAGGCAGATCGCGTCCCTACACTCCCAGGCAGATTCCTGGTTACACGGCGCAAGCAAGGTACCCCTCCACCCGTGCTGTTCAGTTGAGGCCTCTATGGAGACCTGGGGAGGGTGCCTCTCGTTTAAAATACTGATAAGGGCTTGTGTGGTTTGAGATTAGGACTGTTCTTAGAACCCGATGCCCACCAGGAGCTTTTGCTGATTTTTTTTTTGTTTTATTTCTTTTATAAAGGGACCAGAAAGAACAGAGTGACGAAACCACTGAATGCAGAAAGCAAAGAGAGGGTGAGCAGTGCTTAGAGTGGCTATCTCCTGAAGCCCAAGTCAGGGCAGACGCTGTCGGAGGACGGTGCTGTCGGCACAGGGGCCCGGAGCCTCTGAAACTGAGACTGCTCCAGAAAACTGGGGACGTTTGTTTGCCCTGGAAATACCACATTCCAGAGAAAACATGAACATTCTGTAGCTGTGCTATGAAATGTGTTAGAATTGATTGAAGCAGACCATGCATACGATATTTTTAAAAGAACTCGGTATGAAGAGAAGTAGGGTTCATTATTTTTATGTTGATTACAGGTTGATCAATATTTTGGGTATATTGGATCAAATACACTGTTGAAATTAATCTTACCCACTCTTACTCTTTTAATGTGGCAGAAGATTTGAAAGTACGTAGGTGGCCACTGTCTTCTGTCCACGAACACCGAGTGCTGGAGTCAAAGGCATTCCTCCCACGGTTGCAGATACGGCCCAGATGTCTCAGTCTTCAGCACATGCTGTCAGTCTGGAAGATTTTTGTTCTGCAGATTGCTCCATGAGCCTGAGCAGTTTCCTAAACTCTGTTTCTTGCTAGCCTGCCCGCTCCTGATGCCTTCACTTCCTTTCCCATCCAGCTGACATGGCAGGTTTCTTCACCTCACCCTCTAACCTGCAATATCCTCTCCTCCTTTGTGCCCCATAATACCCACCTTGCATCCATGGAGAGTGTCGTAGACGCTTGAACACTCAACATGTCCAAAAACCAAAGTTGCCTTCCTCCCCAAAGCTGCCTTTTCTGCTCTGCACTTCTCCCCGAGAGTGGGCTGCTGTGTGAACCCCTTTGCCAAAGCTGGAGACATTCTTGGTGCCTTGTGAAGCTAACAGGAATGAAGATAATAGCTAATTACTGTTTTTTAGATATTGGGCTCTGTACCCGATGTCTCACATATATGTACTTAATTTACTCCTTGTAATGTTTCTGTGAAGGAGGTATAACTTTATTGCCATTTTATAGATGAAGAAACTGAGACACAGAGAGGTTAAGTGACTCACTGGAGGTCAAACAGCTAGATGGCAGAGCGAGGTCCAGTTTAGAATCTATCCTCCTATAAAGCTTCCCAACTCAAGCCAATCCCTAGGTCCTGTACCACCTAGTTCTTAAAAATATCTCCAGTCTTTGTCACCTTCCCTGTCCTCTCGACCCCTATCCCAGTTCCCACCAGTCGCTCTGCCTGGAGCAGTGGAATAGCATGTTCTAAGGAGCCTCTGTCAGGCAGCCAAGCTGGCCCCCAGCCTGCAGCCAGAGTGGATCGTTTGGGATGCAAAGCTGAGAACACCTGGGTGGCTCAGCCGGTTGTGTCTGCCTTCAGCTCGGGTCTTAATCCAGGAGTCCTGGGAAATAAAATCTTTAAGTAAATAAGTAAATAAATGAAATGCAAAGCTGACTGCAGCACTACCCAATGTAGCGCCCTCTTAGCCTGCCATTCTGCAAATTCCCTATTCCGTGCTATAATCTAGAACCCACTACCTCTCCACTTCATTTCTCAGTATTTCTTCCTTTGCACCATGAGATCCCTGTCCCAACTCTGTCCCGCGGCCATTCTGCTTCCTGGCCTGCCTCAACCCCCAGGCTTGTGCCCCTTTCTCTGCTCCGAAAGTAGTGAGATGAAGGCTTTAACTCAGTGTGGTTCTACATTACATGAACTGGGTGACCTTGGGCAAGCTCCCTCACCTCTCTGTGCTTGAGTTTCCTTTGAAATAATGTGGATAAAGGGGGTTTGGGGAGGATTCAAGGAGGTAGTGCCTACCACATGCTTCAGACAGTGGTGGGGACTCATTTCTGTGTTTCATCTGGACCCTGGACCTTGCCTAATGGTCAGATGACTCGTTAAAAGATGGGTACCGTGTCTCGCAGGAGCTGGGTGTGCTGTACAGCTTTTTCCACGCATCCCAGGCCTCTGTTTTTTCATGAGCTAACTGCATTTTAGGGTTTCTTTCCCCCTTCTTTGGAAGAGTTTTTCCTTTTACTTTTTGAAGACCATGGTTCAGGATAATGAGGATAGCAGAAAGATACCTGAAGATATCTGTCAAGAGATACATGACAGTTGCTGGGGTCCCATCAGACAAGGATAGGAACAAGCAAGAGGCTTAACCACAGAGAAAAGTTTGAGAAGGATTTCAGAAGGATTGTAGTATAGTCAGTATGTCCAGTTTAGGGAGGGATCTGAATTGATAGTTAGACATTGATTAATGTCTAAGACAGTGGTATGTAATAAAACCTCCATTAACAAGAATCCATCTAAACAAAAGCTGAGAAAAGTCTTTTACTTTTGTCTATATTCAGTGTGTAGGAAAAGGACACATATGGCAATAAAATAAATGGATAATTTTTTTTAATTAAAAGGCAAAAGGTGATATCCTGGAATGAGTTTGGATTCAACTAAATTCCTTCCTCTGTAATCATTATTATTACTGTGTAAGAACTAGTGTTCAGAATCAAAATCGTAGGGCATTTCATTCACAAACTACAGATTCTGATTTGGAATCAAAGCCTTGAATTAGAGCCCTGGAGGAGGGAGGGAGAAATGGACCCTCCCAGCACTTCATATACATTATACTCTTGGAAGCATTTGCCAGAGTGGGAGAACAGACTGGAGAGAATAGCTACTGATGAAAGATAAAGCAGAAAGCCTTCTCAGCTTGATCCCTTATTCCCCAGGACACCTCCTCCTGGAGCTTGCCTGTTCACCACAGTTGTGTCGCGCGGAATCCCAGGTTAGATGTTGTGCGTGCCTGTGGGCTTTCATTCCCTCTGGGCCCTGTCCTTAGGAGCATGGCATTTTGAAACAAGACCCCAGGTCTTACAGCAAAGTGAAATGGCCCCTGGCAAGGTTCATATTATTAAGTTAAAGTGTGGTTATAGGATTTTAAGCCAGACACAGGGACTTTCTGGCTCTTGGCAGAGTCATTTCCATCTGGATTTTCTGAGGCACCAGATCTTAACGTTCCTATTTAGGCAACTGAGGAACTTTGGTCTGATACACTTTTGTGCCCTCTTTGCCCAAGTTCAATTTATTTGTTCATTCATTCAATAAATATTTGTTGAACTTCTGCTATATGTCGGGTGGGGATATAGCAGTGAACAAAGCAGACAAAAATCTTTTATGTCCTGGGGCACCTGGCTGGCTCAGTCAGAAGAACTTGTGACTCTTGATCTTGGGATTGTGAGTTTTAGGCCTACGATGGATGTAGAGTTTACTTTAAGGAAATTCTTAAAACTCATTTATGTCCAAATGGAGAGATAGATAATAAATAAGTGAAACATTTAGAATGCCAGAAGTGGGGGGGGGGTGGCCTAGGAGAAAAATGAAGAGGGAGTGAGACAGCCAATTTTTGGTATCTGTATTTTATTTTATTTTTAAAGATTTTATTTATTTATTTGACAGAGAGGGTGAGAGAACACAAGCAGGGGGAGCAGCAGAGGGAGAGGGAGAAGCAGGTTCCCTGCTGCCCCCTGCAGGGCTTGATCCCAGGATCCTGGGATCATGATCTGAGCGGAAGGCAGCCACTTAACGACTAAGCCTCCCAGGCGCCCTGGGTAACTTTATTTTAAATAAGGTTGTCAGAGTAGGTCTTCTCCAGAAGATGTCAGAAGGCCTCGAGGAAGGAAGAGAGTGATTGTGTGAAATGTTCCTTACTTAAAAGACTCTGCTTTCTCCTAGAGCTCTGCCAATTAAAACTGTTGACACTGAGTTTGCTCTGTATTCTTTTTAAGTATAAAAACTATTTTTTACTCGAAGTGTAGTTGCTGTACAATGTTATATATATCAATTTCAGGTGTATAATATATTGACTCACTAATTCTGTTACTCAGTGCTCACCGTGATAAGGGTAGTCACCATCTGTCACCAAACAACATTAGTAATGTATTTATTATTCACTATGTTCCCTATGCTGAACTTTGGTCTCTGTGACTTAGTTTGTAATTAGAAGATCTGGCCTCTTAATCTTTCTCAATTTCTCACTTTCTCAATTTCTCCCTCCCACTTTCCTTCTGGCACCTCTCAGTTCTTGTATTTAAGAGTCTAAAATGTTTTGTTTATTCATTTGTTTTGTTTTTTTTTTTTGTATTCTACATGTAAGTGAAATCACATGGTATTTGTCTTTCTTTGACTTATCCCACTTAGCAAAATACTCTCTAGGTCCATCCATCTTAGAGCAAATGGCAAGCTCACCTTCTTTTTTACAGCTAGTCGTCCATTGTGTGTGTGCATGTGTGTGTGCATGTGTGTGTGTGTGCATGTGTGTACCAGATCATCCGTCATCTGTGGGTGGACACTTGTGTTGCTTCCATATCTTAGTATTGTAACTAATACAGTATATACTCTTTTTATTAAGGTCACATAAAAGTAGTATCTTTAACTACAGTGTTAGCATTAGGCAAAACACAAAGAGAAGCAACTGCTGTCTGCAGGGTATGAGAGCTCCCATCTCCCAGGGCTCAGTCCGCGTTGTATTCATCTAGGAGCCTCACCATTGAATCTGGTGGTGGTGGCACTAGCTGAGTTCCTGGTAGGACCAAACTCAAAAGGGATGCAGTGGCAGGTACCCTGCCCCAAACACCTCAATCTTTTTCTTTTTTTAAGATGTTATTTATTTATTTTAAGGAGCGGGGGAGGAGCAGAGGGAGAGAGGGAGAAGTAGACTCCCCGCTGAGTGCAGATCCTGATCTCACCACCCTGCGGTTGTGACCTGAGCTGAAATCAAGAGTCAGATGCTTAACTGACTGAGCCACCCAGGTGCCCCCAAACCCAGTCTTTGTTTTATCTTTTTAAAAAAGATTTATTTATTTAGGGGCACCTGGGTGGTTCAGCGGGTTAAGCCACTGCCTTCGGCTTGGGTCATGATCTCAAGGTCGTGGTATCAAGCCCCGCATCCGGCTCTCTGCTCAGTGGGGAGCCTGCTTCCCACCCTCCACCCCCTGCCTGCCTCTCTGCCTACTTGTGATCTCTCTATCAAATAAATAAATAAAATATTTAGGGGGAAAAAAGATTTATTTATTTATTTTACAGAGAGAGAGACACAGAGAGAGCACAAGCAGGGGGAGTGGGAGAGGGAGAAGCAGGCTTCCAGCCGAGCAGGGAGCCCGATACAGGGCTCGATCCCAGGACCCCAGGATCCTGACCTGAGCTGAAGGCAGAGGCTTAACGACTGAGCCACCAGGCACCTGCCCCAACCCCAGTCTTAAGAAGGAGCTACTGTTACCTGTTTCTTATTACTCTCTCAGATATATGCTGTGTGTATATGAACTTAAGAGCCAATGAGCAAGTGTTAACATTTGTATCTTAGGCTGTTTTCCCTAACAGGTATATCTTGGTGATGTCGATACCTGGAGAGTTGCTTCATTCTTCTGAATGACTGTGTAATATGCTTAAAATCAATGCTCCTTAATTAATTAACTTGTTCCCCACTGGCAGTTGTTTGCATGCCTTGAGTCTTTTGCTGGTATAAGTAATGCTGTAATGAACATCCTCAATGTACATGTTTCACGTGCACATATGGGAGTACGTGTGTAAGTTACAATCTTAGGGGTGGGATTGCTGGGTCAAAGGGAGTGTACATTCACATTTATCCAGAATGACAACATCATTCTCCATGGCAGTTGGACCACTTCACACACCCACTAACAGTCTAAATGCTTCTTTTCCCACAGCTTCACCAACTCAGTGTGTTATCAAACTCTTTCATCCTTGCCAATCTGATAGATGAAAACTGGTATATCTTTGTAGGATAAATTTGCATTCCTCTTGTCATGAATGCACTTACTTGCCTGGGGTATGTGTTGTTCCTGGTTGGATTTCTCAATATTTTCCTTTCTGTTAAGACTCTGTTTCCCTGTGTGAACAATTGTGTTATTATCTGTTTTCATATCATGCTGCTATTCTGGAGCTTTATTCCCCAAAGCAATAAGATTAAGGATCATATCATGTGTGTCATGGATGCCAGTTACAGTGTACTATTTCAAAACTTTATATAGCCTTTAGAAATAGTATACGTAATCAAGAGCTTTACCAGGATTGTTTGATCTTCAAGCAAAGACATAGTTAGATGCCAGAGAATGACAAAGCATAGCAGGAATGTAGGAAAAATGTCACCTGAGCTGAACACCCAGATCAAGAGGCTGGGAGGGAGGTCAGAACGGATCTTCAGATTTTCATAGTTAGTTCTTGGTTATTCCTGGCAAGGAAGACATGATCAGACAGACCTGGGTAAAGCAAAAGTCATTTTGTCTGGGTACTTGGGTATGATCCGTCCCTCCCTACAGTTGCCCTGCTCGTCCTGTCCTTAGAACCCGCTGGATCCTTGCCTTTAGTCAAGGGCCCAGGAGCAAAAGGAAGGAAACTCCCAGCTCCCGAGAGTAGCACGTGCTCTGAACAGCGGCTCTGGGAGAGAAGCGTGGTGAGGTCGGCCCCCTGCTCCTTGCTCAAGTGCCCACGGACCTGAGAGCTGCTTGTGTTTTTCTAGCCGCAGTTGGGTTTCTGGCCATTTCCAGTGTCATCACCATGTCTGCTCCCTTCTTCCTGGGGAAGATCATTGATGTCATTTACACAAACCCCACGGTGGACTACAGCCGTAACCTGACCCACCTCTGCCTGGTGCTCAGCGGCGTGTTTCTGTGTGGTGCTGCTGCCAACGCTGTTCGTGTCTACCTCATGCAGACTTCAGGTAAAAAGGCCCTCATCCTGCACGAGCGAGGCATTCCAGAGGACTCTAGTGCGGTCACGTGGGGTTACCCGGGCCCAAGCTTCCTGTGCCCCGAGCCATGTGGTCCTCTTTCCCTCCCCGCACGTTCAGTGGGGACAGAGCCCCGTGTGCGGGCAGTTGTTGGAGCTACAAATTGTTTTAGATCACGCACTCTCTTCTCAACTCTCTGTGTGCATGAAGCAAAACGAGGGAAGTAGCCTGTCTTATGGGAGGTTTGCAAACGTGGCCCCTGGTCAGGAGGCTGGGGTTCTGCGCCTCCTTCAGGGACCTGTGCAAACCTTATCTGCTCCATGTTTGTGCTTCCCCTTCAGTAGGCACGGGGGCGATGAGTTTTTACAGTACTTCTGTGACGAGGCCTGGCAGCTAACAGGTGGGCGACTGCCATAATAATCATAAAGCCCGGGATGCCCGACTCTAAGTCGCTTCTCATCATCTAGCTAATAAAACACTCTGCAAATAATTAACCCGTGCTCGCTCTTTGAAAGTTCAGTACAGAAAAGGATTGCCAACGAGGAGCAAAATTAGCTTGGGTGAAGTTAATGTGGTGCAACTTATTGGTAGACACTCCTTTTTAAACATCTCTCAGAGATACTGTATTTTATCCTTCACATCCACAGTCTGTGTGGGGTTACTAAGAGAGAAGTCAGTGCTTGTTGCCAGTGCATACCTGCCTGTATGCCGGGGCTCGGGCGAGTCCCTTCCCACTGCGGGGACACAGGGCCCCAGACATGCCTCAGAGGCTGCGGTGCTCAGAAGAGGACCTCAGGGCCAGGCTGCTGCCTGTGAGGGGGCTGCACCCCAGCTGATGCCATTCCTGTTTGCTTCTGCAGGCCAGCGCATTGTGAATAGGTTGAGAACCTCCTTATTCTCCTCTGTTCTGCGGCAAGAGGTTGCTTTCTTTGACAAGACTCGCACCGGAGAATTGATTAACCGCCTTTCCTCAGACACCGTGCTCCTCGGGCGTTCAGTGACCGAAAACCTCTCAGATGGGCTCAGGGCGGGGGCCCAGGCTTCTGTTGGCATTGGCATGATGGTATGTTGGCCCGGCCCGTGTGGTACCTTCTCATCAGGGCTTTGGCCTGCGCCAGGCCTCTCAGTCGTGAGAGGAGCTCAAGTTGAGCTCTTCTCATCACCCTGTGAGCCACTTAGCCAAGAGTGCTGGCACAGGGCGGCAGGGTCGTGGAGACGGCCTTCCCGTGTGGCCCCTGCAACCTTCGTTTCTCCAGGCCTGCCCTGATCTGGGAATGGATTACATTTAGAAAAGATTACATGATTGCCCGGGTTTTCTAAAAATGTGTGAAAGAATGTTTCAGAGAAAAGCATCAGGTGGAAGGAATCCTTTGGGTGCCAGGCAGTGGGTTAGAGGGGAGATTGTGAGGGACATTCTCTCCCTGCCCCCAGAAGAGACAGTGTTATCTTGACAAGACCAAGGGGTCGTTTCCTCTTCATGTAAGGAGGGGGATGAATTCCATCCTTCTGTGCACAGAGGTAGATCTGTATGCCCTGAGGTGAGCCCTCTCTACCCCCACAGCCTCTTTCCTGCCTTAACTGGGTGGCTTGAGCACTGTCCTGTTTGCCTCCCTTGAAAACCATGTTTCTCTTCAGGCCTGTGCTGCTGGCCAGCAGAAATGTCATGCCAGCCACACAGGCAATTGTAAATTTTCTAATAGCCACATTTTAAAAAGCAAAAAGAAAGATGGGGTGAGATACACTTCAATAATATATTTTACTGAACCCAACTCTTCTTTTAAGGACACTGATCCTATTAAGGCCCCACCCTTCTGACCTCATTTCACCTTAATTACCTTCTTAGGGGTCCCATCTCCAAATACAGCCACACTGGGGTCAAGGCTTCCACATATGAATTTTGGGGGGACACATTCAGCCTATACAGGGCTTCATGAGGTGGCATCACCTGGAACCTGATCTGTAGCCCTGGTGGAACAAAGGGATTCTTCATTTCTCACAAGCTCTCTGGAGATGACTTAGAATCTGCCTGCTCACAAGAACCTAATAGTGTCTATACCATACTGCAGGTTTAGTCGTTTACATTATGGGATCTTCCTTCCTGCATTAATATGTGTGTTTCTGCTATTCCAACACCCCTTTTTGGTGACAGGGCACCTTCAGAAAGTTCCTACGGAGCATGGAACCAGAGCACAGAGAGGGGGGTGGTTCTGAGACAGTCCCCCCAGGGGTTCTGGTGTAGTTCCTGCCCCACCACAGAGGACACCCCATGTGGATGGTTTTCTTGAGCTGCCTTGTCAGGGCCCAGAACCATCAGGCCTGCCGTGATCGTGTCACTCCCCCTGCATGTGTCCTGCTGGCAGCCATCATCCCGGGGCCCTACCAGACTGTATGACTTGCTTGCTCGGGGCCAGGGTGGGTGGTCATTCCACAAACTGAAGGTGCCAAGCTAATTCCTGCTTCAGGGCCTTTGTGCACTTGCTCGTCCAAGACCCTATTACACCTGAAATAGTCCTCTCTGCCCCTCTTTTACCCATTATCTCTCTAGCTCTCCCCTTGGATAAAACTCCGCATGGGTGAGTTATCTAACAGGTGCCTGGAATGGCGTGTGCTACATGTAGGCATTGGGTTAATGAGCTGTCAAACGAGTAAATGAATGAATGATCGGTTGGTCTGTCTGTTACTGTGCATTTCAGTGTGCAACTTTTCCTCAGCTTTTTTTTTTTTTTTAAAGATTTTTAGGGGCGCCTGGGTGGCTCAGTGGGTTGAGTCTCTGCCTTCGGCTCAGGTCATGACCTTAGGGTCCTGGGATCAAGCCCCATGTCGGGCTCTTTGCTCAGCGGGGAGCCTGCTTCCCCCTCTCTCTCTGCCTGCCTCTCTGCCTACTTGTGATCTCTGTCAAATAAATAAAATCTTTTAAAAAAAATTTAAAGATTTTTAAATTTATTTATTAATTTGACAGAGAGAGACACAGCGAGAGTGGGAACACAAGCAGGGGGAGTGGGAGAGAGAGAAACAGGCTTCCCGCTGAGCAGGGAGCCCGATGCGGGGATCAATCCCAGGACCCTGGGATCATAACCTGAGCCGAAGGCAGATGGCTAAAGACTGAGCCACCCAGGCACCCCTTTTCCTCAGCTTTTTAACAAAGACTTATGCTGATTATACTTTTTTCCATGCAAATGAGATTTGGCAGATTTTAACAATTTGTTGAAAAGATGCTAGTGCCATTTAAAATCTAGTCACCAAATTGCAAGGTTGATAGGACCCAGTATGTTATTTCTATGGAAGTTGATTACTTCCTCCCTGAACAGCCCCAACTGTTAGAAACTCCTTCTGTCGAGTCCACATCCATCCTGCTGAGACGTCGCTCCTCTGAGCTGTGGAAACAGCTCCAGCTCTCCTTGCACTTGTTAGCTGTAATCCCTGCGGGGAGTCCTCTTTCAGCTCTCATTCGATGTGGGTTTTTGTTTGTCTTTGCCATCTTGGTCATTTCAGTGAGGCATGTCGCTCGGTTGTTCAGTGCCTTCGAGGGGATCCAAGCTCAAATACAGAATTCCTGGTGTGGTCAGCGCTGAGCAGCGTGGGCCTCCTTCCTTGACTCCTTCCTGCCTGCCCCTCCTCTGTGGTTGAACAGCATGGTCTACTGTGCAACAGCATTGTATTGGCAATGGTACAGCACTGCAGGGTCAGATATTTCCATCCTTTCTTCAGCAGCTTTGTCTTCTTACCCCTGTGTGGCATGCTGCATTTCCATGGAGTTTTGGGAAGATTGAAGATGTCCGAAAAGTTCTACCCAAACAGGATGTACAATTTTGAGACAGCACCTTCAACCTTCAAACCTGCCTATTAATTTAAACACACACACACACACACACACTCTCTCTCTTATAGTAGGTAATGAGAATGTCTTGCTACTCTGTGTAATGAACACCTTTGGCTTTTGTTTTTGACAGTTTTTTGTTTCACCTAGTCTGGCCACTTTTGTTTTGAGTGTGGTACCTCCAATATCCATCCTTGCTGTGATTTACGGACGTTATCTACGGAAACTAACCAAACTTACGCAGGATTCCTTGGCACAAGCCACTCAGGTAAAGGCTGCTCCCCTGTGTGGTCTCCACCAGAAGGAACTCAGAGCGGGGTACTAGGGGGCACGCCCTCGGAGATGTACTTAGGCTTTTCAAAAACCTACTTACTTTTCTTCAATTAGCCCTCAAGATCCTAGAAACGTAAAATACTCTGCCTTCTAAACTCTAGTACCACCCATACCTTGGAGTGGATCCCACGTGACTGAACACTGTATGAACTCCTTAGTTTTTACATTTACTAGTTTTTATAGGATGGAAAAGCTAATTATATTTTGAAAATAGTTTCTGCATGACACTCTGTCCTTTTAATTAATAAGTGAAGCCTTGCAATGGTATCCAGTATTTTTAAAAAATAATTTACATTTTCATGTTACAAACACCGTGTGTGTTTGTAACTGAAAACCTGAAAATATAAAGAGGGAAAATAACACATACCCTCTCTGAATGTTATTAACATTTTAGAGTCTATCCTTTTTATTTATCTTTTTTCTCAGCATAAAAATATATTTCAGTGTCTATTAGCCCTCCTGTTTGTCTGTCTACATATATATGGTGTTGGGCTGTATAGATAAATATTTGTTTGCAAAAATAGGGTTGCTCATATATTCTGCTTCGTAACCTGTTTTTGACTTAGTCATGTATCCTAAACAGCTTTCTACTGATAGTGTCTTAAAAATGAGAGTCCTACTTTAACTCTCTTGTAGAAATCTTGAAATGTGACTTTCCTCTCCCTGAAATGTGTTTATTATTCTCCCAGCTAGCTGAGGAACGTGTTGGAAATATAAGAACTGTTCGAGCTTTTGGGAAAGAAATGACTGAAATAGAGAAATACGCTGGCAAAATGGACCACGTGATGCAGTTAGCAAGGAAAGAAGCAGTTGCTCGGGCTTTCTTCTTTGGAGCAGTAAGTAGATCATTTTGCAAAGAGTGCAAAGGGTGGACGTTATGACTGAAAGACAGTTTTATTCTGTGACTTCGTCATGGATAGAAAATAATTCTATTCCACTTCAAGACTAGGTGTGAGCCTTCATAAACCATTTCTGTGAAAGAAGAGGAAAACCGCTGCATGTAACAAAAGGCAGTGAATGACGAGGCCCAGACAGTTTGGGATCAGGCTTCCCGGTGTGGTCCAGGCCTCCTGCATCTGCTTCACCTGGGGACTGGCTGGGCGTGCAGATCCTTAGCTTCCCTCCAGACCTAGGAATCAGAGGCTCTGGGGCGGGGGCCGGCAGTCTGTTTGAGACAGGCCTCTGGGTCATTCTGAAGCAGGCAGTTTGGGACCCAAGTTTATGACTGCGGAATAACTGGAGTCACCGTGAGGGGAAATCCATAGCGTGTTCGAATTGGGAAGAACTTCAGGTGATTCAGTAATGGTCATGATTTAGGGACACGGAGGAAGGAGAGGCCCAGATAAGGCAGCACTGGCCAGAGGCCACACGCCTAACAACGTTCAAGGCAGAGCAGACAGTTGGGACTCTGTCTTGTACCCAGCTTTGGTTGGGCTGTCACATTAGAATATGCAAACACACACATTAGCTGTGTACTCGTTTCCTCCTTATGGAGGGAGTTCTTCCTGGTGTTTTTTCCTTTGCAAACTGAATAGATTGAGTAAAACAGGAATCAGATGCGTGTCCTAGCTTCTAGGTTTTCATGTTGATGAGATTGTTTCCTTCAACACTGCAATATTTCAGAAATATTTTTTATTTGAAATTCAGATTAAAACTTACTATTTGGAAAAATCTTGTTGTGATAGTTAAATGCAAAAAGGAAATTATAGGCCATTTTAATCCTTGTAGAATTTAGGTCTCTGGTTCCCACTTGACGTCTCTGTTTTCTTCATTTGACAGACAGGGCTCTCCGGGAACCTGATCGTGCTCTCTGTCCTGTACAAAGGAGGGCTGCTGATGGGCAGTGCCCACATGACCGTGGGGGAGCTCTCATCCTTCCTACTGTATGCTTTCTGGGTTGGAGTGAGCATTGGAGGTATACAATCTAAATAGGTTTGGGAGTTACCGATTAAAAGTCAGGTTATTGTTTCTGAAATAAAAATTTAACTTTCCCATTACATCACCTCTCATCAGTTAACTTCCAACTGAAAAAACATTTCCTAGAACATTAGTCCAACTTGACTTTGAAAGAAGCAAGATCTGAATGTGATCCCATGTAGGTGGGCAGCTCCTTGGCAGGGAAACTGAGGATTTTTACAGGCCTCTTGCAGCTTACTGGGCTCAGGGTCACACTGGAGCCATATATTCCAACTCAACTATTAAGACTGTGTGTTTGCTTTGGCCCTAGAAGGTGGGGAGGAGAAAGGACAGTGCTGAGCAGGGGTGTCCACAAACCCACAGTCCTGTGGTAGTGGTAGTTTCATGACTGACATCACTGGGGAATAAAATTCCTTTTGTATGAAGTCCGCCCCGTTCACAATTACTGAACAGTCAAAAAGTGTAAACTAGAAAGTGCATGCGACAGAGTTGCTTGCTTTTGTCAGGAATCTCTGAGTTCAGCTTTTGTTGTCCATTTCCGGCTAAAGGGAAGCAAGGTCCACAGGGGCAAATCTGTGTGAAGTCTATGAGGTTTTCTTGTCTGTACTTCTCCGGCAGGCCCAGCCAACAAGGGGCAAGTGATTTCCTGCTTTTTGTTTCCTGTCTTTGAAGGCTGAGACGGAAAGGTTAGATAAATAGCTTGAGGTCTGGTCATCGGAAGTCTGGTATCCCACAGTGTCACCTCAACCCGAGATTTCTGTTGTCAGGGCTTAAAGGCAGAGGCCTGTCCTTAGACATCTGCAGGCAAGTGATGATGTTTTCTGGACCAAGATTTCCGGAGATCCCTGAGCAGAGCACTTCAGCTCTGCCAGCTGCTCCCGAAGAAGAACCTGATCAGGCAGTTCAGAGCGCCGAGTGGCTTGGGGCGGTGAGGGGTCAGCTCAGGAGGGCCTGGGGATGTGGTGTTGCCTTCTCCCCACCCCGAGGCTGAGCCTGCTGGGCTGCAGGGTCTCACACCTGGGTGGGCACGTTCCTTCGGATCTTCTGGCCTGCCTCGGAGTGGGTCGACCCACCATCTCATCCCCTCCCTGTGGCCTTTCTGACCACAGTCAGCTTTCCTCCCCGGCCTCCCCTCCTCGTAATGTTTTCTGCCACGAGCTGACTTGATCTTTCTCCGTCCCTCTGCTCCTCCCACCCTCTTTTCTCCAAACTACGTGGCCTGATAGAAGCCACGTCTGTTTTGGTGTGTTCACTGCTTTACTTTTCGTCCTGACAAGTTCACAGCTGTGTCTTGCACAGAAGTAGGTTGGACACACGGTTCCCGTCTGCCAGGAGTCGGTTACCCCCCTGTAGTAGAAGCTGCTGCTGAGGCTTTGTGCTCGAGGCTTAGGGGTGACTTGCTTTCGGAGCTGCAGGCCATCCCACATCTCCGGTCGCCATCTTGCACGACACCTGCCGTGTGCTGGTGGAGGGGGGAGAAGAGGTACAGGTAGATGTGGTGGGGTCTCTTAGCACACAGTCTCCCCGTAGTTCCAACCCAGGCAGGTACAGAAGGCTACAGGAACTTCATTAAGAAGTTGAGTTAGATTTTAAATGTTTTGGTGACGCTCGCTGTTCAGAATAATTGCATAATGAATCTGCAAGCAAGAAATTAAATTTTATTTATTAGATAAATAAGAATTTTTAGATGTTGTTTTCTGCTTAGACCCGCATACTGAAAAACGAAAATTCTACTTGCGTTCTTTGCTGACAGAGGGTCAGAAGTGCTGTTTGAAGAAAAGCAGGCTTGTTTTGCACCAGAGAATGCTCTTACATCTTCTTACCGAACCCTGATACCTTGTTTCTGATTCATTTTTTTTTTTTTTAAAGGAATGGATGGGTTTTTTTTTTTTGTTTTCTTTTGTGTGTTTTTTTTTTCAAGATTTTTTTTTATTTATTTGACAGACGGAGATTACAAGTAGGCAGAGAGGCAGACAGAGAGGGGGAAGCAGGCTCCCTGCAGGGAGCCCGATGCGGGGCTCGATCCCAGGACCCCGGGATCATGACCTGAGCCAAAGGCAGAGGCTTTAACCCACTGAGCCACCCAGGCGCCCCTGATTCATTTTTATCAAGGTGAAATTCACATCACATTTTAAAGTTACAAGTCCATGGTATTTTGTACACTTACAGCACTGTGCAACCCCCACCTCACCTTAGCTCCCAAATATATTTGTCATCTCAAAAGAAAACCCCACACTCCTTAAGCGGTCTGTTTCCACATCCCTCCCTCCCTCAACCTCTAGCAACCACAGTTTGCTTTGGGTCTTCATGTGTTTACTTTAGTTCATACAAATGAAATCACATACTATGTGGGTTTGGCTTCTGTCACGGAGCAGAATGTTTTCAGAGTTCGCCCATGTTGTAGCATGGCTTGGTGCTTCATTACCTTCCATGACCCTAATGCTCCATTGTGTGGAGAGACCACAAATTGTTTCTCCAGGGCCGTTTTGTTTTGTTGTTTTTAGTTTCCAGAGTCTAAACTCTACTGTGTTGAACTATCTTCAACTCCTTCCTTCCCTTCTTTTTTGCATTAATAGTATTTTTTTTGAAGGAATGTTAGGTTCGCAAAAAGATTGACGGGAAAGTAGGGAGAGTTCCCATATATCCCCTGGTTCTACACGAGCACAGCCTCCCTCACAATCAACATTCCCCTCCCCAGAGTGTTACATTTGTTATAATTGACCAACCAACACTGACAGGTCATTATCACCCAAAGTCCACAGTTTATATCATGTTCACTGCTGGTGTATGTGGGTCTGGACATGTAACTATCATCAGAGCATCATACAGAATACTTTGACTGCCCTAAAAATCCCCTGTGCTCTGCCTCTTCCTCCCGTCCCCTGACCCTTCACAACGCATCTTTTTACTGTCTCTGGAGTTTTGCCTTTTCCAGAACGTCACATGGTTCAGATTTGCATCTTTCATTAGTACAATGCACTGAGCGTTCCCCCATGCCAATTTCAGGGCTCAAAAGCTCATTTCTTTTTAGCACTGACTAGTATTTCATTGTCTAATGGACCACAGTATATCTGTCTGTCCACATATTGAAGGGCATCTTGGTTCCGTCCAAGTTTTGGCAGTTGTAAGTACAGACTCTATAAATATCCATGGGCAGATTTTCACGGTGACATAAGTTTTCACCTTCTCTGGGTAAACACAGAGGAATGAGGTTGCTGGATCATACGGCAAGAGTATGTCTACAGTAAGAAACTGCCAAACTGCCTTCCAAAGTGGCTGTCCCATTTTGCGTTCCTGCCAGCAGTGAGCGAGGGTTCCTGATGCTCCACATCGGCAGCTTGGGTTTTTGTCATGCTATTAGGTGTACAGAGTATCTCACTGTTGTTTTATGTGCATTTCCTTGATGACGTGTGATGTGGAGCATCTTTATGTTTACATACGCTTTTTTATTATCTGTATTTCTTCTTTAGGGAGGTCTTTGGGTTCAGGTCTTCTGCCCATTTTTTAACTGGGTCGTTTTCTTATTGTTGAGTTTTAAGAGTTCTTATATTGTGGATATCCATCCTTTAGCAGATACGTCTTAGACAAATATTTTCTCCCACTCTGTGGCTTGTCTTCTCATTTTCTTTGGAGAGCTCAAGTTTTTCCTTTTCATGAAGTCTAATTTATCAGTTTTTCTTTCACTGATCATGTGTTGGTGTGGTATCTACAAAGTCATCACCAAATCCACGGTCATTCAGGATTTCTCCTATCTTATCTTCTAAAAGCTTTATAGTTTTGTTTTTTACATTTAAGTCTATGGTCCACTTTGAGTAATTTTTGTGAAGGGTGTGAGGTCTGTGTCTAGATTCTTTTTTTTTTTTGCATGTGAATTTCCAGTAGTTCCAGCACCATTTGTTAAAGATCGTCCTTTCTTTATTGAACTACCTTTGCTCACTTGTCAAAGATTAGTTGACTCTGTTTATCTGGATCTATTTAGTCCCAGTGCATTTTTAATTTAACCTGAAGAATTTAATTCACTGTATTTTGCACAAATTTCCACAAACATATGCACAAAAGTACCTTAGGAAGAATATTTGAATAGCATTTTTGCAGCATCCTTAGCGGGGGCGAGTATTACAAGTGTACATTCTTGCAGTTTACATGGCTTAGTGTACTTGGAGTTTGTTTGCTTTAAGTCTTAATTCATAGCTCAAAGGTGACCTTAAAGAGATTGTTGGAATATTGAACATTTCCAAATTCCTTTTCAGTTTTTAGCCTAGTAAAAGTCCTCTCTGTTGAGTGACCGAAAAGGGGGGTTTGGTTTTGTGGATAGGAATTTAAAATGAATATCTAGATGTTTTATATTCCTTTTGAGTAAGTGTTATATTTTATTTACATTGTATGTTTTTCGACTAGGTAGACTTGCTCTGTGACATTGTGATTTTAATTCAGTGGTTGATTACTATGGCTATCTGCATTTGTAAATTCCCAATTAAACATTTGATCTTTATTAGAAATCAGTGAAATTAGAGGAGAAGCTGAGGGCAAACAAGGGTATGACACAGGGAATTTGAATACGGTAGCTGCCTCAAATCCTTTTTTGAGAGTTAACAGATTTTATATTAAAAGCAACTTATTGTTACTATTCGCAAAGGGGTGGGGGTAGCAGATGGTCATTTTCTGGCATTGGTGATGGATATTTGCTTCTTGTCCTCAGGTCTGAGCTCTTTCTACTCGGAGCTGATGAAAGGGCTGGGTGCCGGGGGACGCCTCTGGGAGCTTCTTGAGAGAGAGCCTGAGCTGCCTTTTAATGGTGGGTCTCCCATGAGTTTGTTCTTTGCTGGGATTAAACGAATGTGGCTGTGGACAGTCAGACCACCATCCTGCTGTGCCTGCGAAGGATGAGCATGAGAAGGATGTCATCTCTGCCCCACAGCATAGAAGGGCGATCAGAGGGGCAGGCAGCGAGAGCGGGAGGAAGGTGGCAGGCGCTGCAGCTGGGTAGAGGATGGCCCTAGAAGCGTGGGGGCTGACCACGTGGTGTGCCGTCCCTGCAGGTGATTGATTATCACCAATAGCAAGAAGGAAGCAAGTGCCACCCAGTGTTGCAAATAGGAAAGGCCCTGGCCAGTCCAGCAGATTGGTCTTCTGAAGTGATTCTGATGTTTGGGCAGTGGGGAGGATGGGGGGAAAGGAAGACAGACCACACAAGTAAAAGCCTCTGAATTTCTTGGCTTTGGGTAGTGGGCTGGTGTTAATTGGCTAGAGCAATCTCCTTTATCAGCTGCTTTCCTGGAAGCTTGTTCTGGGGGAGCTGTGTGGCCCAGAGCAGTAACCATTCCTCATCACTGACTCCCAGGACATTGTTGCTTAGCCCTAGATCATGAGTTGAAAACCCAGTATTCTCCAGTGTGACGGGCTGGAGGAAATAAACTCAGCTGAAAGGGACTGAGGAGCTTTTCCCAAGTCATTAGCAAGGTAGTACCAGGCTCTGCAGCTGTTGTGCAAGGCCTCCCCATTTACCATCCTTGTCTTGAATATTTATTTAGAGTAGATAAGATAAACTCTGGACCTGGGGAGCTCCGGAGGCAGTGGCACAGAGGAAAGGCAATGGGTTTTGAAACCAGACTGCTCCCCAGGTGAAAGCTAGCTCCACCACCGGTCAGCTTGGGCAGGCGCTTGTCTCGGAGAGGCAGCGTCCTGTCATCTGTGTCACTCAAGGCTGCGAGAATCGGACGAGCGCATGTGCATCGTGCCTCGTACGGAGTGGGAGTGGGTGCCAAACAGGCTCGAGGCCTCCTCCTGCCGCTGGCGCCATCTGTGTGCGGTCCGACCCGTGGGAGGACAGAAATCTGCTGTCGGTTTGATCTTCCTGTGAAGTGACTCGCATTTTGTCCCATTGCAGAAGGGGTCGTTTTAAACCAGGAGAGCTTCCAGGGCACTTTGGAGTTTAGCAATGTGCACTTCACCTATCCAGCTCGCCCGGAGGTGCCCATATTCCAGGATTTCAGCCTCTCTATCCCATCAGCATCGGTCACGGCACTGGTTGGCCCAAGTGGTTCTGGCAAATCAACAGTGGTGTCCCTTCTGCTGAGGTTGTATGACCCCGATTCTGGTGAGTGCTTCATCCCGTGCAAGGTGGCAGGACCCTCCAGAGCCCTTGTACTCCCATGTTCTGGGGGAGGACGAAATCATGCAAAGACCTGTAGTGCGAGAGTTGTGAAATCCCAGAGGACTGGTTCCCAGGAAAGAAGTCCCTTACATAAAGGTGTCCCTTTTAAGAAGACACAAAAGGCCTGGTAGGCAGCGTGTATGGTTCGCGTCTGACCTCCTCAAGTCCCGAGTGACTTCCTGAATTCTCCCTCCTCATCTCCCATGCTGGTGTCCCCTTCTGATGCCCCCTCTCCTGGGAGAGGAAGGGCAAGGCTGCTCTGAAGCTCTGAGAAGGTGCCCCGCATGGGGCTGAGCAGCACCGAGGAGCAAGTACCACTCTGTGCCAGTCGTTCGGCTTGTAGAGCTTCTCTGGAAGCCTTCAGGCTGCATCTGCCCGTGAACTGCCCTGTGGCTAGCGTGCCGATGGGTGAGTTGGCAGCTGGGGGTCCCTTCTGTGGGACTGCATTACGGAAACTATTTTGAGGTAGTACAAATTATCTTAATGGATTTTTCTTATTCTGGTTTTTATTTTTAACTGGGTTATATCATCTGTTAGAGCAAAGAACATGTTCTTTTATTTCTTTATACCCTTTGTTAATTAAGATGTAATTGCCGTATAACGTATTAGTTCCAGGTGTGCAGCATGATTCAATGAGTGTATATTGTGAAACGTCTAACATCCCTCGCTGCACATAAAGTTTGTATCCTCCTTCGTATCTGAGCCTGGAGTAGATAGTCCATATTAGTGGGTTTGATTTTGGACTGAGAAAACAGTGATGTTTCTCAACAAGAAGACAACTCTTAGTAAAAATCACATCACTTGTTTAAAATTAATCTGTCTTATGATCTTTGTATCTGTGCCATTTGGTTAAGACCGTGGTCATGTGCCAGATAACTATTTGACTTGCAGATCCTGACCCACGGAATCACCAAAACTATGTTAAAATAGGTATTAACTATACTGTTGCCTCTGGAATCCCTGTTCTGATTCACTCTCCCTGCTATAAAATTCTGAATTTAGAAAAATCCTAGTCGGGTGAATGCAAACAAGTCAGAATATGAAGCCTCTAGTTTCTTTATCATGGTGAACAAGTCAAGGAGAAGAGAAACAACATGTAAATTCCAGCGTTGTGTAGTCTATAGAACACTTGTACTGTTTAAGTCAAAGACCTCAGGTTTTTTCTAGTTTATGGAAGTTTACAGCTGGCTTGTGTAATTCCACACCACAGACAGAGAAAGAGTGTGTTTTAGTCACCATCATCGCCGTCCCCAAGCATTGTTGAGTTCACTTCGTGATGGGAATTAACAGAATTAATTCTGTTAGCTAGGGTCACAGAATCACATCTGATTATTGAAAAGCTCTGGGGCGCCTGGGTGGCTGGCTCAGTGAGTTAAAACCTCTGCCTTCAGCTCAGGTCATGATCCCAGGGCCCTGGGATCGAGCCCCACATCGGGTTCTCTGTTTAGCAGGGAGCCTGCTTCCTCCTCTCTCTCTCTCTCTCTCTCTCTCTGCCTGCCTCTCTGCTTACTTGTGATCTTTGTCTGTCAAATAAATAAATAAAATCTTAAAAAAAAAAAAAAAAGAAAAAAGCTCTGCTCTGATATCGGATTTGTGGTTGTAGATGATTCTCCTCCGACCGTATTTATGCAGGAAGGGCTATTTTAAGGAGTAATAAAAGAGCTTAAAAAAAATCACTGCCAGGGTTGAGTTTCCAGGACACCTCTCCAGAACGTCACCGCAGAACCAGACCTTCAAGGTGGTTGCTGATGCTGACATGGTCAGGAAGCTCCAGAGTTAGAATCCAGAAAGGAGGTCAGTCACTGCAGTGAGGCGAGTTGGATGAACTAGCGGATGGGATAGTCAGCTAACCACTGCAGGGAGACAGTAGACAGGGAAATTCTGTGAAATATGTTGATTTTAGATTCTGTTTGGAGATCTTGAACATACTTTTCATCTTTAAAAGAACTGAATGTGGAATTTTTCCACCAGATCCTTTCATTGTTTACATTAGTCGTTGGCCCCGTGACACTCCATGACTTTCCTCTCCTCTCTACAAGGAACTATCAGTCTCGATGGCCATGATATCCGTCAGCTAAACCCAGTCTGGCTGAGATCCAAGATTGGGACAGTGAGTCAGGTAAGAAGAGAGGTTCCTATTTTTGTTACACTGTCTTTTAAGTTTGCTTTTATTGTTTATTTTTTCTTTAGACTTGAGCCTCTCAAAAGAGAAGGAGGAATGGAAGTTCTCCAGATATGCTAAACTAATCTGCCCTGGCAGATTTTTAGGTTTGTAAATAGTGCTGTATCCTGACCACCTTAAAGACTTGAACCAGTTGAAACCGACTTTTTATCCAAAGCCAGGGACTAGTATAGCCTTGTAATGCAGGTGGTTCAGAGGATGGGCGGAAGTGATGGAACTTTCTAGCTTTTACGGACTCTTCCCCAATTCCTGTTCTTGTCACTGGCGGTGTCTGCTGTTTTAATGGGTTTCAGGGATAAGCAAGCAAAGATGATGGCGAGAGCCAGGGTCTCCTTGCAGAGAGGTTGCTGGTTTCAAGGCAGAATGTCCGTGTAATATGGTCACTTTAATGAGGCTGTTTTCATGAGACCATTTGGGGCAGGAAGTTTTGACACATTTGCTGATACTTTATTATCAGGCTATGTGCACTGCAGACAGACCTGAGGCTTCCCTCATTTCCGAGCCTCTTCCTCTAATGAACTTCCCCTCACCCCACTCCACCGGCTGTGGAGCAGGATGGGCAGTGATGGGGGTGGCTTGGCAGTATAAGGATAGCAGCAGGGCGTATTGTTTAGGGGTGGAGAAAAGAAGCTCGAGGCTTATTTGCTGTTTTAGGACCATTCCACAGGGTTCTGTTAAAATGTCATGTTCCCACCTGGTTTGTGTATATTTCAAAAAGTAACGAATAGAGATGGGGATTCCCCCTCGATCCTTAGTGGGAAGCCTGCAGCTGGAAAATACAGATGGAGCCGGCGTCTTCCATACCTGACAATTCCCAAGGGAAGGAGCTTACATTTATGAAGTATCTGCTGGCTTCTGGGCACCTTGGGATCTCATTTCCTGCAGTATCTCGATGAAATCAATCCTGTTCGTGGAAGAACATGAATTTTTTAGAAGTCAGCTGGGTGGATTTATGGAGAATGAGGAAGTAGAATCAAAAGAGTATGCAGTTGGGCTCCTGGTTGGCCCAGTTGGTTGGTATCTGACTCTTGGTTCCAGCTCCAGTATTGGGATTGAGCCTGTCGGGCTCCGTGCTCAGTGTGGAGTCTGCTTATCCATCCCTGTCCCTCTGTTCCTTGCTCCCTGCCCCACTCATGCGCCCGTGCATGTGTGCACACTCTCTTGCTGTCTCTGTCTCAAATAAATAAATAAAAAATCTTTAAACAAAGAGTGTAAAGTTGACACTTGAACAACATGGGTTTGAACTACATGGGACCCCTTATGCATGCTTTTTTTATAGTACAGTACCATAAGTGTATTTTCTCTTCCTTAGGATTTCTTAATAATGTCTTCTTTTCTCTAGCTTACTTTATTGCAGTAATACCATATAGAATATGTGTATAACACACAAGATACGTGTTAATCCACTGTTTATGTTATCAGTAAGGCTTCCGGTCAACAGTAGGCTATTAGTGGTTAAGTTTTGGTGGAGTTCAAAAGTTATACTCAGATTTTCAACAGATGGGGGTCAGCAGCCCTAACATTTGTGTTATTCAGCAGCCGACTGTGTATTCCTTGAGAGCAATTTAATAGTTTTTCGAGGTAAGGACTGTATTAAGCTTCACTGCATTTCCTAGGTATGTTTGAAGTCTGTTTTGAAATTTGCAGCAAATATGCTTTGTTTCCAATTTGCAGGAGCCAATTTTGTTTTCTTGCTCTATTGCCGAGAACATTGCTTACGGTGCAGACGACCCCTCCTCAGTGACGGCCCAGCAGATAGAGAGAGTGGCTGATGTAGCTAACGCAGGTGCTTTCATCCGAGACTTCCCCCAGGGATTCAACACTGTGGTCGGAGAAAAGGGCGTTCTCCTTTCAGGTACCTTTTTGTTATTGTTTGGCCCCCAAAACTTTCTGCTCCAG
This sequence comes from Mellivora capensis, assembly GCA_004024625.1. NCBI lineage: Eukaryota > Metazoa > Chordata > Mammalia > Carnivora > Mustelidae > Mellivora > Mellivora capensis. The sequence goes on along the minus strand of PISX010000765.1, from coordinate 53,503 downwards.
AGAACTCTGTAGCATTCCATACAACACTATTAATTTCTAATTAGGCTTTTGTCCCTAGAGTTTATGAGATTAGCTTTTCTACTTTCTAAAATCTCTTTTGTATGTAGACAGCTCCCCAGTTTCCTTCACTTTCCACCTCAAAGGTGTTCCCAAATTCCCACGCAGTGTCCCACTGAGTATGAGATGAGATTTTCTCTCATCTGAGGAAAAAAATCTCCTTTCAACTTGAGATCCTTGAAAATGGCAGAAGTTAAGAGAGGTACAGGTGGCGTGCTGATGTGTTCAGGGGGGCAGGGGCTGTGAGCCGGAGCAGAACTGAAACCGAAGAGCTCTCTGTTCCCCATGTTGTGCTTTACATGTTAAACCAGGGGTCCCCAGACTCTCCTGTAAGGGCCAGAGGGTAAATATTTGAGATTTTATGAGGCACAAGTGGTTTCTGTTACGTGTCCTTTTTTTTTTTTTAATTTATTTATTTGTCAGAGAGAGAGAGAGAGAGAGCACAGGCAGACTGAGCGGCAGGCAGAGGCAGGGGGAGAAGCAGACTCCTTGCCGAGCAAGGAGCCCGATGTGGGACTCGATCTCAGGACGCTGGAATCATGACCTGAGCCGAAGGCAGTCGCTTAACCAACTGAGCCACCCAGGCATCCCCCACATGTCCTTTTTTGATTTTTTTTAAAAAAAACCTTTAAGAATGCGGAAACCACTCTTAGGTTTACATACAAACAGGTAGTGGTCGGGATCTGGCCCTTGGCGCAGTGGGCCACGCCCTGTGCTGGACTCGGGCAGGACTCATGGCTCAGTCGCTCTTCCCTGGGATGTTAGAGCACATCACAGTGCAGTGCATTCTGGGTACCATATTTTCAGGAGGGAAAGAAAAAAAACTTGTATTCTGTTTGCTTTAGAATACAGAAGTAAGACCAGTGAGTAGACTTAAGGGGAAAGAAATCTGGGGGTAAGCACAGATAATTTCTTCGTTACAGTTATTGCCATGTGCTCCCTTCCATGCGATGAGCTGTCACTGGAGTGTCTGAGCAGAGGACAGATGCCTCCGTGTCAGAATAAAGGTGCCGGGTTGGACTAGAGCAATAGTCCTTTCCAACTCAGAACTTTTTGTTTCAGGTTAGACCACAGAAAATTTAATACAGGCATGTTTTTATTGTGTATGATTTTTTAAATAATAGGCAGTGGATGAAAAAATGTTTTGGATAGACTTGCAAGATTGCAGCAGTAGAATCACACATTGCTTTGTACAAATGAACTGCTCTGGCATCTCTCAAACACGTCCTTGGATAGAAAGCCAGTTTCAGCTGCTTGTGGCGACATTATTGAGTGTCAGGGGGTCGGGCCAAGAGCTACCTCACTGTGTCCAACAAGCGCGTCACCTCCTCCCTTGGAACAGGTTCCGCATGGCCTTCCCTCTACCAGGATTCTCAAGCTCCCATTTCAGAGTGAAATAACCAAAGGTTTCAACCCATGGTCACTTTCTGGGTAGAAGAAAGGACATCTAGCGACAGATGCCCAGTGCACCAGTTGGCACTGAGGATTTCTCAGAGCTGACCCAAAACCTTCCGCTGACTGCTCAGCCAGCCCACCTCACAGCACTCGGACACCCTCGCCAACTTCAGAGGTTCCCCCCAAAAAAGGGATTTTCCTGGTTCCCTTGTGAGCACGGGGCTGCCTATTTGAGGACAGCTTTCAGGAGCATCACACATTTCAGATGTAATTTGATTTCAGTTCATCACTTATGAGCGTCTTTTACATGAAGTCATGTAATGTCCAGCAATTACTATTAATAAGTTTTTCATCCGATAAAATCAACCAGAAAGGACTGTTTTCATCACCAAAGATGTAGTGAGTTTTCTAAAATGAAGTAAGTCGGGAGGAGTCCTGAGTCCTATTCTCTGGGACTCTACCAGTTGTAACTTGAGGGTCCCGTTCCCTGGAGGAAAGGAGAGAGGGTGGTGTGAGGCGAAGGTGAGGAAAGGAATTCTCAGAGATGTTCTTCTGCCTGCCTCTGTCCCTGCATTTGCCCACTCCTATCCCCTACCCCCAGTTTCTTCCCTTGCTTTTAGTAGAATTTGAGTTCTAAAAGGGTGGATCAAAGGGGCTTCCTCAGACCTCGACTCTGCCACTTACCAACTGTGACACCCAGGACTGGTTATTTTGTGCCCTTGGTTTTTCATCCGTGAAAAGGGAATAATTACAGGATCTACTTCATAGGATTTTTTTTAAGGTTGAATGAGATAACATTGTAATGCTTTTAGCCTGGTACATAGGAACTCCTCAGTAAATGTTAGCTGTGATAATTCTTGTTATTACTTTTGAGGTCGATGAGGAGACAATAAATTTTAAAAAATAGGCTTTTGTAATACTGTCTATCTCAGCTGTGACTAACCGGAAGAAGCTGCCTTCAAATTGTTGCTTAGCTTATCAGAAAAACCTATTACCAAGAATTTTTGCTAAGTCTTTCAAGTTTAAAAAATATATATATTGTAAAAAAAAAAATATATATATATATATATATATGTATATATGTATATATATTGTCATTGTCAGGTGGGCAGAAACAACGGATTGCGATTGCCCGTGCTCTGCTTAAGGTAAGCTTGAAGCCACTTGGCCAAAATTTTTTTATTATCATTTTTAATTAGGGACCTTATAATTTGTAATTTACTATGCTTCTTCCTTTTGTTTCGGAGGGGAGGGTGGGTATATGGTTGATAGTTCCCGTGAAAGATGAGTTAGTTCCACTGAGTATATGTTGTTCGAATTTAACAAGTATTTCTTGGGTGTTAGGGGCCCGGTACTGTGCTAGGGTTGTTGGAGGGAGAAGAGTTTAACACATGGACCTCTGTGAAGAAGTATGTGGTCTAACAAGCAAAACAGTGATTCTATAAAAATATCAAAACAATGCAAGTAGGATTCTTTGTATAATCTATAGTCAATTGTTAAACTTAGTATAGACTGGAAATACTTACACAAGACTCCCAAGAGGAGAGGAAGGCCATTTTAGCTGAAGACCCCAGCCATTGTGGTTTTTAGGAAATGATAGCCTTCTGCTTTGTTATATAACTCAGATTTATAGGTGATGTTTTTTAAAAAAAAGAAACAGCATTACTGAAGCATACTATAAAACTCACCAGTTTTAAATGTACCCTTCAGTGATTTTTAGTTAGTGTACAGTTGCTCAACCATCACACAGTCCAATTTTAGAACATTTCTATCACCCCAGATAGATCCCTGGTACCCACTTGCAATCTTTCCCCACTCCCACCCCTAGTCCCAGGCTGCTGCCAATGTACTTTCCGTCTGTCCTCATTTGCCTTTCTGGGCATCTCAAATAAATGCAGTCTGACAAGATGTGGCCTTTGCATCTCGCCTATTTTACTAGTATGATGTTTGTTTGTTTTTTCAAGGGGGGAGGGGCAGAGGGAGTGGGAGAGTGAGAATCTTAAGTAGGCTTCACTCCCAGCGTGGAGCCTGAGGCAGAGCAAGATCTCACGACCTTGAGATCATGACCTGAGCCGAAATCAAGAGCTGGAGACTTAACCACCCCATGAGTATCACGTGTTTGAGGTCTGTTCACGTCTGTCCTATATCTCCTGTTGTGGGGGCACAGCACGACTTGATTATCCATTCGCCAGTGGTGAACCTTTGGATGGCTTCCAGGCTGGGGCTGTTGTGAACAGTGCTTCTGTGAGCAAGTAGTATACAGGTGTCTGTGTGAACATCTGTTTCCATTTCTTGTCTAGGCACAGTTAGAATTTAATGTGTTCGAGACATTAGTTGACTCTTACATCTTCTCAGTCTTATGTGATGCTCCTAGCTAAACTACAAGCAGGACCTTGAGCATCTAGACTCTGTCTCACTCACTTTGGATCCCGCTTCACACTGCTGGGTGACCGGCCAGCAGGGTAAAACGGCACCGTAAACAACGTCCAGCCCAGTGACGCCCATGACGGCAGTTCAGCGTCCCCTCTAACTCTTCCATTCATGGGCTTATCTCACACACCTAGGAGTCTGTGCTTTCCTTTCCCATAGCAGCTTTATTGTGATGTAACTTACATCCTATACGGTGCTCCCATTTAAGGCGGGTTTAGTGGGTTTCAGTGTGTTCTGAGTTGTGCATCAGTCACCCTGATCGATGTTAGAACATCTAACGAGAGACGCTCGATTCTTCACCAGTCACACCTGGCCTCCTCTCTTATTTCTCTGTTGACCTAAGCCCCAGGTGAACACTTCGCTACTATGTCTCTGTAACGTGCCTGTTCTGGACATTTCCTGCAGATGGAGTCCTGCACTGTGGGGCTCTTTGTGTCTGGCTTCTTTCTCTAGCAGAATGTTTTCAAGGTTCATCTCTGCTGTATTATGTATGAGTACTTCATTTCTCTTTATTATTGAGAGTGTGTGTGGTTTTTTTTTTTTTTAAGATTTTATTATTTATTTATCTATTTGACAGAGAGAGAGAGATCACAAGGAGGCAGAGCAGCAGGCAGAGAGAGAGGAGGAAGCAGGCTTCCCGCTGAGCGGAGAGCCTGATGCAGGGCTCGATCCCAGGACCCTGAGATCATGACCCAAACTGAAGGCAGAGGCTTAACCCACTCAGCCACCCAGGTGCCCCAAGAGTGTGTGTGTGTGTTTTTTTTTTTTTTTTAAGATTTTATTTATTTGACAGAGATCCCAAGTAGGCAGAGAGGCAGGCAGAGAGAGAGGAGGAAGCAGGCTCCCTGCTGAGCAGAGACCCTCTATGCGGGGCTCGATCCTAGGACCCTGGGATCATTACCTGAGCCAAAGGCAGAGGCTTTAACCCACTGAGCCACCCAGGCGCCCCGAGAGTGTGTGTTTTTATAATAAAATTGTGTTCCCTTTCAAAAGAAAACAGCATGAAAAACATAATAACAATTAAAAATAATGCTTTTTTCAGAATCCCAAAATTCTTCTCCTCGATGAAGCAACCAGGTGAGCATATCTTAGTACTATGTGTGATTGTACAGTCCAATTCTTCCTGTACCAAAAACTTACTGTTCTGTGCTTCTAAGTGATACAGCTGAAAAGGCTGTTTTTCCCCCTTCCAGTGAAAGTGACCGGGTCCGGCTGAATAGTGACAGCTGGGAGGCAGTGGACAGGCCCAGTCAGGATGGAAGGTTGTAGTTTCAGCTCAGTCGCGTTTGTGATGAGCCCCGGCACGCTCGGCAGCAGCCGTCCCCAGCGCCTGCTACTTCTGTGACAGGACGTCTGTGGAAATCAAGGGTCCCAGGTTCCCTTGCTGTAGTAGTTTTGGAATATGAAAAAAAGATCATAGCAGTGTATGTAGTAGCAGTTGTAATTCTGGACACAGTGAAAATGTCTGGGGCAACTGCTTGTGTAACAGGAAGCTCGTGAGCACGTAGTGTGCGTGGACTGATGTCTTTGCTTTCTCACACGGTTTCTGGTTTGAAGTGCCCTGGATGCTGAAAACGAGCACCTTGTGCAAGAAGCTCTAGACCGGCTCATGGCGGGAAGAACAGTGTTAATCATTGCCCACCGTCTGTCCACCATTAAGAACGCCAACACGGTGGCTGTTCTCGACCAAGGAAAGATTACAGAATGCGGGAAGCATGAGGAACTGCTTGCAAAACCAGATGGGATATACCGAAAATTAATGAGCAAACAGAGGCTTGTTCCAGCATAAAGGAGCAATGATCGATAACATGAGCACTAGAGACTTTAGAGCAAAACATCATTGCAGGAAAAAAACTTAGGGATGGTATCTAATCTGTAAACCATACTTCAGGTTATTTAAAATACGCATATTTTTTCCAAGGTGCGGAACATACTGTTTTGAGATGTACCTGTTCTCAATACCTTTTTATTCAGAGTTTTAACAATTGTGACTTTCTAAATGTCTATAGCACTGAAATTATCTTCAGGTTTTTTACTTTCTTTTATCCTGGAATACTTTAATTAATATAACATGGCACCTCATTTTATTTTTTTTTTAACCGGTTCTTACAGATTGAAGCTATTGTCAAATGACAACTTTTAAAAGGGAGTTGTAAGTAAAAAGCTTAAATTGTTTTAGGTGATTTGCCAATCACTCTGTAATTCTCTTGGTAGTATTCTACCTGCATTGTGTCTGATTTTTACTATAAGATGAAATCTTCCCTTTTTAAAATTCGGATAATCTCTTGAAGGGAACCTGAAATACATACAGGAATAGTTAGTGTCACGTGGCGAGAAGGGAATGTTTACGTTCCCTATCTCCCGTATCTTCAGCGGTATGAGACTTTAGAAATGTGCGTTCCTCTGGGAGGAGACTGCCTTTGGATGTGTGTGGTTCTCAACATTTTTAGCACATGAAAGCCTGATCAGTTTTAAAAAGGGAAGAGGCCCATCCTTTGAATATGGAAACTTCTATTTTAATTATTCACACATTTGTTACTTTGGAAAGCCAGGCATGAACTGCTAGGTATTATCAAGAGGTAAAAATGAATTTTTTCATGCCTTTCATGTGGAGGCATGTATTTTGAAAATTATCTTTTAAAAATTCATAATTCCTAGCCAAATTTTAGGTTTTATCAGTTAAATACTTTTGAAATTTCATTCAATGAGGCAAAAACCTAAATAACTGTAATTTTCAACCTTACAACATTTGTAAGAAAGTTTAGTTCTTCCTATTCCATGGAATATCAAGAAACTTTCAGAACTTGTTACTCATCTGAAAAGAAGACAATAACCCTTTTTATTTATGGCTATAGTTTTTTTCACCCAAATGCCTCAGAATTCTGAATTTTGAAAGCAAACCATTAGATTTGCCATACTTCAAATCAGTGCTGTTAATTTGCTCTGCCTCAAGAAAAAGTGCTTTTTCTTACATTGATAATGCCAGAACCTAAGAAATAACTATGTTGATGTAATTAAAATGGAAGTTTGTCCGGGTCCTAAGTATTGATGAGTTCACTAATTACTTCATGATAAGCGTGTCATATTATAATTCATTCTACATAAGGGAATTTATTATTGAATAAAATGAACTCAGTGAGTGAATGAACTCCATGTTCTTTGTATTAGGAAACAGTACATCTGTGACAATCATTTTGACAAGCTTTACTTGTATTCTTTATACAATTTGCTAGTATGGTGTGGTTTTCAGAAAGCAGACAAAACAATTACAAGGCTGGATCTGAGGGAAATCTCTTTGTGCCATAGAAGTATTTACAAAATTGAATTTGATCATTATATTTTATTTTCTAATACAAGATGTTCAATTGAGACTTTAGGGAACATTTTATATCCTGGATTAAAATTTATAGTGAACTTATCTGTGTCTGTCACTTCTTCTAAAACATGGTAAAGAAAAGTAAGTAGTAACTACAAGTATTTTCATTTCCTCCCTACCTGATTGTTAAAGTCCTCATATTTACTTTTATTTTTTTAGGTTTTTTTGCTATTTACCAACTGTTAGAAGGTGGGGGAGGGACAGTAAATTAATCCCCAAACTGAGAAGGTACTTAGAGACTGGAGAACAAAACATGTGACTCCATCCAATTTACACAGAGTTTTATTCAGGGTAACTTGCTGATGGGGGGGTCGGGTGGACGATGGCCAGGCAGCTGCACAGCTACTCTCCATAAGTCCAGACCTTGGTCTACAGATTTTATAGAGCAAGGAGATGCATGGGTGGGAGGGCACTGTTGTGAGATCAAAGGGCTTGCATGCACCTAACTGACAGCTAACTTTTAATTAGATAATTGTGGCGCCATCCATGCATCGGGAAGGGTAACGACTCTTACCTCCAACAGATGCATGGGAGGCCAAAGCAAGCCTCCACACATCCCAGCCTTGGTGGGCATTTCTCAGGTATGTATATTAATCTTCAAGGGGCCTGGAACATGGAGAGGTCATGGAGCAAACATGAACAAGACAAAGGGCTAAAGATGGAGTCAGTATTGTCAATACTCCTACGTAAATACTCTATTTAGTTGCTTCAGTGTAGCAACTAAGCATCCCTTGCCCCAACCTTGGACAAGGAATTGTGCTGCGGAGTTAATGACAGAATGATTATCTGCCCTCTAGGAGCTTCTAGTTTATTTAGAAGGAGAGATAAGGCAAATAAAAATTTAATTACAAGGGGCACCTGGGTTGCTCAGTGGGTTAAGCCTCTGCCTTGGGCTCAGGTCATGATCTCAGGGTCCTGGGATCAAGTCCCGCATCCAGCTCTCTGCTCAGCAGGGAGCCTGCTTCCTCCTTCTCTCTCTCTGCCTACTTGTGATCTCTGTCTGTCAAATAAAATCTTAAAAAAAAAAAGAAGAAAAATGCCAAAGCTGTTAGAAAATAAATGAAAATATAAATGTTACAAAACATTAAGTATATTTATGAAAGAAGTATGTGAGAACTACATTGTAAATGTTCCTTTGGGGGTGTTCTACATTATTTTTACATCTGAGGCATCATGGTGATTTCTTTTTTTTCTTTTTCCTAAAGTCTTCATTTATTTATTTGACAGAGAGATCACAAGAAGGCAGAGAGAGAGGGGGAAGCAGGCTCCCCGCCGAGCAGAGAGCCCGATGCGGGGCTTGATCCCAGGACCCTGAGACCATGACCTGAGCTGAAGGCAGAGGCTTAACCCACTGAGCCACCCAGGTGCCCCATCATGGTGATTTCTATTCATTCAAAAAACACCTATTTTGTTAGGTCCTCTGCCAACAAAGGACCTATGCCTCCCTCAGTAAACTGCCCCGTGGATCCGCAAACTAACCGGCTGCCTGATTTGTATGGCCTGCAAGCTAAGGATGGTTGTCACATTTTTGTTTGTTTTTAAAGATTTTTTATTCATTTAGTGAGAAGGAGAGTGTGCAAGCTGGGGGAAGGGCAGAGGGAGAGGGAGAGAGAGAGTCCCAAGCAGACTGCACAGAGCGTGAAGCCTGACTTTGGGTTTGATCCCACGACCTTGAAATCCTGACCAGAGCCAAAACCAAGAGTCGAATGCCTAATTGACTGAGCCACCCAGGTGCCCTAGTTTTTACAGTTTTAAATGATTTTTTAAAAACCAAAAGGAAAATGTTTCATAACACGTCAAAGTTATCTGAAATTCAAATTCCAATGTCCACAAATAGGGTTTTATTGGAACACAGTCACACTCATTCGTGAGCAGTTGCAACAGACTTGTATGGCCTGAAAGCTGGAGATACTTTCTGACCCTTGACAGTTTGCTGACTGCAGAACTAGTGAAAACAATATGCATTCTTCCCTGCTCGGAGGACTTCTAAATTACAGTGAAATTTAGAGTTTAGAGTCTCAATTCAGAGTCTCAAATTTAGAGTCTTAAAAAGTTCCATTGCCATTAGATGGCAATTAAATGAATGCCTTGAAAATGATCAGGCATGGATAATTTCCACGATGAGTTCTTCATTGTTTCCCCGCCTTTCCATTTTAATAATATCACCATTACTATGTTGGTGATAGTGGAATCCTCTAACAATTCTACCACAGCTGCAGGAAACAATTCTGGGTACTATCCCATTGTTGATTGCAGTGATTAGTGCCACAGAAATCAAAGTTTGGAAGGGCAGTCTTTAGGGTGTATAAAAAGGCACGTGTTCAAGTTGAGCTTCTCACACATGTACATGTGTCTATGAGGCATTTTTTTATTGCAATAAAAAATGGGCTCATAGTGGACATACTGTTTTTTGACCAACCTGCTTTTAAAAATTTTACAACAGAATATTTTCCTACATCCTTAAGTATTCATTACACACATCTACATGTATTGTTTTTAACAATATAGAATTTTATAATGTGAATATACTATAAATCTATCATTGGACATCCTTCTATATTCTTTGCTATTATAAACATATTTATTATGATTTTTTCAGCTAAATTCTAAAAGTGAATTGCCAGGTTTAAAGAGCATATCCAAGGGGCGCCTGGGTGGCTCAGTCAATAAATGACTGCCTTTGGCTCTGGTCATGATCTCAGAGTCCTGGGATCCAGCCCCGAATTGGGCTCCCTGCTTGGTGGGAAGTCTGCTTCTTCCTCTCCCACTCCTCCTGCTTGTGTTCCCTCTCTTGCTGTCTCTCTATTAAATATATAAATAAAAATTTTTTAAAAAAGATAGCATATACAACTTATAAGGCTTTTCGATAGATTATCCTCTTAAAAGACCATACTAATTTATAAAAATCTCACCAGAAGTGTATACATCAGCACCTATTTCCCCACAGCCTTTCAACAGGAACTATTTTCATTTTAAAAAACCTTCCGGCTAATTCAACAGGCAAACAATACTGATTGGTGGTTTCATTTGCCTTTCTTTAATTATTAGTCATGTTGAAGATCTTTTCATGTGTTTTTGGTCATTTCTAGTCTTTGACTTAATGCCAGCTTGTTCATGCCCTTCATACATTTCCATTTTTTCTACTGGGGTAGCTTGCTTTCTCTTACTGATTTTCTTTAAAGAGTACTATTTTATTGGAAATACTGTTTCTCTTTGCTTGTTTGCCTTCATTCTATGTTTTTGTTTTTGGACATCCACAAATACTGTCGCATCTGTATTATGTAATTCTCACAAGTGAGTATTATTAGTAATTTAATAGAAGCTTAAAACGGAGACAGTAAATAGCAGAGGGGAGATTTGAAGGGAGTCCCTTTTAATTCCAGAATCTATACACTCAATTACTACGCCAGTGGTCATCTCAGTGTCCTGGGATAGCCGCATCATCCAACACCTAAAAACTTGTTAGAGATGCAAAGACACTGTGATTGGGCAACAATGCGATTTGACAGGCCCTCCCGGTGATGATACCGCTTGAGTGTGAGAACCACTCCGCTATCCCTTCCTCTAGATTTCCTGCCTAAGGGACTATCCTATTCAAAGAGGTCGAAGTGGAAACAAGGAAACGGTTTATTGTTTTGTTGTTGTTGTTGTTGTTTGCTTGTTTGCTTTTTAAGGAGATGGCAGCCACTAGGAAAAGACAGACACCCCCACCCCCCCCGCCCAGGTCCTGATGCTGGTCACTCGCCGCGGCCACCACTGTCCACTGCAGCAGGCTGAGGCGCATGGGCCGCGTTCAGGGCTGCGGTGGACCAGAAGTCGCCGCGGCGGTTACGTGTGCAGAATGACTCCCGACAGAGCTCTTCTTTGGGACTTGGGTCACCGGCCAGTTCTGCCAGGTGGGGCAGAGGTGTTCGGACAGGGCCCTGGAGGAGAACTAGAATTCGGTGTGTACCAGGTGGCTCGTCGGGAGGCCTGCAGGACGTGCAGGTCCGCGTGTGCACCAGGGAGCTGTTTGGAGCAAGATCCCGGAGAAAGGTGTGGACTGTGGCGCCACCAGCGCGGATGAGACAGCGGGGAGTGCGGAGTGACGCCTGTGGACAAGAACGAATATAGCGGGGTGTGAAACCGCTGGCAGCTTTCCCGATTTCCCCTTCTCGGCGCGGACCAGCGAACCGACACTTTCCAGTTCGCAAGAGGCTCAGGAAGGACCAGAGAGAGGCTGTGACCGTCGGGAAGGGCACCTGGCTCTCCGGCGTCACTTCCCTGAGCCTCCGGACACTCGCCAGCCCCCTACACCCGCCTCTGGTCACCTACAGGGCCGGATCCCACGGCCCGAGGCAGCCCCTGACGTCATTACCCCGCGCCCTCTCCGGCCCGTTCCCTCACGGCTCCCACCACACCCCGCGGCTCGGCGCCGCGCTTTTACTTCTCACCGCGCTCCCACGCGGGCCTTCCCCGCCTCCCAGACGGAGCCCGCAGCTCGGCGCTGTGCTCTTGCGTCATCACCGCGCGCCCTCCCGCCTCTGGGCGCTCAAGCTCCCCGGCGCGCGAGCCGAACTACAGCCCCACGGAAGGAATCTGCGCTCCCCGTGTCGCCTCTCCGTTCCGTCATGTTCCCGGGCGTCCCCTCTCCGCGGACACCTGGGCCCGGGGCCCGAAGGGGCCCGCTGGGCGGAGTCGGACCCGGCTCCACGCCCCGGGCGACCAGCAGAAAAGGTCTGTCACTAGGGTCGGCAGTCAGCTCCCCGGTGCTCTTCTCGCCGGTCGGCCGGCGCAGCTCGCTGAGCTCGCGGTAAGTGATCGTCCCCGGGGCGGTCTGGTGGCCGGTAGGCTTACGGGCCTCGGCGGGCCTGATGGAGGGTGTCGCCAGGAGCCTCCGGAACCGGGGCCGGCGGGGAGGAACGCCGAAGTTTGGGGGACATAGACCTTCGCCACCTTTGCGGGTAGTCATTTCAGCCTCGCTTTAATTTATCAGGCACTCACGTTGCGCCTTTCATGGAATGAGCTTTGTGTAGAGGTGAACGAATGAGAATTCAGTCGGTGGTTAGCTGCCCCCTTACTACCCCTGTGTTGCGGGGTCAGTTATGGGTCCTTTCGTCTGTGTGAAGGCGACAGCCTGCTCCACTTAAGGCCGAACGAGTCCATGTGACACCCGTCGACGGTGGCGGGAAAGAGCACCTCCAACCCAAGAAGATGCCCGATAGAGTCATTGTCATTCCTGTCTTCTGACAACTAAGGGACTTTGGGCCATACACGTCAACCTTGTAGCGAAATTAATAGGCGAAAGTCTTTCCATAGCCGTGAGTTGAGAAGAGTCATTTTGTTAACAAATAAAAAACGTGGCACATCAGTCCACACCACCTGTTAAGTCCCGCTCCGAACCCACCCTGTCATAATTAATCTAGAACTTCAGGCGGCAACTTGTTTCTGAGTAGTTTCTTCCGACTTCGTCTACTCTAAAAGAACTTTGTTTTGCAAGGAAACTTCCATTTTGAACGTGCTCTTCAAAGTGGTGGTCTTGTCAGTGTTTTCTACTCCTTTCGAGAAAAGTCAGGGAATTAAAGCTGTACTCAATGTGTTTTTTAAAAGTATTTTCTTACTTCCTAGTGATTATTTAAAGAAAAATCGTGGTTATAACCGTATGTCAAGAAACAAAGCTCCCTTAATCCTCATGATAAGAGAGAGAATAAGTTTTATACTGGTAACTACATTACTTTTTGAATGTTAACAGAGTGAGGAGATACAATTTCAACTGCTGTATCTGCTGTTGAAGAACAGGTAACAGCAGATGCTCATGATTCTGATTTCTTGTACAAATCTGGGGTCGCCTGCGTGGCTAAGTCCATTAAGCGTCTGCCTTTGGCTCAGGTAATGATCTAGGGGTCCTGGGATGGAATCCCGCACAGGGAGCCTGCTTCTTCCTCTGCCTCCCTCCCCGTCCTCTCTCATGAATAAATACATAAAATCTTAAAAAAAAATCTGGTAGATTTCATAAAATTCTGTAGCTGATGAGGGAAAAATGGGTGAAAGGGAGTGGGAGGTACAGACTTTCAGTTACAGAAAGTGTAAGTCATGGGGATGAAAACTACAGCACAGGGAATATAATCAGTGATGTTATAATAGGGTTGCATGGTGACAGAGTAGCTATACTAGTGAGCATAGCATGGAGTTTCTTTTTTTTTTTTTTAAAGATTTTATTTGTTTATTTGACAGAGATCACAAGTAGGCACAGAGGCAGGCAGAGAGAGAGTGAGAAGCAGTCTCCATGCCGAGCAGAGAGCCCAATGTGGGGCTCGATCCCAGGACCCTGGGATCATGACCTGAGGCGAAGGCAGAGGCTTAACCCACTGAGCCACTCAGGCGCCCCTAGCATGGAGTTTCTAATCATGGTTTTGTACTCCTGAAACTAATACAACATTGTGTGTCAACTAGACTTCAATAAAAAAAAGTTCCAAGGCTGATGTGAGCTCAAAGATAATTTAACTCAATGTTTGTAAAGCTTATTTGACCACAGTGTAGAATAAACTCTAGATTATATTGTTTTTTGAAAATGTTAATCCTCAAAATGATCCACAATTTGGAAAACACTGATTTAGTCCAACCTTCGTATATCACAGCTAAGGAAGCAGTTATAAGGAGTTTAAGTGAATAGAGCATACATCTGATTACTAGAGAGCATAAGAGTCAAAAGCCATTTTCTAGATCCTGTCAGTCTTTTTATTTTTTTTAATCAAAAAATGTATTATGCGGTACATATGAGCCAGAGTTGTGTGTGTGGTTTTGTTTTTTGTTTTGGTTTTGGTTTTCGTTTTTTTGTTTTGTTTTTGTTTTTTACTGTTACACCTCATCTTTCTTCTTGTTTATCAAAGCTCTTCTCTTTATGTGAAAATATGTACCTAAAAATTAGGATAGTGGAAAAAAAGTTTTTCAAGGATTTTGTTTATTTGACAGAGAGCAAGGGGAGTAGCAGGCAGAGGGAGAGGGAGAAGCAGGCTCCCCGCTGAGCAGAGACCCACTTTGGGTTAGATCCTGAGACCCTGGGATCATGACCTGAGCCCAAGGCAGACACTTAACTGACTGAGCCACCCAGATGCCCCAAGACAACAGAAAATTTTAAGATATGGTTCAAGGAATGTTGTCTTTTTTCTTTAGAGGAACACCTACACGAATATTGCCACACCACTGTGTAACTGAGTCTGTGAACTATGATGTGAAAACATTTGGATCTTCTCTTCCTGTTAAAGTAATGGAAGCCTTGACATTGGCTGAAGGTAGGTGTCATTTTCCGTTTGCCTCTGTTAGCAGTTCAGAAATGCAGCCTGGCTCTGGCTCAGATTGGTATCTGTGCTTTGTCTGATATCCCTTCACTTAAGTGGGGTAGAAACAGGTAACATTTGGTTTTCACTGTAATTGAGAAATGTAATGAATTTGAAAAGCAGAATGAGTTTATTTTTAGCACACATTTCACTGCATATGCAAAACTCAGTCTCATTTCAAAAGTTGATCATGTGTATGAAGTTTAGCTTAAAAAAACCCAAAACAGTGCCTCACACTATTGGGTGTGATAATGCAGTAAGGTCAAGGCTTACTACCTCCATTTCTGGATCCTATATAGTATCCTAGAGGTTATATGTACATGTTTGTGTTATCAGTGTGGTGTACCTTTAGAAGATTCTCTTGGCAGAGAATCAGAGTGGCAGTTTGGAAGAACCAGTCACAGAAGGGTCAGAAAGGCAACAGTAAAGATGAGACATTGGGTGACTGGAAGAGCAAAGTTCAGAGCATCCTCATGGATGTTCCCAAGTCGTCTTTATTTGTGATTCAATTCTAGATTTTTGTGATTTTCTGGAACAGTGTTTTTCAGACTGCAGGTAGTAACTGAAATCAGTTTAGTGGCTCATGGCCAACATTTAAAAAAAAAATAGAATGCAGAATATCAGAGTGCATTTCATATAATAATGTTAGATAGCTTGTTTGTTTTATTTAAATTGTATGTGACTGCATCGTGATATAAAATGTATTTCATACTGTGAATGACAGTCAAAAAAGGTTAAAGTGTACTCCATTCTAGCAAGGAATATTTCTTACCAACCTGAACTTGCATATCTTGCCTGGGAGTCCTTGAGAACTCAGGTATAGTGGTTTTCAGACAACTAAACTTCTACTAACCTTTGTCATGCTTCTTTACTCTTTTAAATATTTGAGCTTAAATTATATTTAAACCTTTTAACATACTCCTGGTTCATGCCACCAGACTTTTAATAACAAATAATACACCCTCAGAAGAGAGAGTCCCTAGAAATTAGGATGTTTAAAGTGAGGGGTGTGTAAACTGGAAGAACTTTTCCCTGTATGGAAACCTACCAAGGGCTGTGTGTGAAGTCAGAGACCTCAAGGACTTACCAGTAGAGTATTTGGAGCTGCTTTATTGCTTTCAGGAAAAGAAAATATTGAGCAGATATGCTAATTCAGCAGAAGATCACATTTAGCCTGTGTGATTTAGTATTTTAGCTTGTACTTTATTGAAGCCTTTTATCTCGCTCCTCTACCCTGCTTTAGGCAAAGAGCAAAGCTCAAATTAGTTAAATTTCTAGGGCTAACACACTTACTGAGATTTACCACCAGTGCTTATGACAGCAGTATAATAATTCGATTTTGTCATTTAATATGGAATGTAACCCATCGGGTGTCTGAGAGGCTCAGTTGCTTAAGCGGCCAACTCTTGGTTTTAGCTCAGGTCATGGGCTCAAGCCCTGTGTCATGCTCTGCATTGAGTGAGGAGTCTGCTTGAGATTCTCTTCCTCTCTTCCCTCTGCCCCTCTCTTGTGCATGCTCTCTATCTCTCTTTCTAAAATAAAGAACTTTTAAGAAAATATGGAATGTAACCCTTGATGTCTGCATATAATGAAGTGTTTTATCATACTTTTAAAGAAAGTATTTGAAAAGTACTTATACTTTAAAGAAAGTATTTGAAAATCACATTCCTTTGAAGGAACAATTTTTCCTTGAAATTTTTTAATATATTTAATGGGAAAGATTATTATTTGTGTTGCCATATCAAAATAAAATTACAAATGTTACTAAATATTATAGAAAGTAAGATGCTGGTTTATAACCAATATAAAAGATATTAAACCTAAGTCCAAAATATACTTTTTGCCTTCAGATACATTTCTAAAAGTGATTATAAAAGTTAAATGGATTTCTTATTTTGGGTATTAATAACTCTTGAATTACTCAAGAGCATTTTTGATGTGAATGAATTTTTTTATGTGGTGATCACTTTTTTATACACACACACACACACACGTAAAGAATGTAACCACAAAGAAGATCTTGTTATAAGGAATTTTAAGGGTTTTTTTCTTCTTTTTTTTTTTTTAAAGATTTTATTTATTTATTTGACAGACAGAGATCACAAGTAGGCAGAGAGGCAGGCAGAGAGAGAGGGGAGTAGGAGGCTCCCCACTGAGCACGGAGCCTAATGCGGAACTTGATCCCAGGACCCTGAGATCATGACTCAAGCTGAAGGCAGAGGCTTAACCCACTGAGCCACCCAGGTGCCCCTTCTTTTTTTTAACAGTTTTTCTTATTCATACTTTAAGTTTAATTACGTACTTTTTTTTTTTTAAGTTGATGATCACCTGACTGTTCACATAGATGAAGGAGGATGGGCTTGTCTGGTCTGCAAAGAGAAACTCATTATTTGGAAGATTGCTCTGTCACCTATTACTAAGGTAATTGCTGTTTAGGGAGCTAAAAGGAGGTAGAGGAGAGGATTACCAATTGGCTCTTAATTTTTACCCTAAAGCTTTAGAGTTGTTTAGAGTTTAAGGACAGTAATCTGAATCTACTCAGACCTGGCTCTGCATTTTTGTTATGATACGGAGTACTGAGCATGCAAATACATTTTTGTGTTGGGAAAATTTCTCCCATTTAATAATTTTAAACTAGATCCATGTTATTTACATTTAGTAACATTAGACTATATAATTTTTAATTAATATTATAAATGTCATTTTAGTCTACCTAATGAAGTTTAAGACTAAATGCTGTCCACCTAACCTAATGAACTGAGTTTATTTATTTCTAAGATAGAACTCTGTTTCACTAAATCCACCGAATGGTGCTTAATAGGGAAAAACTGAGGGGCAGCTGTGTGACTCAGTTAAGCAGCTAACTCTTGATTTTGGCTCAAGTCATGATTTCTGGGTAACATAGGATTATCATTTGTGTTTCTAAGACCTTATCCTCAGCAACTTATTTTCTTTTGTGTTCCAGATAAGGCATCCTGTCTTGTTCCAGTCACTGGTTACTGTTGTTACTGGGCCATTGTTCTGTTGGAACTGGGGACTTGTGCTTACCTAAACTCTTGACCTCTGTGGTCTCCATACTAGTGCTGCCCAGAAAATAGAATTTGTATTTGAGAGCATAGGTGAGGGAGATATCCTGGGAGCCCTGATGAGTTAGCTGAAGGAGCCTGATATCTGACTGAGGCCAAGAAGTATTTTCTGGACAGCTTGGTATAATTAGTTATTCTTGTGGTCATGCAGATTTTAGATGTCAAATAAACAAATTAAGACTAGCCTGGGAAAATTCTTAACCAGTAGACATCTTTTTAGTCCAGAAAGATATTGGGCTTTTTGATATTCAGAGTCTGGTCTACCTCTTAAGTTTTCCTGATTCTGCATCTCTTAAGATACTTTGTTTTGAAATTACTAAAAGCCCTGATGAAACCCTAATGAAAAAGATGTGAGAAGAAAGAATATTTGTAGAATGGTATTTCCAGCAATGAATGAGAATCTGAAATATGCAGGGAAAGAAAATAGTGAAATCAGGTGCATATTCAAAAATCTTGGATTTGATGTGAAAGATTTTTGGTTTGGGTTTCTTCTTTAGTTATCTGTTTGCAAAGAACTTCAGCTGCCACCTAGTGACTTCCCCTGGAGTGCCGACTTGGTGGCTCTCTCTTATCCTGATACTGCAGGTGAAGCACATTCTACTCAGGTAGGTGACTTAAATGCTTATTGAAATATATATATATTTTTAATAAGGGAGTTCTAATATTAGAGGAGTCATCCAACCTGATTCAGACACATAACTGTAAAACCACAGGAGTCAAGACACTAGTGTTGGCAGAGAGACACATAGAGAATGCAGATACAGAGGTGGCCCTTTGATCTGTGACAGCTGCAACAGCAGTTCAGCGGAGTAAGGATAGTCTTTTCAGTAAATGGTGTTGGGACCATGGATCACCCTTAATGAAAAAAAAAGAAAAGACTTTTCCCCTAAACTTCCTACTTTGTACAAAGATTAACTCAAAAGGGATCATAGATTTAGATGTAAAACATAAAACTATAAATTTTTGGAAGAAAACAGGGGGAAAATCATCATGACCTGGGATTAGACAAAGAGTTCTTGGAAATCACCAAAAGCGTGATTCACAAAAGTAAAAGATAGATAATTTGGACTTCATCAAAATTAAAAACTTGGCTCTGTCAAAGACAGTGACAAGAAAAGAGACAATAAGCTACAGACTGGGAGAGAATGTTCCTAAGTCCTATATCCAACAAAGAGCTTGTATCTAGAATGTAAAATGAACTCTCAAAGCTTAATAAGAAAACAACCCAATTTCAAAACAGAGCACAAGATTTGAACAGATACTTTACCAAAGAAGATATAAGGGTGTCACAGAGGTATTCACATCATTGGCCATTAGGGAAATGCAAACTGAAATGACAGTGAGCTATCACAGTACACCGATTAAAATGGCCAAAATACAAAATACTGACCCTGCCAAGTGCTGGCAAGGATGTGGAGGAACCGGAACTCACACATTCCTGATGGGGATGCAAAATGGCACAGCTACTTGATTTTCACTTTCCTAGCAATTCCATTCCTGGCTCATAGAAATTAAAACTTTAAAAGTTTACACAAGAAACAGTATATGATTGTCATAACAGCTCTATTTGTGATAGCCAAAGGTGGAAACAACTCAACTATCCTTTTAACAAGTGAATGAATAAACAAATGGGTTTCATCCATAGAATGGACTACTACGCAACAGTAAAAAGGAATGAATTCTTCATACAGCAACAACCCAGATCAAAGACATGCTGAAGTGAGATAAGCCAGTGCTTAAAGGTTACATTCTATATGATTTCATTTGCTTGGCATTCTCAGAAAGATGAAACTATAGTGATGGAAACTGGTTGCCAGGGTTAAGATGGGGAAAAAGTGGGGCACCTGGGTGGCTCGGTGGGTTGAGGCCTCTGCTCTCGGCTCGGCTCATGATCCCAGGGTCCTGGGATCGAGCCCCACATAGGGCTCTCTGCTCCGCGGGGAGCCTGCTTCCTCCTCTCTCTCCCTGCCTGTCTCTCTTGCCTACTTGTGGTCTCTGTCAAATATATAAATAAAATCTAAAAAAAAAAAAAAAAAAAAAGATGAGGAAAAGTGTAATTATAAAGTGATAGTTGCACAAGGGAGTTTGGGATATTTATGGGACTGTGCTGTGTCCCTATATTGGTAGTAGTTACCTAGGTCTACACAAGTGTTAAAATTACTAGCACTGCGCAACAAAAGGAAAAGAAAGTAAATTTTATAGTCTGATGATGTTTAAAATATAAACAGGAAGGGTTACGTCCCCCCTAATTTCTGTAAATCAAATAATAAATTTCTCTAGTTTCTTTTTATCAGTGTCATCAGACACACCTTTTCACTGTAATTGCCGAGTGTTATGATCTTGTTTGAAGGCTATTGCTGTCATGGTTGCCACCAGAGAAGGATCCGTCCGCTACTGGCCAAGCCTTGCTGGTGAAGATATCTACACGGAGACTTTTGTAGATTTGGGAGGTGATAAGACTTACAGTTTCCTAACAGCAGTGCAGGTATATGATGGATTTTCTTTCATATTTATTGGAAAGCTGTGATTTGCCTTGGAGTGAGATGTGAATGAGTAAAAGTTGTTTTGGATAGACCATACAGCCAGAGAGGGATCAGAAAGAGGCAAGAGAAGAATGTAAGGGTCTCGGGGTTGAGCGGTTGGACAAAGGAAAGCCTTTTTCCTAGGACTCTGAAATACCAGTATTGGATGAGTTATTTCCTGACGGTGACTTAGAAACCCTTAGACATTAGGAAGAATGGCTTGCTAATGCACACACTGCAAGTTTACCAAAGAATAAAATGTGATACTTGATTTGTTGAACCTGTAGTAAAAATCAGAATTAAGGAAACACCCAATTAAAAAAACAATTAAAGTTTATGTAAAATTAATAGTATCATATATTAGTAACATGTTATAGTATTTGTAAGTAAATCATTTTAGTAAAATGATACTTTTTTTAATTCTTTTATATTTGTTTTAAGGTACAGATGATAGATGACTTGATTCTGTATCAAAGCATTTTGTTTTAATGCCCTTTATCTTAGTTATAAATGCGTAACTAATTTCACAATATTTGTTCATAGGGAGGAAGTTTTATTTTGTCTTCATCGGGAAGCCAGCTGGTTCGGCTGATACCTGATAGTTTAGGAAAGATTCATCAACACATTCTACCTCAAGGACAAGGGATGCTTTCAGGAATTGGTCGGAAGGTTTCTTCTCTTTTGGGAATTTTATCTCCCAGTAGTGATCTCATTGTAAGTTGATAAAATGATTTTGTTTTACAAGCTTGTTTTTTCGTGAAATCAGTAGGAGGTTTCCTATGAAGTTGGTATTGTCTCCATATGAAAACTAGTATATAGGAAGTAAAACCTTTGATGTTTTCAGTGAAGCATTTTTATTGTGATCAGATGAGTCCATACGAACTCTCTCACAAACCCTGTAACTTTAATATTCTTAAATCATACAGATTCTCTTACATGTACATTCTTTGGATTAAAACTGTTATATAAAATTGTTATATAAAATTATATATAAAAATATATAAACTGTTAGGACCAGTTTTGCTTTTTGACTTAACTGGAAGTGTTCTCCACTCCCATGACTCCAGCTGTTTGTGTGGATGACTCGAATCTGGATCTGTCAGCCGGGCTTCTGCCTCAGGTTCTGGCATAGCGGAGAGAGGCAGACGGCAGCAAACCTGGAGTGTCTCCTCTCTGCTCAAGGCTCTGTATTTGTTATTTTGAGCAATTACTGTGATAACCTGTAACATAGAGTGCTTTCTCCCCAGTTTGCAGATGAGCAAACAGCCTCTGTGACATTTATGTAAACTGCCTGATGTTGCATGACTACTCTGTGGCATATATGTGCCCAGGCCAATTTGAATTGAAAGCACATTTTCTTCTCACTGTGCTGTTTCCTTCTAACTTCAGGTTGCTCTCGCCATCTGCTTTCTTAATGGTCTAAAGACCTAAAACCTAATATGTCTGAAAACAAATTGCTCATATTCCCTCTTCCCTCACATTTTCTACACCAAAAGTGTATATAAAACTTGTTTCTCTTTTGGCCTGTTAATTTCTGTTGATGACCTTGTCACTGTTTTCAGTGACCTGGGTATAAACTCTCCAGTGTGTGTGTGTGTGTATGCATGCCTCCCTTCTATAACAGATTCCGTACTTAACAGATACTATAGATTTGACTTCTATCATGTCTCATTTTCATCCCTACCTTTTGCTTCCATTGTTATGCCCTAACCTGCACTCTTGGTGAATTTCCCCTAAGCCCTGGGTGGCAGTTCAGTTTACTCTCTGTTGGCTCTCTAATCCATTAGTGGCCAGAATCATGGTGATAGGAGAAGTGGAGAAAATCAGGGCTTTAACTCAAAACAATCGTGTGCCCAACTAAAAACATAACTGTACTTCATAACCAATATATACTTGAAAAGGCAGAATAATCTATCTACATGTAACTTGCCACATTCCTTTTCCTACAACAAACACACCTCTTGAGTTCAAAAGCCATTGATAATACCTTGTTTACTAGGTTTACAAATTCACATTCAGGACTCTGCTGTGTGTCCCTAATTTTTCATTTGAACATTATTTTTCCTCCTTTTCTAGCTATAGTCTAGATTCCAATATAATAGGACTACCTGTTGTTCTCTGGAAGGCCTTATAACTTTCCCACAACTGTACTCTTTGTGGGCTGTCTGCTTTTATATTTCTGGAAATCTTATCTTGCTTTCAAGGTCCATTTTAGGATCACTCCTTTCTGGAATACTAAATAAAGAATTCCACCAGGATTACTAATGGAATACTTATAAAACATATACATTTGAATTTCAGAAAAGTAGTTCCTTCACATTAGAACTTAAAAATCTGTAAATGTAACTTTTTTCTTCTCTCCTCTCCATACAGCTTTCAAGTGTCCTTTGGGATAGAGAGAGAGCAAGCTTTTATAGCCTGACAAGTTCAAACATCAGTAAATGGGAATTGGATGATTCTTCAGAAAAACAAGCACATAGTTGGGATCTAAACAGAGTCCTGAAGGAAAACATTACTGATGCTATTTGGGTAAGGAAAAATAATATTCATCTTTGTAATTCACATTTTGATTAGATGAGAATGCTAGTTTCTTTATTTTATTTATTAGAACACATTATCAAGGCAGTGTAGCTTTTAGTCATCAGATAAGCAGAAATAGGGAGTTCAAGCCTTAGACATACTGGAGTTCACTGATTTACTTAGTAGTTTTAAAAATGCATATATTATTTATTCAGCAACTTTGAACTGTTTAGTAGGTGCTGGGAATACAAAGGTGAAAAGCGATGATCCTTACACTCATGGAGCTTATGTTATTGGTGTTCTCATATAGGGATCTGAAAGTAACTACGAAGCTATTAAAGAAGGGGTCAACATTCGGTATTTGGATTTGAAGCAAAACTGGTAAGCAATTAGCTTGTCCTCAAGAATACAGGTAGTTATTTGGGGAATAATGTTTATTGTAAAATGATGATCAGTCTTGCCGTCCGTTCTTCTAATGCTGTTCGCATCATACTTTCATACCTTACTGAAAGGCTTTGTGTCCTTTTCTAGAGATGCTGGTTGATTTGAGAAATATAGGCAGTTCTCAGCCTTCACCTGCATATTCTTATGTTAGTTGTCTGCCCTAGTTCGGGACTCATCTTTCCTGCTCTTATGGCTGGAGCTTCTCTTCACACTAAGAGATGCCTTCCCTGCTGCTGCTGCGGGTGCCCCCTGCTGTCATCCTTCTCTTCTCAGTGGCGATACCAGGCATTCTTCTCCAGCCCTTTTGCTTTAGTAAGCTTAAGTTTGTGGCGATATTGAAGAAGGGAAAGTGGGGTGAGGTTTTGTCTTGGCAGTACAAGTGAGATCTCACTCAGGATTTAAATTCACAGTGAATTTCCTCTTAGAGATGGTGCTCTAAGTGGCACTTAAGATCCTAGGTTAGTCTGATAAATCCTAGGTTCGTTATCCTGTGTTATTTAATTTTAATACCAAAGGTCCTATGGAACTTAAAAACCATTTATAACATGGCTTCCATGTTATATATGACTTGTAATTCTTCAAAATACAACATACCAGAAGTTAAGAGCAATTTTTATGTGTTTTAATTAATTTATTTATTTTAAAGATTTTATTTATTTATTTGACAGAGATCACAAGTAGGCAGAGAGGTAGGCGGGGGGAGGGGGGTGGGGAGCAGGCTCATTGCTGAGCAGAGAGCCCGATGTGGGGCTCGATCCCAGGACCCTGAGATCATGACCTGAGCCGAAGGCAGAGGCTTAACCCACTGAGCCACCCAGGCACCCCTAGAGTAATTTATTTAGTAGAATAAATTCTACTTGTTTTTTTGGAAGGATATTGCAGTTCTGCTGTATAATTTTTCTTAGGCTCTTGAGAATGTCAGTAAGATCCTTCTTTATAGTTTCTGAAAACCTTACATAAACTACCAAAGACGTAGAAATAGCATGTGTTTAATTTCCACAAGTGGTTTAATTAAATATAGTTTATGTGTTTTCACATATCTTTACCAGACTTTCAGGAATTTAGAACTGCTGCTAGGGGGCACCTGGGTGGCTAGTCGTTAAGCATCCACCTTCAGCTCAGGTCATGATCCAGGGTTGTAGTAGGATCGAGTCCCACATCAGGCTCCCTGCTCTGTGGGAAGCCTGCTTCTCCCTCTCCCACTCCTCCTGTTTGTATTCCCTCTCCCACTGTCTCTCTCTCTGTCAAATAAATAAAATCTTAAAAAAAAAATTACTGCTGCTAGGACACAGCCTACGTGGTCATACGATGCAGACATTTTTTCAAATAGTTTTCAGAACAGAGATGTGGACTGAAAACAGAAGAGAAACATGCTTAAGAATTTCTGGACTGGGTCAGAGCCTGGGCTCCTCTCCTCCATTGTCGTCATACTAGCAAGATGCTTGTGGGACTTGTAAGACGCAGCTCTTTTTCTCCTTCTGGACTGTCTAGTGATCATACAGAGTGTCTGTATCTGCATATGTTTCTTCTATTTAAGAATACTGTTCGTTTACCTGATGCTCACTGATGCTCCTTGATCTTTTGCTTGTTTTGTCTGGGTTTGCAACCTAGGCATATATTTTCATGGAACAGGCTTCTAAGTTCTTTTACTAGATTATTACGCAGAGCTCAGAGAGCCTCACTTTAGATGTGAAATTGGATTTTTTAAGTCTTAAGTGTATTATTTTGTATATACTTATGTAAAAATTTAACAACAAATTTTTTGTTTAAAAATTTTTTTAAAAGATTTTATTTATTTATTTGAGAGAGAGTGAGGGAGAGCATGAGAGGGCAGAAAGTCAGAGGGAGAAGCAGACTCCCTGCAGAGGTGGGCGCCCGATGTGGGACTTGATCCAGGGACTCCGGGATCATGACCTGGGGTGAAGGCAGTGGCCTAACCAACCGAGCCACCCAGGCACCCTTTTTAAAATTTTTAACAATAAATAAAAAATTTGTTAAATTTTTATTGGTTTGCAAAATTTAGAGTATCTACCTATCATGTCTGCTACCTAAAACAGCTTCATGTTTTTTTCAAATGTGAAGATGTTTTTATATAGATGTCAAATAAAACTGGTCCAGCACTACTCAAAGAACTTGTTAGACATGTCTCCATGACTTGGTGGCACCCCTTATCACCAATATACAGTCTTTAGAGTAACTTCAATATAGAGCCTTATCATAGGTACGACCAACTCTGCGTCCCTCCTTGGTACATTCAAGACCACATTCTCTGGGACCTCACTTGGTTTCTTTTTTTTTGTTTGTCTTTTTGGCCGTACTTTTCATCTCTGTGACCTGTTTATTTTATAACTGGAAGTTTATACCTGTTAATCCCCTTTATTTTGCCCATCCCCTCTGCCATCTCCCTTCTGGCACCTAAGAGTCTTGTTTTTCCGATTGTTTATTTGTTTTGTTTTTAAGATTCCACGTAAAACGGAAGTCATACGGTATTTGTCTTTTTGTGTCTGACTGACTTCAGTTAGCATAATACTCTAGTTCCATCCATCTTGTCACAGATGGCAAGATCTTATTCTTTTTTGCCAAGTAGTATTCCAGTGTGTGTGTGTGTGTGTGTGTGTGAGTAAGTGTAAACACCATGTCTTTATCCATTCATTTGTTGATGAGTACGCGGGTTGCTTACACGTCTCAGCTGTTATAAATAATGCTGCAATAAACACAGGGGTACATATATATTTTCAAATTAGGGTTTTTGTTTTCTTTGGATAAATACCCAGTTAGTGGAATTACTAGATCATACGGTATTTCCATTTTTTATTTTTCGAGAAACCTCCATACTGTTTTCCACAGTGGCTTCACCAGTTTGCATTCCCACCAACAGAATGTGAGGGCTCCTTTTTCCTCTACATCCTCACCAGCACTTGTTAATTCTTGTCCTTTTTATTTTAGCCATTCTGATAGGTGTGAGGTGATACTTCATTGTGATCGTGATTTGCATTTCCCTGACGATTACTGATGTTGAGCATCTTTTCATGTGTCTCCTAGCCATCTGTATGTCTTCTTTAGAAAAACGTCTATTCAGGGCCTCTGCCCATTTTTAAATTGGGTCATTTGGGGGTGGTGGTAGTGTTGTGTAAGTTCTTTACGTATTTTAGATATTAACCGCTTATCAGATATATTATTTTTGAAATTCCATTCAGTAGGTTGCCTTTTTGTTTTGTTGATCATTTCCTTTGCTGTGCAAAAGCTTTTTATTTTGGTGTAGCCCCAGGAGTTTGATTTTGCTTTGGTTTCTCTTGCCTGAGAAGACATATCCATAAATATGTTGTTAAGGCTGATGTCCAAGAGATCACTGCCTGTTTTCTTTTAGGAGTTTTATGGTTTCAGATCTCACATTTAGGTCTTTAGTCCATTAGTTCCTTTTTATGCATAACATTCTTCTATATCCTGTATTAGCTCCTTAGGTCACTGCCAGGATATTATAAGTTTGGGCTAGTATTGTTGGATTCCTTTCAAGAGTCTGAGTAGGAGTGATAAGGGTTCAGGAGCTGGTGAAGATCACAGTAGAAAAAGAAATGAGAGCCATGTTCGGATTGCTCGATTTGAAGTGATGTCATTTAGTCAGTAGCTGGGTCTCATTTTTTTTTTTTTCCAGTTTCTTATTTTTAGTTGTCGGTAGAGGGCACTTGCTTCCCCGCACTCCCCCCACCCCCATTAATATTTCTGAGACTTGAGTGAAAGTTGCTAATAATAAATGCTACTGAATATTTTGGAGGGGTTGAGATTAGAGACCATGTAATTCTTTGTTGAGGGCAACAATTTTGATAGACTTACGAGAAACATAAGCTTTAAGATAGAAAAAGGTTTGTTTTCACATTGAAATTTCTATAACTGATTGTTAAAAACAAAATGTTCCTCTGGACCAAAGTAAGCTTTAAAGAACAAATTAGGTCAGGGCTTGGCAGCCTTTCTTTGAAGACCACAATGTGGTCTTCACTGCAGCTTTTCTACTCTGTCAGTGATAGCAGCATGAAAGCATCCATAGACAGTACAGAAATGAGTGGGCATGGCTGCATTCCAGTAAAGCTTCATTTATAAAAAACTCGCTTGGGCACAGTTTGGCCTGAGGGCTATGCTTTGTTGGTCCTGCATTTGATGATTTGTTGATCTTTTTTTTAA
This sequence comes from Mellivora capensis, assembly GCA_004024625.1. Classification (NCBI taxonomy): domain Eukaryota; kingdom Metazoa; phylum Chordata; class Mammalia; order Carnivora; family Mustelidae; genus Mellivora; species Mellivora capensis. Next base: position 26,181 of record PISX010000765.1, on the reverse strand, counting down.
GTCAGATTTATTGAGCTATATTTCATATACAGTAAAACTCACCTGTTTTAGTGTATAATGAGTTGACAGATGCAGACTCATTTGACCTTGAGACACAATCACAATATGGAATCGTTCCATCACCCCCCAAACTTCCTTGCATCCCTTTGTAATCAAAGCCTCCTTCAGTCTCAACTCTGGCAACTATTGATGTGTTTTCAGTCCCTATTGTTTTGCCTATTTCTGAATGCCCTATAAATGGGATCATATAATATAAAGCCTGTTGAGACTGCCTTCTTTTACTTCTTAGCACAGTGCATTTGATGTTCATTCAGTAGTTTCTTCCTTTTTACTGAGTAGTGGGACCCTGTGTAGAATTACCAGGGCTTGAGGTGCCTGGGTGGTTCAGTCAGTTAAATGTCCCAACTCTTCATTTCAGCTCAGGTCATGAACTCAGGGTCATGGCATTGAGCCCCTAATTGGGCTCTGTGCTCAGCTCAGAGCCTGCTTGGGATTCTCTCTCCTCCTCTACCCCTCTCCCCACTTGCACTCTCTTCTCTCAAAGTCTTGAAGAAAAATTACCGGGGTATCTGGGTGGCTCAGTTAGTTAAGCATCTACCTTCGCCTCAGGTCATAATTCCAGGGTCCTGGGATGGAGTCCTGCATCAGGCTCCCTGCTCAGCACAGAGCCTGATTCTCCCTCTCTCTCTCTGCTACTCCCCCTGCTTGTGCTCTCTCTCTCTCTCTTTCTTTGCCAAATAAATAAAATCTTAAAAAAAAAATTACCGGTATTTATCTATTCAGCAGTTGAAGGATATTGGGCTTCCAGTTTTAGGTAAGCCATATTACTATTTGCACACAGGTTTTTGTGTAAACATAAGTTTTTGTTTTTCTTGGGTAAATATCTAGGAGTGGGATTGCTAGGGCATATGGTTAGTATGTATTTAACTATATAAGAAACTGACAAATTGACCTCCAAGAGGCTGCAGATCTTTCTTTTTCATTGATTAGTGATGGGCTCCTGATTTTGGCAGCCGCATGGCACCCAGCAGACAATCCATGTCTCATCTATTACTCTCTGATAACAGTAGAAGATAATGGCCACCAAATGTCTGATGCAGTAACTGTGGAAGTCACTCAGTGCAATCCACCTTTTCAGGTAAGAGTTCTATCTATAAAGTGAATTACAGATGACAAGAACGTACTGAGTTGTTTGCCCTAACTGTTGTAGGCTCAGATTCTTTTTTGTTTTGTTTTGTTTTGTTTTTTTTTAATTTCTTTTCAGCGTAACAGTATTCATTGTTTTTGCACCACACCCAGTGCTCCATGCAATACGTACCCTCCCTAATACCCACCACCAGGCTCCCCCACCTCCTACCCCTCGCCCCTTCAAAACCCTCAGGTTGTTTCTCGGAGTCCATAGTCTCTCATGGTTCACCTCCCCTTCCAATTTCCCTCAACTCCCTTCTCCTCTCCATTTCCCCGTGTCCTCCGTGTTATTCCTTATGCTCCACAAGTAAGTGAAACCATATGATAATTGACTCTCTCTGCATGACTTCTTTCACTCAGCATAATCTCTTCCAGTCCCGTCCATGTTGCTACAAAAGTTGGGTATTCATCCTTTCTGATGGAGGCATAATACTCCATAGTGTATATGGGCCACATCTTCCTTATCCATTCGTCCCTTGAAGGGCATCTTGGTTCTTTCCACAGTTTGGCTCAGATTCTTTTGAGAGATTTACTTGGAAGGCTTGAGATACTTTTAAATAGCCAGTTTTTAGGCATTGCATTTTGTTTGCCATCTTAGACTCATTATTTTGGACAACCTTAGCTAAAGAGAAATGAGAAGCAGCTGACAGCAAGCAGTTGTTTAATGTTTTAAATATTGTTGAATAATGGTGATGTTCATAAGGAAAAGCCTTAAATGTAAATTCATTTCACTTAGCCTTATACTGTAGAGTATCTAGTTTTGTTAAATCCTTATTCTTAATGTGATTGTAACTAAATACTGTAAGGAAATAATTTGTCCTTTTATTTCAAACAAACCTTACAGTTCTTATTATGCAAGAAAAACATGCTCAGTGATAAGATTTTTAAGGCAATGCAAAAGAGGCATAAAGAAAACAGTTTCAGAATAAAAACATTATGGAATACCACTTTTTAATGTTTTGTTTATAAAATTACTTCTTTAATAATAAACAGCATATTTAACATTTGCTGGTTCATTTAATTAGGTCATATTTCTGTTTCTGCTTCTGATTTTATATACAAACAAATTAATTCAATTTTCTTGTGCTTGATATCTTCACAGTGAAGTAAGAACCAAAATGTTCACCAGGGATCACTTACAAAGTATTTGCCAATTTTAAATTAGTAATAAAATAAATCAGTCTTTTTATTTCTTTTCTCATGTTTGTTATAGGCTTTTAGTTAGAATCTTACTATCATGTAATTTTCAAAATTTGCTGATTATTTACAACTCGACAAATGATTTCTAATTGATGTTTATAAATTTGCCCTGTCATATTTTGTAAATCATCCCAAGACTAGTATTTAGGTTTCGACAATGACAGTCTGAATTATTTTATCATTTTTATAAGATAGTGTATAAAAATACAAGTTACAAAATTATGCAGGCAAATATTCTTGCTTTAATTATCATTAAACATAATCTGACATTTAATTTTCAGTCTGAAGACTTGATTATGTGTCGGTTGATGGTCCCAAACTTTTCAAATCAGACTGCCTATCTGTATACTGAAAGTGCTGTCTACGTGTGTGCCACAGGAACTGGGAAGTTTTCTCTTCCTAGGGAGAAAATTGTTTTTAATACACAAGGTACAGTATCAGTTTTAGAAAGAATGATTAATGACTTGTTAGTCATTTTTATTCTCTTTCCATAAGTGTTAAGTATTCTACCCCCAAGTGTTATTGAGACATTCACTACCACAGCAGTAGTAGCTGAAGTCACAACCTTACTGAAAAATGAAAAGGGTAGTAAAATTCCCAAACTGTTATATTTTTGGGCAAAAGATAGCAATGTTTTCCTCTATAAGAGGCCAGGAAACAAAGAATTGACACTAAGAGAAGTAACTGCTTATTCCTAGTTAGACTAATTTATCCTGAGTTGATGTTCTCTAAGTAAGTTTGTCCCGACTCCTAAGAAGAATCCCAGGTGCTGGGCTCATGCAGGGGGGCTGGAATGGTGGCAGAGGGTGGGGGAGCCAGCAAGGAGTGAATAAAAGCCAAGCAAGCAGGCTAATCAGGATAAAGAGACCAAGCAGAGGGCAAAATCCAAGTGAGGCAATAGGATGGAACCTAGATTTTCTAGTTTCAACACAAGAGCCTTGACTTTGGGTAGGGAGAATGTTAATAAGAAATTGAGCAAACAGACTTTTTTCCCTTCTCCATTGACCTACTCAATAAATACAGAAAGAGGGCAAGAGGACTCCATTGGATTAAAAAAGCTGTCATTCTGAGTTTTGCAGAATGAATAATTTTCTTTTTTGGCTTATCATACTCACTGCTATCTTGCAAGGCTAGTTTTTGTTGTCCCCAAACCGAATGACACAGAGCCTGGTATTTCAAATAGTGCAGGTTCCTGACATTTGATCTGGATTTAAAAAGCTGAGTTCAAAGTAGGAGGATTATTGTAAAGGAAAAAAAAAAAAAAAGATCCTAGTGTATCAAGATGATGATTTTCTGCTTCGGGTGGTAGATTTTAGAAAGCATTTTTTTGTTATGTATGTCTCTGTATTTTTCTTTCTTTTAGGAGATAGTATTTTAGGAGCTGGTTCCTGCGGTGGTTTTCCTATCCTTTTTTCTAGAAACAGTGGGTTGGTGTCTATTACTTCAAGGGAGGGTGTGTCTATATTAGCAGAAGACCTTGAAGATTCCCTAGCATCTTCAGTTGCTGGACCCAGCAATGAGGTAACGTGGTTCCATAAGATTTTAAGATTTTTGTCAGGGTATTTCCACATATGTTTTAGAATAACAGTTTTAAAAGAGTTGTGATGAAAACATAATTCTTTTACCTCCCTCCTCTCTGTCCTTTCCAGAGCAGCTCCTTTTCAGTCTTTTACCTGTTTCTGCTGGTACTTTCTCCATATTTCTAAGTAATACCATATGTTGCCATCTCTTAATTCACCGATATTAGACATCTGTTGATTTCCTATTATAGAAGATAAGGATTTAGGGTAACTTACTTTGGTTTCCTTGGCTTTAGGAGATCTATCTAGAAAAATGTTGCTGCAGCCAGTGTCAGAGAAACTATTGCCTTTGCTCTCTCCTAGGATTTTTATGATTTCAGGTCTCACATTTAGGTCCTTAACCACACTTTGAGTTTATTTTTGTGGGTACTGTAAGAAAGTGATCCAGATGCATTTTGCATGTAGCCGTCCAGTTGTCCCAACACTGTTTGTTAAAGAAATGGTCTTTTTTCCACTGCATATTCTTGCCTCCTTTGTTAAAGATTAATTGATCATATAATTGTGCATTGATTTCTGGGCTCTCTAATCTGTTACGTTGATCTGTGTGTTTTCATGCCAGTACTGTACTGTTTGGATTACTACAGCTTTGTGGTATAACTTGGTACCTGGGATACCTTTGTGGTTTATCTTGATACCTCCAGTTTTTTATTTTTCAGGATTTCTTTGGTTATAGATATACCTTTTTGATTAGACTTTTGTCAATCATTTAGCCCATTTTATCTTGCTTTAGTAAATGTCTTAAGTAAACTGCTGGTATAAAGAACATGGTAAGCAGCTATGTGTCTGTGTTGTTGCTGTCATAGGTGGGTCTGGTTTTTTGTCCAAGAATTCAGAATATTCTGATACTTTCACCTCTAAATTATAGTTTTTTATTTGACAGAGTATGGTTTTTGAGCCTTCTACAAAGAACGAAACCATAGCCCAGGAGGATAAAACCAAACTGTTAAAAGCTGCTTTTCTGCAATATTGCAGGTATGAAAAGTTTTTAAAATTATGACCTATTTAATTTAAGCCTGGGGACACATTTTACTGATATATGCTACTTATTTGTTGACTGGTGGGAGCAAGGTGGAGGAATGATACCACCAAGGAGAAGATTTTTCTGAGCTTCAGTGCTTTTTAAGCTTTGTTAAAAACTTACTCTGAACTTGATAGACATAAGAGGCTTCCAATTAGTCTAGGAAAAAGCATGGTGTAGCATATTCTCTCCACTTAATGGGTAACAGTGTACTATTAAAAATGGTGGTCATGAAAGATATTTAGCAAGCATGTTTTATGTGTACTGTGAAGGCAAGTAAGTTGCATACAGTGGTTTAGATGTTACAGAGAAATTAGATTTCGCCTGTTCATTGGGTTTTGTTGCATACAAAATCACCAGAGAACATAGTTGTTTAATACAGCTCATGATTCTGCAGTCTGGCAGTTTGGGGTTGGGCATAGGTGGCCATTTTATGGTTACCATCAGAATTCACTGTCCATGATCAGTGCCAGCCATTCTGGTTAGACTTGCTCACTCTTTTTTTAAAAAACTATTTTATTTATTTATTTGACAGAGAGAGAGAGAGAGGTCATAAGGAGGCAGAGAGGCAGAAGCAGGCTCCCCGCTGAGCAGAGAGCCTGATGCGGGGCTCGATCCCAGGACCCTGAGACCATGACCTGAGCTCAAGGCAGAGGCTTAACCCACTGAGCCACCCAGGTGCTCACACTTCGAGGGCTCTGGTCATCTCTCTGATCATGTGCCCTCTCATCATCTAGCAGATTAGCCTTGTTTACATATCTCAGGCGTGGCAAGAGATTAAGCCTCAGTGTACAAATGCTTTTCAAATCTCGGCTTGGGTCATATTTGCCAATATTCCATTGGCCATAGCAAATTACAGGGATGAGTCCCCCCACCCCCTGCATGGGAGGGTGCCGATAGGGAGTGTGCATATGGGAGGGGAATGATACTCAGTTTGCCACACTTGATGACCTAATACTTCTGGATTTAAGGTAAATTCAGTCATTTGTTTGTCCTAGACATATATTTTGCATATCATGTACCTCCCTTAAAAGGTATAGTAAATTCACGTTTGAATGAACACTAAGGAAAATTGAGATCTAGCCTTTGCTCTGCCCTTAAATAGCTGCATGAAACTTTGGACAGATTGCTAACATTTCTGGAATTTTGTTTCTTTCTTTGTGAAGTGTTGAGTGGGGTTGCCATTGGGCTGTCTGAAGGATCATTAGTTTATGTGGTAGGTCTTTGTTTTGAAGTTATAGTCAGAGTTTACTACCTCTGTATCCCTCAGTTCTAAGCTCGTGATCCCATGGTCTCACCAGTAGTAGTATTTGATGCATAGGAGTTCACTCCCACAGGGGGAATAGCACGAAAGTTTTACAGTTCTGTGCCACTGGGGCGCCTGGATGGCTCAGTTGGTTAAGTATCTGCCTTTGGCTCAGGTAATGATCCCCGGGTCCTGCAGTCGAGCCCCATATCGGGCTCCCTGCTCATTGGGGAGTCTGTTTTCTCCCTCTCCCTGTTTGTGCATGCACTGTGTGCACGTGTTTCAAATAAATAAATAAAATCTTAAAAAAACACACGTAATACTGTGTCATCAAAATAATCTACTGATCTTAGTTTCTCATCCAGAAGAGGGCACCATTAGACAAGTTTTTTGGTTCTGTTTTTAAAATGTATTCTTTTAATTTTCTCTGTTGCATAGTGTTCAGTCTTACTGCCAAGATTTGGATTAAAATACTATGATCGTGTCTTACACAAGTTTGTCCTTTAACAATTTTGACAGACTTGTGGCATCTCAAAATTTAAAAGATAATGGAGCACGTCACCATAGTCCTTGTATTAGTTTCCTGTGGCTACTGTAACAAATCACTACAAACTGGGTGACTTCATAGAAATTTATTCTGTCGTGGTTCTGGAGGCCAGAAATCCAAAATCAAGGTATCAGCAGGGCCATGCTCCCTCTGAAAGCTCTAGGGAAGAATCTTTGCTTGCTTCTTTCCTAGCTTCTGATGGTTGCTGGCAGTCATCAGCATTCCTTAGCTTGCACGTGGATCACTCCAGTTGTTTCCATTACCACATGGCCTTCTTCCCTGTGTGTCTGCCTTTACATGTTTTCCTAATAATGACACTTGTCGCTGGATTTAGAGCCCACCCTAATTCAGTATAACTTCACCATAACTTAATTATATATGCAAAAACCTTATTTCCAAATAAGGTCACATTCTGAGGTTCTGGGTGAATGAGGATATGGAGGGATGCTATTCAACCCCATATAGTGATTTCTAAATGTTCTGTAGGGGAAGATTATTAAGCTCGAAAAGGAATCCCCTGACTTGAAGTCCTAAGGGTATAGTAACGTTAGGAATAGGGTCATGGATCTCTAGCACAGCTGTGCCTTCAACTTATCCCGTGAGGCTAATGAAATCATTTCGGGGTTGGTATGAACCTATTAATAGTCTTAAGGAATTAGATTCTTCATAAATGGAATCATACTTTTAAAGCAGCGTTTTGCTACCTCATCACTGTTGACATTTGAAGCCATACGATGTTCTACTGTGAGCTATCCTGTGAATTGTAGAATGTGTAGCAGCCACAGCTGGGCTCTACCTACTTGGTGCCAGTAGCACCCTCCCCCAACTTATGACAACCACAATTATCTTCAGACATTGCCAAATGCTCCCTAGCGGCTGAAATGGGTAGATCACACTCAAAAATGTTCTGTATTTTGTTTTTTGCTAAGGTTAATATTGCTGTTTCTATGGCATGGTTTCTTTGAAATTAATTTTTACATTATTTTTATTTTCACTTGACTCAATATAAATATAAGATCTTTTGCTCATGACAGTTTTAAGAAACTTACTCTATTAATTAAAATAGTTAATTGTTTATTATCTTGCCTGAGCGAACTTTGTATTCCCATAACCTGTAGCCTAACCAGGTTTCCAGCTTCAGCTTGGCCTTAAACACTTTTAGGCAGTTTTTCTGTGTTTCTCTATTCAGGTCCATCTCTTGTTCTACCAAGAGTCCATTTCAGTGCTTTTCTAACTCTCTTCAACCTTTTCCATTTCTCTGCCTCTTCTCCCATCCTTAGCAGAGGGCTCAGCCTCCCACTTCACAGATAATAGAAGCCATTAGATAGCAACTCCCTGTACTTAATACCTGCACACTTACCTGCACTGCAGCTACTTTTCCTCTTTTGCTCCCTATAAAGTAGGAAGGGTTGCTCTTTCTAAAAAGAATCCCTGTCCTTTTTTTTTGTTTTAAAGATTTCATTTATACATTTAGAGCATGTGCTCTTGCAAGCAGAAAGGAGGGGTGGGGGAGGGGAGAGAGAAAGAGAGAAAATCTCAAACAGATTCCCCACTGAGTGCAGAGCCTGACATGGGGCTCAATCCCACAACCCCAAGATCACGACCTGAGCCGTAATCAAGTTGGATGCTTAACGGACTGAGCCATCCAGGCACCCCTCTTTGTCCTTGTTTTGAATGCCGCAGTCTCTTGCTTCTCTTGAGACCATGTTTTGTTATTCCTCTTCGGTATCTTTGACCTCTCTTGTACTGGCTTCTTCTCACCAGCCATTAATCATATTTAATATACCATTTTAAAAAAACCAGGGGCGGGCTCCTGGGTGGCACATTTGGTTAAGCATCTGACTCTGAGTTTTGGCTCAGGTCATGACCTCAGAGTTCTGATATGGAGCCCTTTGTTGAGCTCCATGCTTTGTGCCGAATCTGCTTGGGTTTCTCCCTCTCCTTCTCACCCTCCCCCCACTGCAATCTCTCTCTCTCTCTCTCTCTCTCAAATAAATAAATCTTAAAAAAAAAAAAGAAAAAGACCAGTTTTTGACTTTGTGTCCTCCTCTGATCTACTACCCCTTTTGTTTGTTCTTGTTTATAACTAAACTGCCTGAAAAGTTGTCTGCCTTTGCTGTTGTCTATCATAATTTTTCTCTCTCTACTCCCTGCCTGTTTTTTTTCCTACTTACTTCATTTGCCAAAGAAACACAGATTTACCGTACTCTAGGCCATTATATACAAATGAAGAATGTTCCAGAGTAGCTGTTATTCCACAGGCATCTCAGTTCAACGTGCCCACAGCCTTGCTTGTCTTCTCCAAAGCTTATTCTTTCTCTTTTACCCCCTGTTTCTGCCACTGGTAAAAATGTCCTACCATAATACATTCAGTTTCAGAGCAAAAATATATCAGATCCAAACAGTTGCCAATATTTACCTCAAATCTCTTTTTTTCCCAAACCTGACTACTTGTCTCCATTCTCCTCTGCAGCTACTGCTAGTGGAGAGAGACCCCCTTCTCTTGTCTGGGTTTCTGCAATAACTTTTTTTTCTTTTTCCCAGATTTTATTTATTTATTTGACAGAGAGAGACACAGCGAGAGAGGGAACACAAGCAGAGGGAGTGGGAGAGGGAGAAGCAGGCTTCCCACCGAGCAGGGAACCTGATGGTCGGGCTCGATCCCAGGACCCTGGGATCATGACCTGAGCTGAAATAAAATGCCCAATGACCGAGCCACCCAGGTGCCCCTGCAGGAACTTCCTATCTGAGTATTTCTGCCCCCTGTCCATATCCTAAAATGATCCTTTGGGAGAATAGAACAGATCGTGACACTTTCTTCTTAGTGCCTAGGAAGTGCCTTCTAGTGCCTAGAACTCCATGACATGGTGTATGAAGTTTTATGTACTCTTTTGATTGGTGGTGTTTCTGAAAGTCCGCCCTGGAAGGCTTCTTCCCTGGGTGATCTCTTCCCTATGGCTTCAGTTCTTTGCTAAGATATGGACGTACTTACTCACAGGTGTGATGTGTGTTCTGTCTGCCACCGTGTACCCCTCCCCGAGTCCCCTCAGCCTCACTGCTCCTCTTTTATAGCTGTAGGCCTCTGCTTATCCTAAACCTTTTCCTCCAGGAAGTTTTCCCTGCCCCTTGGATGGTTTTGGTCTCTCTTCTGTGTGCTCTGTAGCAAGTGCTCTGTTCTTTTTATGTCACAGTATACATCTAACTACATGTTTAACTCTCTGGCTCCTTGTGACACTGTGTCCTTTGTGAAGTCTTAGAGTGTTTTTTAACGTCTTGTTATTCTGGCTCCAGTGCCTAGCATGTTGTATGATCTGTAAGATCTCTCTGTCAAATAAATAAATAAAATAAAAAATCTTTAAAAAAAAAAAAAGGTAACTTTGGACTAAAATAGGGGACTTTCACTGTTACCTTACTCTTTTTTGAAAGATTTTATTTCTTTATTTGAGGCAGGGGGAGAGTGAGCATGAGAGAGAGTGCATGAGTGAGCATCAGCGGAAGGAGAGGCAGAGGGGAAGAGAGAAGCAGATTCCCCGTTGAGCAGAGAGCAGGACTTGGGGCTCAATCCCAGGACCCCAAGATCATGAACCGAAGGCAGACGCTTCACCAACTGAGCCACCCAGGCGCCCCCATAGTTAACTTTTTCATGGTGAATTTTTAAAATAGTTTGCCTCCTTTAATACTTCTATTTTCTAATTTTATTTCAGAAAAGATCTAGGTCATGCTCAAATGATGGTTGATGAGCTCTTTTCCTCCCCTTCTGATTTGGATTCTGATTGTGAACTAGACAGAGCTGTTACACAAATCAGCGTGGATCTGGTGGATGACTACCCAGCGTCTGACCCACGGTGGGCTGAATCTGTGCCCGAGGGTAAGAACTTCTACTTTTCATATTATGCATGATATGTTTTGAGCATATTATGGTTCTTTTATTAAAGCATTTCTTTTTTTTTTTTTTAAGATTTTATGTATTTATTTGACAGACAGATCACAAGTAGGCAGAAAGGCAGGCAGAGAGAGAGAGGAAGGGAAGCAGGTTCCCTGCTGAGCAGAGAGCCTGAAACAGGGCTTGATCCCAGGACCCTGGAATCATGACCTGAGCCGAAGGCAGAGGCTTTAACCCACTGAGCCACCCAGGCGCCCCATTAAAGCCTTTTTTTTTTTAGTTTTTGAAGCAATTATTAGTTTACTTTTTTTAAAAGGTTATAACTTACCTTATAGTAGATTTTGAAAAGGGCTCAGAACATACCTACGTGATAAAAACTGAAGGACTGTTGGAGCAAACCCTGCTTGTTCTATGTGAAGTAGATTAATTAGCCCTACTTAGCTTTCTTACCATTTAATTTCTAAAAGGAAATTGGTGGCATGGATAAGCTTTTGGCACCTATTTATTAGCCCAAATTAAATGATAATTTTGGCATAATAATTGTATTTGCCCAATAGAAATTATAAATTTCCCTAAGAGCAGCAATGAGCTAATCTCAGCATATAGAAGGGAGCCTATCATGTCTCTGCTCTGTACTTTCCTTTCTGCCCTGGGTGACTGTCCTTCTTACACTTCCACCACAGCATCACCGGCCCTCAGCTTTCCCAGGTACCAGCAAACTGTCTCAAGTGTTCATTTCTGTCTCTGATTTGCTACTTAGCAAGTTTGCTAAGCCTCATTAGAGGGTTAGGAAGGAAACATCAGTGCTTACCTTTTTTCTTTGACTTCATTTTGAGCTGGCAAGCTTAGAATGATATAAATGATTAAGAATAACAGGGTTTGTATTTTGAATAAATAAAGTATGAATTATGTCAAACTACCAAAATTTTCGTCTAAATTTTTTAAAATCTTGGGTAATGTTACAAATAGTTGCAAATAGTTCCATGAAAAGGTTGGTAGTTTCCTTTGGTATAGATATTTTTTAAGTTTTTAAATTAATAGCCGTAATTATTGTAAAGCCAGTACATTATGTGTTTAAATTTTGTTCTTGTGTTTCAACAGAAGCACCTGGGTTTAGCAATACATCACTGATTATTCTTCACCAGCTAGAAGACAAGATGAAGGCCCATTCTTTCCTTATGGACTTTATTCACCAAGTAAGCATCCTAGTTGCTGTGAACAAGAATGGCCAGGACACCCGGCTTTACTGTGTCTTTTGTCAGCTCTCTCCAGGACAGTGGGAGATCCTTTCTTATTCTGAGGTGTTTTGTGAGGTTGGACAGGACTAGTGTTTTCCAGTTTCTTTGCTGACTTGAAAGTAAATAAGTCCAGGGCTGTTGGGGGCTGGGGAACTGCATGCAAAACAGGCTGAAAAGTATAAAAACTGCATGGAAAACAAGCTAAAAAACTAAAAAACAGTGCATTTCCACAGAAATGGTTCAACTTTCTTTTAAGATTCTATGGTATCTGTGTGGTTTTATGTAAACTTGCGTTTTCATGAATTGCTTTGTGTTATTGAAAAGATCATGAGGAGTAGTAAGGCAATGACAGATTTTGATTTTTGGGTTATAATTTTGAAGTGCCATTAGAATCAATTCCTTATTTAAAGTTTGTGGTGGTTTTTTTTGTATTTTTTTTTTATTGGACTATCCCCATATATATTGGGCCTAAAATTAGAATATGTTTTTGCAGCTAGACAGAATTGTTACACAGTATCACCCATCTCTGCCTTGTTGATCAGTAGTGGCTCCCAAGCATATGGTATATCCAAACGAATACATTTAACCCCACTTTTGCTTTTTTTTTCCAAAATTGGTAATGCCTTCCTGTTCAAGAGACTACGATGCTGGCTAATAGAACTTTCTGTGGTGATGAGAATGTTCTATATCTGTGTTACTCAGTAGCCACTAGTCACAGGCGGCTGCTGAGCACTTAAAATGTGGCTGGTATGACTGAAGAACTATATTTGTCTTTAATTTATTTTAGTTAAATTTAAATCATCACTTTGGTGGATAGTGGCTACCTTACTGAACAGGTCAATTCTCGATGATTCCAGAATGTTTGTAATGTACAGTTTGGCTCCTGTGTGCTTTTATTGTCTTGGCAAGGGCACTCCAGTCATTCAGGTCTCTCTCCTTCCTTTTTTTATTTATTTATTCGACAGACAGAGATGACGAATAGGCAGAGAGGCAGGCAGAGAGAGGAAGGGAAGCAGGCTCCCTGCTGAGCAGAGAGCCCGATGCGGTGCTCAATCCCAGGACCCTGGGATCACGACCCGAGGCTCAATCCCAGGACCCTGGGATCACGACCCGAGCCGAAGGCAGAGGCTTTAACCCACTGAGCCACCCAGGCGTCCCATCTCTCCTTTCTTTTTAAAGTGGATTAGATAGACTACAGACTAATGGGGGGGGAGGGGAACAGACTTTGTTCTGATGTCATTGTTTATTTAGTCAAGTGTATCAGTTAACTATTAACACCTAACATACCATCCCAAAATGTGGATTAAAACATTTCTTTTGGGTACCTGGGAAGTTTTTTCAGTGTATTTCAGCTGGACACTCCTTGAACTGCATTTAGGGTAGGCTGAGCTGGAAGGTCCCCAACCGTCTCTTGCCTGACATTGGATGTCAGTCTGTCAGCTGGGCCACATGGTTCTTCTCTTCTAGTTAGTCTTTAATTCTCCTTTAGGCTGAACTGGCTTTCTATGGTCTCAGGGCAGCCCTCCATGGGGATGAACTTAGAAGCTGTAGTCTTCCTCAGGTCTTACCCTAGTTGTCACAAAATGTTACTTCCACCAAAGTGACATTGGTCAAAGCAAGTCACTGGCCAGCCCAGATGAAAAGGATTAAGAAATGGATTCTACCTCTTGATGGGAGGAGGGCCAAAGTCATGTGGCAGAAGGGTTGTGCAGTATATACCGGATGGAAGGAGTTCGTGCCTTACTATGCGACACCGAGGAGACACTAATTTGTCAGAGGGTGAGAGAGCCATGGGTAGGAGCAGTTGCTATATCTCTTGGCACAGCCTCCCTGGGCTTCAGAAACCCTGCTGGAGTTATTCAACTCTTGAAGGCAGTGTCCACTGCAAGGTAATACCTAGCTGGATCTAAAAACCCCATTATGGCTATGCCTTTATGTTTGAATTACCTTTAATATTTTAGAGCATATTATTAATTGTTAATTATTATTAACATAAATTATTATATAACCAGATACTTGTATCTAAGGAAATACTTCTTTTTTTAAGATTTTATTCATTTATTTGTTGGAGAGAGAAAGAGCATGAGGAGGGGGAGCGGCAGGCAAAAGGAGAGGCAGGCTCCTCACTAAGCAAGGAGCCTGATGCGGAACTCGATCCCAGGACCTTGGGATCATGACCTGAGCTGAAGGCAGACACTTAACTAACTGAGCCACCCAGATGTTTCTGAGGAAATACTTCTGAACATGAGGTTCTCCTCCTCAAGCCAGACTCTGTGCCAACAAGGCCATATCTCGTGCTAAAGAGGATGAGAATTAATATCAAGGCCTCCAGGACAGTACCTCTGCCTCCAGTTTTCAGGCACTGAGGGAAGCATATGTCTACACACATAGTTTGGAGAAGCTTAGAAGCAGGAAGTTACTGTGCTCCTGTTTGTTATGTGGCTTGAGTGACGCTAATATATAGACATCACTTCACTGGCAGTGCTGCCATGCTGAGGCGAGTAAAAGCAGGCAGGCAGAATTCCCTCAGGTAAAAACTGCATTTACAGTATTTGTGAGGGAACCAGGAAGAGAATTCAAATCCGAAATGACTATGCAACTCTTACTTTAAAGTAACCAGGTAAACAGGTTGAATAAATTAAGACAGGTTGATTCAGTGACCTATCCCATGGTCATTAAAAATAATGTAAAAAAAATTAATAAATGTGGAAAAAAATAAGGTACAGACAATATAGTGTGATTCCTTTGTGTTTTAAAAAAAAGAAAAATGCCTCCTAGCATATGAATGCCACAAAAGCAGATAAAGATAGGGAAATTTAATTGTAGCTCCAATAGGGAATGGGTTGGGGACTCTTTTTTTTTTTATAAACATATAATGTATTTTTATCCCCAGGGGTACAGGTCTGTGAATCGCCAGGTTTACACACTTCACAGCACTCGCCATAGCACATACCCTCCCCAATGTCCATAACCCCTCCCCCTCCCCCCAGCAAACCTCTTTTTGTTTTGTGAGATTAAGAGTCACTTACGGTTTGTCTCCCTCCCAATCCCATCTTGTTTCATTTATTCTTTTCCTACCCCGAAACCCCCCATCTTGCATATCCACTTCCTCAAATCAGGGAGATCATATGATAGTTGTCTAACTCCAGTTGACTTATTTCGCTAAGCCTAATACCCTCTAGTTCCATCCATGTCGTCGCAAATGGCAAGATTTCATTTCTTTTGATGGCTGCATAGTATTCCATTGTGTATATATACCACATCTTCTTTATCCATTCATCTGTTGATGGACATCTAGGTTCTTTCCATAGTTTGGCTATTGTGGACATTGCTGCTATAAATATTCGGGTGCACGTGCCCCTTTGGATCACTACGTTTGTATCTTTCGGGTAAATACCCAGTAGTGCGATTGCTGGGTCATAGGATAGCTCTGTTTTCAACTTTTTGAGGAACCTCCATGCAGTTTTCCAGAGGGTTTGCACCAGCTTGCATTCCCACCAACAGTGCAGGAGGGTTCCCCTTTCTCCACACTCTCGCCAGCATCTGTCATTTCCTGACTTGTTCATTTTAGCCATTCTGACTGGTGTGAGGTAGTATGTCACTGTGGTTTTGATTTGCATTTCCCTGATGCCGAGTGATGTGGAGCACTTGTTCATGTGTCTGTTGGCCATCTGGATGTCTTCTTTGCAGAAATGTCTGTTCATGTCCTCTGCCCATTTCTTGATTGGATTATTTGTTCTTTGGGTGTTGAGTTTGCTAAGATCTTTATAGGTTTTGGACACTACCCCTTTATCTGATATGTCTGATATGAGAAGATATATCTTCTCCCATTCTGTCAGTTGTCTTTTGGTTTTGTTAACTGTTTCCTTTGCTGTGCAAAAGCTTTTGATCTTGATGAAATCCCAATAGTTCATTTTTTGGGCTGGGGACTCTTACCTCTCCATACTCTTAAGTCTTCTAACCATGTGCAAGCCAGGCATTCTGCTTTTGCCATGGACAGTGTGGTGGAGAGATTTCCAGAATGGTGACCTACTGCAGCGTGGGTCAGTTCTCCCTTTTTCTTGTGTTCTGTGAGGGAAAAACAGGACTCTTTTCAGACTACCCTAGCTAGGTAACCTGTATTGTAGCTTTCAGAGTCATGAAAAGTTGTAACTAATACCCCAACACAGACAGCTAGCACTGGGAAAGGCCGTGTGGTTTTTCCCATGATTTTCCAAGTTTCTTCTTTTCTAGGGTGTTGCTTTACTATTGAAGGAATTAAGAAAGCAGATCTTACACTTGTGCAGATAAGAATCACACCTGTCTTTTGCAAGGGTAGCAGGTACACTGAGCTTTAGGAGTGTCACAGAGGTCTAGCCCCCTCTGTGTGAGGACTCTGTTTAAACACTGAGCAAGTGCCCCCTCTGCACCCCCATGCCAGCATTAGTCAGGGCAGGCTGGGAGCTACCTGAGTCACTCCTGCAGGCTGCTAGGCATAGGCATTCAAATCCTGCCTTGCACGTCCCGGTTCAGTCTTCCTGTTCATAGAAACCTTGTTGATACCCCCAACTCACGGACGGTTGCTGTTTTACAGAGTAGAATTCATCAGGTTTAAGTCCTCCTGCTCTAACTACAGCTTGACATATGGTTCATGAGTCTAGACCCTCGCTGCATACAGGGTCCTTTAGAGGTCTGGCTGGAGGAAAGAAGACTTTAAAGGGACCAGTGTGAGTGAAATAGTGCCGGGAGTCTGACAGGGTTCCAGTTCTCTTTGCACCATGGGGAATCCATGGTGGCAGACCAAGTTCAGCTGAGGGCTCTGGTGTCCACATTATGCCTTGCAAGCCCTGCACTGTTGGTTGAGCCGCAAAGGGAGTGTGTTGGGAAGAGATGCCTTTGTTAAACGTTTTGTACTGTTCTCTTTCATGGGTCAGAGCTTCACAGCCTCTTTCCTGGCTTTGCTGTTCACTAGGGATGGCAGAGGATGTTCCCGAGAGCATTGAGGTCTGACCTACCGTATTATCCTTCATTCTGGCCCCAGTTTATCAGACCCACTCCCTTTTTGGTTGTATTCCATAGAGTAGCTTTCTCATTGTTTCTTTAAGCTCATTGTAATAAAAGAAATCTAATTCAGGAAAAAAAAAACGTTTTCTAACCATTTGTGTTTTTTGCCCATTTCAGTAGGACTTCTCTGGGGATTTGGGGCATTGTTTATTTTTGTTTTTTGTATTTTATTTAAAATAAACCTCAGCATACAAAAATCAAGTCACTCAGTAATAAAATTTGGAAGAATATTCAGTGTTTAGATATGTCTCTTGGCTTCTTCCTAGTTGGGATGTTAACACTTTATCAGATGAGAAAGCTTAGAAGAACTCCCAGAACCTAGTAGTAACACATCAGAAATGGGCATCAGGCAGATCAGAGGTAGTAGTGCAGAGGATTAGAGATGCCCCCACCTTTCCCATGGCTTTTAGTTTCCCATGGAAATTAGTCCCTAAAGATGGAGACTGCTGAGTTTCTAGTTCACAGAGATCTAGAACCTTGAGGAGTTAGGTAGAAAAGAGCAATTTTATGCTTTTGATAACCATAAATAATGAGAAATAAGATAGAGTAGTGGAATGACCTTAATCTCAGAAAAAGAGCATCTGTACTTTCTTATGGTTGTTCATGCCTCTGGCTGAAGAGAGAGAGAGGTGTGTCTGTGCGTGTGTTTAAAACAGTGGAAAGGAGAAGATAGCTGAGGTACTTTGTTGGGGACAGCTAAGGCCAGTGGCTTTTGTACTCATTGTGCTGCTGGTGGAGATAAGCCTGCATTATATTGTATGTTACTATAAATGCCTTCTAAGAACATGTGTTTGTTTTTCACCAGGTTGGCTTATTTGGACGTCTTCACACTTTTGCAGTAAGAGGGATGCCCATGGCAACTCGACTGTTGCTCTGTGAGCATGCCGAGAAGTTATCAGCTGCCATTGTTCTCAAGAACTACCACTCGAGGCTCTCTGACCTGGTGAACACAGCAATAATGATTGCTTTAAACAAGAGGGACTGTGAAATCCCATCCAACCTGACGCCCGCAGATGTCTTTTTTAGAGAAGTAAGAGGAGTTTTTTGCCTTTGATGTGGCTTCCTAGAGCCCTGCCATTTGCTGATCATGCCCCGAACAGGGAAAAGATTGAGGACAAAAAAAATCTCATTGAAATTTTAAATAGGACTCCATATTTATTTATTACATTCCCTATAAATTAGAGCTTCCAAAATTGACTAAATGTTTTCTGTCTGCTGGATGTTTTCCTTTTGCCTCTCCAAATCCACTCTTGATGCTGCCCCAGAGGGCAACTTGTCAGTGGGTTTCTTTGCCTTCCTGTTGTCTTTGATAATAGTGAGGCGCTATCAGGTTGGGAGTGCTTATCTATTATTATTTGTTCTGTTATTCCCCCAGCTTCATTCTTTCCCTGCTTCCACTGCAGTTTGCTGTGCCTTCTGTCAGAGACTGCGGCTTCTCACTGGCTGCTCTCCACGTGTCCAATAACTCCTTCCACCCAGTGCCCCTTCATGCCTGGGCTTAATAGGGGCTGCCTTTTGCTAGCCCTGGATGCAGCACCTTCCTGTAGATCCTCTGACCCTTGCCAGCACCACCGTAAGCTGTCCCTTCACTAAACTCAGCTCAACTACCTGCTAGGATCCGACTATCCACCTTGCTTTTAAAATCAGATTTATTTTCAAAGGAAAAGAAAACCCTGCTGTGAACTTCAGAGGGAGAAGAGATTAAGACACTGGCCAGCTGGTGGAGCTGAGCATTGTGATAATAGTACAGCTCTTATTCTTGTGCGACTTCACAGCCTCATGAAGGGGCAGGGAGACTTTACTCTCTTCCTATAAAGATGGTGGCACTAATGGTTCGAGCTCTTCCCCTAGCTCTGCAATTTGAAATTTTTTTTTTACCTGTGGGGAACTTTTAATTCTATTTGGTGAGTCTCTTTTTTATTTCCTTCCTATTACATTCTAGCTATAATCTAGCATCTAGCAGGCTATGCCAGGAAGTCTTTTTTCTTCTTAATATAGTTGACCCTTGAACAACATATGAACCCCCTTGCACAGTGGAAAATCTGTGTAACTTCAAAAACTTAACTGCTAATAGCTTACTATTGACCAGAAGCCTTACCAATAGTCAAATTAACACATATTTTATATGTTGTATACAGTAGTATATTCTCATTCTTATAATAAAGGAAATGTTAAAATTTACATAAGGAAGAGAAAATAAATTCACAGTATTGAATTCACAGTACTGTAGGTATCGAAAAAAACTTGTGCATCAGTGGTCCCATGCAGTGTTAAACCTGTCTTATTTCAGGGTCAACTATGTTTCATGTACTGTAACCTAAAAATAATTTAAGATGCTGAACTAGGTTCAGGTTTTCTGTTGATTCCATAAATGTATTCTAAGAATGCCTTGTTCTTGTATATTTGGGTTCGTTTTTTTCCTAAGGATATAAGGCAAAGCACTTTTTTGTTTTATTTTTTTTATTTTTCAAATCTGGGCAATATCCCCAAAATCTGAATGAAAGAAAAATAGTTCGCCTCAAATTTCATGATCTAACTAGTCTGAAAGGAATGTATGCAAAGCCCTCACTCTCCTACCCCAGTCAGGCTTACAGACAAAACTCACAGGTGTCTGCACTTGGCCCTAACTCTTTGTTGTGTAGGAAGGGGAGGAGAGTGATGGTGTCAGAAATAGAAGTGGGCAAAGAAGGCTACAGAGAAGGTCACCTACGAGTGGGATAAGAGTACTATTTGGGAGGGAGAGATTATCTGATGTCGGAGCTGTTTGAAGAAGTGGGGACTATCCTGAAAACCCTGAAAGAGGACTGTCCAAGTTAACTATTGGGTGCGTCAGGTGTCAGGGTCAGTCCAGGTAAAGGTGAAAATGTCTTGGGATTCTGGGGAGTTGGGAATAGTGAAGAATGCATTCTAAGGTCTAAGACAGTGAAGTACATGGTAGAGGGTGGAATGGCGGGGAAGAGGGTGTGTGGGTTGAGGACAGTGGGGTGGATAGTGATGACTGCATCATTGATCATTCTGAGATCCTGAACAAGTCTAGAAGAGCCATCTAGCTTTTTGGCTGGAAGGATTGGAGTACTGTAAGAAGAGTTAGTAGGTTTCCGTATATTTAAGGAAAGGGATTTGGAAATGAGGGGTTGTAAGCCTCTCAAGACCTCACATTTGAGAGGCTATTGTGGTTTGATGGGGAAAAGGTAGGAGGATCCTTAAGGTGTATAGATTCCTTTCACAAACTGTTGTAACTTTTGTGTTCATTTTTGGTCTTTGCTCATATGTAATTTTACATGGCAAAGCAAATTTTTAAAAAAGTTATTAACAAATTATTTGAAAGAATTGAGTAAGAGCCTTGTTCCATTTTCTGTTTTTGGATCTAAGTGGAAAGCATACTAGTTAATTCTATTTTCCAGCATTTCCAGTTAACTGGGGGGGGGGGGAGAATCTGGAAATTATCAGTTGGATATATGATTCATGAGTACCTTAAGAATATGATAGAACGAAACAAAAAATGTGATTGGTTCTCCAAAAGAATGCTCGATATGGAAAATGGTAATGTTTAAGACTCTGTGTCACCATTTATCTTAATTCCTCATGATGTTTACTGGTCTTGTTTCCTTTGGGGTGTAGTTTTGAATCCTAGGGTTCCATAGAGTTAACTGCTTAAGAGACAGACCATTGGGTCCCCATATGAATAGTGTTTGAAACCACTGAGTAGCATATCACGTGGTGATGGTGTTTAGCAAGTGTTTTGACATTTTATTTGCTTTTATATATACTTTTTAAGATTTTATTTATTTGTCAGAGAGAGAGCGTGCAATCAGGAGGAGCAGCAGAGGCATAAGGAGAAGCAGACTCCCCGCTGAGCATGGAGCCCGAATCAGGGCTGGATCCCAGGACCCTGGGACCATGACCTGAGCCAAGCGCAGACACTTAACCCACTGAGCCACCAGGCATCCCTGCCTTTTTTATCTTCTGCTTTTTTTTATGTCATACATACTTTCTTACCATTTTCATATTAACTGCATTAAGAACTTCTTGTATTTGATCTTACAAATTAAATGAGCCAAAAGTCTCTTGCTGGGGCGGTTAGGATTCCTTTGACTAACACCTGAAATAGAAAAGGAAGAAAGGTTTAAAAGATGATTTGGGGTGGGGGAGCACATTTTGCATGTTTTGTTCCTTCAGCTAGTTTGTAAGCATAAGGGCAGCAAACCTTACTTCTGTTATTTCTGTGCATGCTCAATGCTATACAAACTCTAAATGTATTAAGTAAATATTCACTTAATAAAGGGGGGAAGTTTGGGGCGCCTGGGTGGCTCCGTGGGTTAAGCATCTGCCTTCGGCTCAAGTCATGGGATTGAGCCCCACATCAGGCTCTCTGCTCAGCAGGGAGCCTGTTTCCCCCACCCACTGTCTGCCTCTCTACCTACTTGTGATCTCTCTGTCAAATAAATAAATAAAATCTTTAAAAATAAATAAATGAATAAAATAAAGGGGGGGTGTTTAACTGTGGGCTGAAACTGGAAACAGGTGTTTCAGTGCTTAAAGAACATTTTGGCTTCATTATCTTCATGTGTTAATAATGACAAAATATTAGAAAAGAACAGAAGTTACATATATTTGACTCTTGAACAATGTGTAGGCTTAAGGGTGCTAACCTCCCACTCAGAGTGTTTTAAAAAATCATAAAGGAGAAATTTATACTGTATCGAAAAACATCCACATGTAAGTGGACTCAATGCGATTCAAACCTTTTTGCTCAAGGATCCCTTGAACATTATTTTCTCTTTCTACTTCCTTTTAAATTTATTTTCACCAGGCACCTGGGTGGCTCAGTGGGTTAAAGCCTCTGCCTTCTGCTCAGGTCATGATCCCAGGGTCCTGGGATGGAGCTCCGCATTGGGCTCTCTGCTCGGCGGGGGAGTCTGCTTCCCTCTCTCTCTCTGCCTGCCTCTCTGCCTACTTGTGATCTCTTTCAAATAAATAAAATCTTAAAAAAAAAATTTATTTTCACCATCCGCTGTTTTATTCTGGCTAATAAGCTGAGGGTAATCCTTGATGAGAAAAGCCCCTTGAGTAGATTCTGGGCAGTTGTAATTACTACGTATCGCCATAATTTTTGTATTGCCTTCTCTGTACTTCCCCAGGTGTCCCAGGTAGACACTGTCTGTGAGTGCTTGCTAGAGCATGAGGAGCAGGTCTTAAAGGATACACCTTTGGAATCCGCTGAATGGGCTGAGGTGGTCATCAATGTGAACAGTATTCTTAAGGTATAAAACTATGGTGAAGATTTCAGCAAAGCAAAGACCAGAGTGTAGATAGAAGAGAAAGTGGCTTCCATATTCCTAGTCTGTATTGCCAGTAATTTATAAGTGGTTAGCATTTAATTCCAAAAATTTAGAAAAATACCAGTCATTTTATTAATCAGCCAAACATTTTGAATGTTTGCCTTGTGCATTAGTTTCTATGTTCCTGAGTCGTGTTTGCTAAAACAAACCTTTTATTTGGAGAAAGGTGGATATACCACTGCCAATGTATGAATGTTATACAAACAATTTAAATAAATCACTCAAAACCTTATTGTTTATATTACTGATTAAAATGTTCCATTTAGTCTTAGCTAATGGTCTTTATAGTGATGGTTTTCCTACTTTGGTTACTATAGTTTTCCAAAATTGAAGTTAAATTTCAAATGTAGAAAGAACCAAAAAGTAATTCTGCAGACCTGTGCTGAGTATTTTTTGGTATTAATAGACTTTGATGTTTCAAATTACCTTTAAAAATACTGGGATTCATCACTTTCTGCATGTGCTAACACATTTTTTTTTTCCAGGACATGCTACAAGCTGCTAGTCATTATCGACAAAATAGAAACTCCTTATATAGAAGAGAAGAACCACCAGAACAAGAACCTGAATATGTTCCTTGGACAGGTAAGATTTCAGGCACTGATCCCAAATACACTGATTTATTATTAACAGTGATTCAAAATATATTCCTAATGACCCATTTTTGGAAGCTGTATTACTCCATTAGTGTGGGTTTATAAGTGAAATGAAAAATAAGTGCTGTCTCCAGAATGAGCAATTCTTGTGAAAATTGCTTTAGTCCTTTGAATAATTTATAGATTTCTCCATGGTGTATTTCACTAGTACTTATTATGTGTCCACTAGATTTTATTTTTTAAGTAATCGCTACCCCCAACGAGGAACTTGAACTTATGACCCCAGGATCAAGAGTTGCATGCTCTAGTGACTGAGGCAGCCAGGCACCCCATGTCTACTAGATTTTAGGGCATACAGTTATTCAAAGAAGCACGTCCTGGTTCTGGAGGTGTTGACTCTATTTAATGTTGATTTAATACAAAAAAGTATGTGGAGCAGCATTAAAGGGATTTAGAAGGAAGAAGGATCATGTTTACCTGGCTTTGTTGAGGAAGTCTCCCATAGAGAAGATGGGATTTGAGCAGGACAAAGAGGTATCTATTAACTGAAACCCTGTTTGATTTATTTTTCCAGCAGCAGTGAGGTCATGGGTTTTAGGCAGTTGGCCTTTTTCAGCCAATGTAGAGCCCTTACTTACCGTATTAATTGGTGTGATTTCACAGCAACAAGTGGTCCTTCAGGCATCCGAACGGTAATAGAACGCCAGCATGGGATTGTCCTGAAAGTAGTTTATCCTCAGGCAGACAGCAACCTCCGAAACATTCTGACAGAGCAGCTGGTGGCACTGATTGATTGCTTCCTGGATGGTTATGTTTCCCAGCTGAAGTCTCTGGACCGATCTGGTGATCAAGAAAGATACAACAGTCTGGAGATGGAGTACCTCCAGAAAAGATCAGATCTCTTATCTCCACTTCGTAAGTACATGGTATTTAGCGAGGGCCATGGGTCTTCGAATTTGCAGAACGGATGAAGGAGTCAGGTCATCAGTGGCACGTGTTCAGTGTACTATCACTCACCCAACCATAACCAAGGACTTAGAGCACGTATGTATAGCTTCCTGTGTTCATTTGTGCAACCTTGTTTTCAAAACTTCCCAGGTATAAGAACCATGCTGAAGAGGATTTGAAAAGGTAAATTAGCAACAAATGGAGACTGTCCTCCAAGCTTGTCATCTGAGACCTGTCCACAAATAACTGTCTGCCCAGTAGAGCACGATGAGGGCTGTTAGAGGGCACAGCTGGGAGAGTATGGCTATTCAGCAAATGACACCTTCTTTTCAGAGGGGCTTGTACACACAGGAAGGGCATAGCCTCCTAGGTAGGTAGGAACAAGCAGTGGGTTAAATTTGCCTCTTTAATGAATTTATGTGGATTATGAAACTGAATGCCAGTAACTGGAAAGGTTTCTATTCCATTAATTATTTTTAGAGTATGGTATGAGTTAAAGGTAAAATTTCAAGTAATATTTTTTTCATCACATATTAAGTTTTCACTAACAGGATTTTTTTTCCATCTGTTCTCATTTTTACAGTCACACTAGGCCAGTACTCATGGGCTGCTTCATTAGCAGAAAAGTACTGTGACTTTGATATCTTAGTACAGATGTGTGAGCAGACTGACAACCAGACTAGACTCCAGCGCTACATGACCCAATTTGCTGATCAGGTAATGAACACCAAGGACATAGGCAGTAGATCGTGTAGTTGGTTTTACCATTTCAAATGTTGGGTTTTTAGGAAGATGCTGTTAACTTAGATACTAATTTGTACATTATGTTTCTTTGTAAGTTGGCAATTACAAATATTACTGAAAGATTCTTTGACCTTTGAACAAAGTGTTAAAACTCTCATTTCTATTCTGGTATTTCTAGTTATAATTAAAAATATTTGGGTAGACGAATATTGGGAGAGTTTTAAAACTTTGAAAAAATTTCATGGGAGCACAGGATCCTACAGCTTTTGGAGAGCTCAGCTTTCCTCGGTTGACATAATGTTATGTTTTTTTTAAAGTTCTCATTATGACAATCTTTAGGTGAATTTTAGTTGCTCCTTAAAGCCACTTTATTCAGTCAGTTGGTCTTATAAAAACTGATTTTTTTCCTACTATAAAAGTGACATTGTATAAAATTCGGAAAAACCTCTATAAAACAGAAAATTTTAAGTCACTCACAATTTCACCACCCAGAGAGAACCCTTTTTAACATTTGGTTTGTATTGTTCTAGTCTTCATACTCTATAATAATGTAGACAAATTTGTTTCGCCAGTTGCTTGTTTCCCTTAATAAATCACTGATATTTGTGTTTATCATTAACTGTTTCACAACCATGTTTTTGATGGTGTTAATGGTATATTGTGAACTGGGCATAACTTACCATATTTGACTAGGGCCTAGTAAATACTTTCGCGCCCATTGTGATTTTTATTCTTTTTGTGGACTCTAATCCTTTGTTGACACTTTCCATCCATTTTTGCATTCATTTATTTTCTTTAATATGTTCAGTAGTTATTTAAAAATCCTTCCATGCTACCTCTAAAATCTGATCTTTCTCTGGTCTGTTCTATTGTCTACTTATTAGTAGACAATATTTTTGTAGTTATTAGTACAAAAATATTAGTAGACAATATTTAGACAATATTTTTCTGCTTTTTATGTCTTGTAATTTTTCTGTTTTATTTTGGATATTGTGTATAAAAGAACCTTAAAGATGGAAATGAATGCTATTTTTCTTTGGGGAGGCAGATAGGATGAGAGGCAGGTCACTTGCTTCATCGAGAATAGGGGTGGGCCGAGGCTTGGTTGCGGCTTTTGTTATATTCATTTGCAGTTTTGAAGTTTTGTGGGACTGGTGTGTTTGTTGCAGGGTTCCCTCTTTAGTGGAAACATCTCTTACATACTGTGTAGGACATTTTGGTCTTCCTTTCCACCCTAGCCTTCCATACTACCCAGCATTCAGCAGACGTCTGGTGGGAAAAACTAGCTAGGCATTGAGGGCCTCTCTAGATTCCTATTTATCATGCAAACCTGCATGGTCTTCTGACACAGAATTCAACCCGTAAGAATCTTTCGTTCTGCACTGTCACATAGAACTTTCTGTGACATTGGCGATCTTACTCATAGATTCTAAGATAGGGCATTAGGGTCATTGAGCATTTGAAATGTGGCTAATGTGACTGAGGAGCTACATTTTAAAATTTTAATTAAGTTTAAACAGCTATATATAGCTAATGGCTATGATACCACACCATGCACATCTAAAGTTTACATGATCTTGTGCAAGATCCTCTTTTTTTTTTTTTTTT
>PISX010000764.1:0-241769 GCA_004024625.1 Mellivora capensis | reverse complement strand
GGAAAAAAAAAACAAGCAATGAACATCATATTAACTTTTGAAATACCAAGACCATTCTCACTAAAATGAGGGGAAATACTGGAATACCACCATGTGCTTAATTATTCAGCATTGTAAATAAGCTAATGCAATTTAAAAAACCAACATGACACAATTATTGTAAACAAAAAGAGAAATACTACTAATTGTAAGTTATTTTATAGTTAAAATGAACTATAAAGTACATAATAAATACTAAGAAAATCTGATAAGTGCCTAAAAGAAAACTATTTTATGTGCTTTTTTAAATTCTAAAAACCATTGAAATGTGCATATTAATACTTTGCTGATAATAGTTATGAAATTATAATGTACCTTGTATAAATTAAATATGTTATTAAATATTTTAAATAAATGAACCTGAATAAATAGAAAGACTAAATGATGTCTATACAGTATTCCTGATTTATAAGACAATATCAAAAATATTCTCTTAGTACATATTAATGTTAATACATATTAAAATTAGATTTCAGGTCACAAAAAACCAAAAATCTACATTCAGGTCACACCTTCCAACTGCTGACTCCTAAACTATATTATTATATTTCTTATATTATATATATATTTATTTTATATATATAATATATATTTTAATATAATATATATAATATATATAATAATTTAATATAATATATAATAAGTATTTTAAAATAATATATATTAATATATATTTATATATCATATATATAATTATATATTATATTATATTATTATTTATATTATATTATATTTATTATATTAGGTGAGGTCACAAGTAAACAGAATAAAACAGCAATTGAGAGGCTTAATTTAATGTGACTCAATTCAAAAATCAAAATTGTCAAAAGAAAGTGTGAAGATTTTTTTACCTACATAGGAAAATGTATATTTCTAAGAAACTTATTGAAGAAAAGATATAAATAAATGCCCTATCATATATAAAACTCATTATGTTAGTTATTGAAATCAAAACACTGCTCTTAGCAAAAGCAAAGACCAAAAACAAAGCAAAACAAAAACAAAAATCAGGAAATAAATTGCAATATAGACGTAACTGTAAGTATTGTGGAAAAATCAATTTATTTAATTGTGATCTTAGGATAAATAGCTCTACATCTAAAAGTGAAAACATTAAATATCCTCTTTGCAGAATAAAACAACAGATTTCAGAAGGATTGAAATATAAATATAAAAAGCCAAACTAAATAATAACAAACTTAAGGAAATATTTATATAGCATAAAAGGTAAGGGGACCTTTATTAAACAGTACATCCAGATGCTATAAAATATAGCATTGATAGATAATTGCATAGATTTTGAATAGATTATTAATTCACAATCAAAATAAAAATAAGGTTTAAGAAATTGTTTGAAAAAGTCTTAATAGTCCTCTCTTTACAGAGATCCTATAAGAATTATTAACAAGATAAATAATATTATTTAATGAATAAAAATAGAAATAAAAAAAGGGAAAACAAAGGGGAACCCTCCTACACTGTTGGTGGGAATGCAAGCTGGTGCAACCACTCTGGAAAACAGCATGGAGGTTCCTCAAAAAGTTGAAAATAGAACTACCCTATGATCCAGCAATTGCACTACTGGGTATTTACCCTAAAGATACAAACGTAGTGATCCAAAGGGGCACGTGCACCCGAATGTTTATAGCAGCAATGTCTACAATAGCCAAACTATGGAAAGATGAATGGATAAAGAAAATGTGGTGTATATACACAATGGAATACTATGCAGCCATCAAAAGAAATGAAATCTTGCCATTTGCAACGACGTGGATGGAACTACAGGGTATCATGCTTAGTGAAATAAGTCAATCGGAGAAAGACAACTATCATATGATCTCCCTGATATGGGCAAGTGGACATGCAACATGGGGGTTTTGGGGGGTAGGAAAAGAAGAAAAGAAACAAGATGGGATTGGGAGGGAGACAAACCATAAGTGACTCTTAATCTCACAAAACAAACTGAGGGCTGCTGGGGAGAGGGGAATTGGGAAAGGGGGTGGGGTTATGGACATTGGGGAGGGTATGTGCTATGGTGAGTGCCCTGAAGTGTGTAAACCTGGCGATTCACAGACCTGTACCCCTGGGGATAAAAATACATTATATGTTTATAAAAAAATAAAAATAATAATAATTAAAAAAAAGACAGACACCAGAAAAAAAATGAAACAAAATAAAACAGAATAGGAAATATCAAAAAAAAAAGAAGTATTCCAAATAATAATACAGTAGAGAAATAGAATTAGAAAATTACCATTTGGCATCCCCTAGATATTAAGAATCAGAGGCTGCTAAATCCTTTTTTAAAAAGAAAAAAGTTAATATGTGCTTCCTGAAAGTAGTCTAGTTGCAAACAAACAAAAACTAACCTGAATCTTATAAAGTCCAGAGTTCCATCTACCAATTTACAGGAAATTCAAAGGTTTGAGGAATGATTTAAATGGTCTGTTGAGGGAAAGAGGAAGGAATGAGGTTCATCTGAAATGACATGAGCAATTTGGATAAAGAAGGTAGCATGTGAGTTGGACTCCAAATAGTAATTATGATTTCAAAAAGAGAAGGAATTTAAAAGGGTTTCTCATGTTGAAGGAACAGTCTGAGCAAAGACAAGGAAAGTCTGATATACTAATAGATGGCCAATTTTCTGTGTAGATGAGGAAGAAGTTTAACAGAATAGTGAAATCCATTACAAAGTAAGGTTGGGAGTATGTATGTATGTTTCTTATCTGTACTTTCTAAATTTTCTAAAACCGACAAAGAATTTTTATGTAATAAATACATTTCTATAATCATATAAATTCAAGTTAGTTAATGGAATTAAATAAAGGGAGTTTTGAGCCAACAAATGGGAGATTTCAATTATCATGATCAAGGTGTTTTACCTTCTTCCCCTCACCAGTTTTGGTCATGCAACCTAAGATATATATGGATGCAATTCTGTTGTATTAAATATTGATGCTAAGGGTGACACCAGTCATAAATTTTTGAAAAAAATAAGTAGTTTTTACAGAAATTTAAAATCATTATCATTACTGAAATTTTCAATTTGAAACCCAGTTAAAGAAATACAAAATTCCTACTCTCTCCTCTAGGAAGTTATCCAAGCGTAATTAATGTTCATGCCAATTAATTTTAAAATACACTGTGAGGGACGCCTAGGTGGCTCAGTTGATGGGGCGGCTGCCTTCGGCTCAGGTCATGATCCCAGCATCCTGGGATCGAGTCCCACATCCGGGCTCCTTGCTCAGCAGGGAGCCTGCTTCTCCCTCTGCCTCTGCCTGCCACTCTGTCTGCCTGTGCTCTCTCTCTCTCCCTCTCTCTCTCTGACAGATAAATAAATAAAATCTTTAAAAAAAAAAATAAAATACACTGTGAATGTAAACAGAGTCAACATAATTTGATATAGGCTCAAATGAAGACAGATATTAAAGCTATAACTTGATTTCCCAACTGCTATTCATCCTACAGACTGAGAACAATTTAAAATCTGATGATAAATGATGGCCAGTCAAATGGAAGAAGCAGAGACACGTGAGAGAGTAGATAAAAATGGGAAGAGTTATCAGCTGAAAAGAGACAGATATTTAAAAGACTTAAGAACTGTAAGGACTTGAGAAAAACTCTGGTCTCAGTCTCTGGTTCCTGGCAAAGGGGGAGGCTAAGGTAGGTTTCAGGGAACCAAAACAGGTCTGCTCAGATTGTTACCCAAACTGGTGAAGAGTACATACACTGTATGAACAAGCTTTAGCTGAAAAAATAAACAAACAAAAACAAACTCCCCCTCACACACACGCACTCACACACACTCACAAACACCCCAGAACCAAAATCTATTCAGAAAAATGGTATCAGACCCAAGACGAGTGTTTTACTCAAGATATCCAGGTCTGAGGAGATCAAGACTAGATGCAGAAACAGAGCAGAGATGTCAGGAGACACAAGAAATCAGAACTTTTGAGACCATCAAGGATGCTAAGAATAAAACGGTTTTGCTCATTGGAAAAGGCAATGCCAGACTAGACCCTTACATTTTGTCTTACTATGTTTTATTTTAGGAAAATTCACCCCAATTTGTGCTATTTCAAACTTTTTTCACCTTTATTAATCAATATATATTTGATGCCAACTAATTAACATTTGCCTACATTTCTCCATTCATACATTATTTGGATAATATTAAATTATTCATGAATATTTACACTGTATTTCCTGTTGAGGGCACCAAACATTCATTCATCCAACAAGTAATAATTGAGTACATACTATTTGTATTGTTGAAAGTGCTGAGTGTAGTAAAGCAGATATGACCTCTGTTCTCATGGAACACATTCTAGTTGAGATATAAATATTAATAACCAAATGGTAACAAATTCTAGGTGGGGTGAGGCTTGGAAGAATGAGATGTGACAGTGACCCAGTGGCTACATTAGATTGGGATGGTCAGGTCAGGAAAGATCTTTGAAAAGGTAGCATTTAAGCTTCATCCTGAATTATAAGAAAGCCAGCTGAAATCAGTGGGAATTAGTGCCTAGGTGAAGGATATGGGATAGAGACAAAACAAGAGTTTTGTGATCTGATACCTTGGAAAATGTTTGGAAAAATCATGGGTGTTTGAGTCTAATCTCATCTGTACTTTGAGCTTCTCTTTTCAGAAGTATCTCTAAGAGAAAAATGCCCAGAGGGAAATTTTTTTAACGTTTGGAATCTTCTCTAACAGAGAAGCATGAAGAACTACTACTAACTTGAAAGGAAAATGCAGATTTCTGCAGAGGAAAAGAGATAAAGCCATCAGGTTTTTATGGTACAAGCTGAGCTTCGAAGGTGAATTTGATACTTGCTACATCCCCCTCACACCTGAATGAAATAAATGAGAAATGCGGGAGATGAAGGTACAAATCCAATTTCCCTTTTGCAACGAGACAGAGTCAGTAAGTCTTTGCTGCTTTCTTCATTTGAAAACTCATCCATATTTTATCTTCCTTCATAAACAATGTTTAGATAAACCCAGTGAATAATGGGCTTGAAACCAAATTTTAAAGGTCATCTTGTGTATACCCCTTGCTTCAGGCAAGATTGTATTCATGCCCACCCAAGAAGCAGTCTTCTCTTATGTCAGGTTTTGTTTTGGATAATGTTTGTTTTTTCTAGGGGGGAGTTGGGGTAGGGAGGAGAGTAATGAAGAGCATGTTTGCCTTAAAAGCAAAAGCAGAGTTATTTTTAATGTAGGTGCCCTCCCCTCCCTATAATGTCAGGGGCAGAGTATTCTCCAAACGCCTTATACACTTACTTTCAGCTCTAAATGTATTTGTGCAAATCTCATGAATCATCAAAGCTTTTGAAAATATTTATAGGGAGAGAAACTCTACCCTTTTCATTAGAGTGAGTAAAACTCACATTTGTATCTTGCTATTGTTTAAGGAGAACAATGGATGGGTGGATGAAAGAGAATGTCAGCTGGATCAACAAACAGCTGTTCCAACAGAAGTCCTGTTATCCTATACAGGAAAGCAGTATTAATTGCTGCCTTCCCTGGAGTCTGTAAAATGCTTGATCAGTACACAGTACCCCATTTAACTAAAATCAAAAATTAGGCCTAAAATGAGACTTTCATCTCCGTGGCCACCTCACCTCTAGAGAGAAAGCTATAGGCCTTTAAAGCTTTCTTCACTTGATCTTCCAAAAAGACTCCACCACCTTTCAGGGCAATATATTCTAGTGTCTTCTTCAAATGATCTAATTGAAAATTCTGCTGTTGCAACATAACCCAACGTCCTCATGTCCAGGCTTTGCTGGAAGCAGGAACTCTTATTTTGTATATTCATGCATGGCCCTTATAATATTCATAGCCTCTTGCAGAACTATTTTCTCTAGCCCAAAGAAATCAAATTTTTTCTTAAGGCAGCATAGTATTCAGTTAAAGGTTATAAGAATTGGACCAACTTTAGATTAGAATCTTGGCTCTACCATTTATTAATTGTATGGGCAACTTACTTATTAACTGTGAGACCTGGTTTACTCAACGTTCTTTGAGAAAGTTTTGAGCATTGTTGTGAGGATCAAATGTGATAATGTATGATTTACAACAACATGCTAAACACATAGATGGCAATTTTTATCACTATTGATTCACTTCTTTCCCTTATTAATGGATGTTTTCCAGGTTTGTATTTTTTTTAAGATTTTTATTTGTTTATTTGACCAAGAGAGAGAAAACACAAGCAGGGAGAGCTGCAGTCAGAAGAAGAGGGAGAAACAGGCTCCCTGCTGAGCAGAGAGCCTAATGCAGGACTCCTCGGATCATGACCCAAGCTGAAGGCAGACACCCAACGGACTGAACCACCCAGTTACCCCCCCCAAGTTTTTATCTATTGTTTAAACCATAGACTGTGGATATAGGTTCAGTTATCTAAAAACCATAATTGATCCAAGTAATGGAAAGATAATTTTATACTTCATAACCAATTCACAAATCCAAACACTTCATTAACAATAAAGTATGAATATTGTAAATTCCTATTTTGCTTCTGATCCAAAATGACCTACAAATCTTTTTCTGGAATCAGCTTAAGCCTGACCTATGTAACATATATTCAGAGATTGTTTTTCTTTTCTTTACATAGCAATTACAAATAATATTAAATCATATCTTCCTAAGTCATTTTAAATATAACTTTTTTGCTCTTGGAGTCAGATAATGTATTTTTGGCCACAACAGTATTACTGGTCACTATTCTGCCATACAAATTATAAATGAAAATACTAAATAGGTCCATTGTAATTATCAATTTTGGGGGTAGAACATGATATGTCTTGTATATGCAGGGCCTGAAAATGTGCTTTCAAACCAAGTTTTCTTGTACCTGTGAGTTATGCCACAATTTTTTTTTGATTACCTATAATATGCCAGACACTGTGGCAAGAAACTTGAATGACATATTCTTGCGGACTTCAACTTAAGGAGAACCAAAAAATGAAAGCATGTAAGATTTTGTTTTGTTTTGTTTTGTTTAAGATTTTATTTATTTATTTGACAAAGATCACAAGTAGGCAGAGAGGCAGGAAGAGAGAGAGTGGGGGAGGCAGGCTCCCTGCTGAGCAGAGAGCCTGATGTGGGGCTCAATCCCAGTACCCTGAGATCATGATCTGAACCAAAGGCAGAGGCCTAACCCACTGAACCACCCAGGCACCCCCAAAACATGTAACTTTTAACACAACTTGGCAAGTATTAAAGCAGATGTACAAGCAAAGTGTCAAGCAACAGTTCAGATAGAATATTTGAAATAGTTTCAATACAGCATAGTATAATGGATTTACTAGCCGTAAAACTTGAGGTTTTCTATTCATGTCTGCATGGTTCTCAGTATCCTCATTTGTAAAGTGGAGATTTCATAGAAATTGGAAGTTATAGAATTAAGATTTTAGGATCTGTTATGGAGTCCTTTTCTTTCCAGAAATCCAAGATCCCTGTTAATAGAAGGCAATTCCAGATAGTTATCATGCTAATTGTTTTGATTCAAGATCATCTCAGTCTCTAGTTTCTGATGCTAAAATGAAGTGCGAATTCTCTATCATGGTTTAATGGTTCCCCATTATCCTCTTCCATGTAACTCTTCTGCTTCATTATTCACTACCCTCCCCAGAGAAAGGAGGAGGCAAAAGCATTCCAGTCAGAAAAACATATGCAAATGGCTAACAGACACATGAAAAAAAAAATGTCCATCATCATTAGCCATCAGGGAGATCAAATCAAAGCCACACTGAGATGCCAACTTACACGAGTTAGAATGGCCAAAATCAACAGGACAGTAAACAACAAGTGTTGGAGAGGATGTGGAGAAAGGGGCACCTTCTTACACTGTTGGTGAGAATGCAAGCTGGTGCAACCACTTTGGAAAACAGTATGGAGATTCCTTAAGAAATTAAAAATAGAGCTACCTTATGACCCTGCAATTGCACTACTGGGTATTTACCCCAACGATACAGATGTAGTGAAAAGAATGGTCATCTGTACCCCCAATATTCATGGCAGCAATGGCCACAGTCGCCAAACTGTGGAAAGCACCAAGATGCCCTTCAGTGGACGAATGGATAAAGAAGATATGGTCCATATATACAATGGAGTATTATGCCTCCGTCAGAAAGGATGAATACCCAACTTTTGTATCAACACGGATGGAACTGGAAGAGATTATGCTGAGTGAAATAAGTCAAGCAGAGACAGTCAATTATCATAAGGTTTCACTTACTTGTGGAGTATAAGGAGTAACACAGAAGACATTGGGAGATGGAGAAGAGAAATGAGTTGGGGGAAATTGGAGAGGGAGACAAACCATGAGAGACTGTGAACAAACTGAGGGTTTTGGAGGGGAGAAGGGTGGAGGGTTGGGTGAGCCAGGTGGTGGGTATTAAGGAGGGCACGTATTGCATGGAGCACTGGGTGTGGTGCATAAACAAAGAATTATGGATCACTAAAAAAAAAATTAAATTAAATTTTTTAAAAAGCATACACAAATAATATCTCAGCGACATGAAAAATTATGTCATATTAAAGAATATGACAGTTTGAGGTAGCTGGAGAAGATGAAAGCCATATGAAGAACAGTAGGAAGTGGTTCAGCATTGGTTGGTTGAGGTGAGATTAAATATGAAGACAATGAAGTGGACTTAATTTTATAGGCAACAAAATTAAAAGAGGGAGTTGGCGCCTCATTTTTTGTTTTTATTTTGTTTGGGACAGAAGTGAGTTCTAATAAGTTTGTTTGTTTTTTAATATCACTCTGATGGTGGTGAGGAAGGTGAACTGGGTTAATGGGTCCAGTTTGACCCATTGGGTTAGGTGAACTGGGTTAATGGGTACCAGTTTGAAAGATCAGTCAACTCTGGAAAAGTTCCAGGTGAGGATGATAGAGGCCTGATGAAAATCTATGCTAAATTAATCTCCTTTTCATAGAGTCAAATAGTAAAGTACTTTGGCAATTATGTGCGACCAGCAAATTAATTCTACAATCCATCACTGAACACAGGACTGAAAGGAATCAGAGAATATATTTCTTCCAACTTCCCATATCATGGATTAGTCCCCTCTACCTTGGGAAGTGAGGTTTCAGAACCCAGTTCTTGGGTTCCATGATGACTGCCTGCTTGAATTTACCAGCCAAACAAAGATGATACAAATCTGATTACATATTTTTATTTATTTTATAATTTTTTAAGAATATCTTTAACCTTGGAGAGCTTGGAGAGCCCTACTCCATCCAACCCTTGACAATAACCTTCAGCTCAATTTTAAATGTCATGCACTTTGCTAGTAAATTCCCTACATGAAGACTCAGAAATGAAACCCAGTTTTAACCCTATTACAGTCTACTCTGGAGGCTGTTATCTTCACTTGGTTTAGAGTAGATAGCTATTACATACCCCAGGACTCCAGAACCTGGTGCTCCACTCAAAGGAACATAGCCTAAAGTCTCTCATATTCAAGGCTTTGTCAGTTGCTGATAAAGCTAAGAGATTATAATGATCATAGCAACCATTTCACTGCCCCTGAAGTAATAGTCAAATATTATCTAAGAAGAGACTATCAGGATTACAATGTAGGCAGCAGCTTGCTGAGATCCTCTGTCTTAGCTCTGGCCCAGTCAGTATCTCTTTCAGCCCCTTAACTCCAGTAGTGTCAGAACATTGCATGAGTCTATTAAGATTTACCAAGATATTTACACTTTGCTCTCTATTAAAATAAAAGCCTTCTTTTTTAACCTTTCCTTCTATGTACCTGACATTCTCTTCCAATAAAAGCACCTATGCACTCCTCAGGAACAAATGTCGATTTCACATTTTCCACTACTAACTTTCATGACATCCATAGATGTCTGACAGCATGTAACTTAAACATTTCAGCAGAGCTTAGCAAATTTTCTCAAAAAACAACGTTGGTGGAAGTGGAAAGGAAACAATATACTTTTCAGTAACCAATCTGTATCTAACTGCCTGCTTCTGTCCTTCTCTTTTCCCTTTCCTTTTTGGGGACATTGTCATGGTGCCAAATTACATGTGTCATGAGTGCTAGTGTTTACAATTTAAAATGAAGTATAAACCTATTATAGAAAATATGAGGAAAACTATGGATCAGACAAGATCAGACCTGTTCAGGGTGATATAGCTGTAGACATGGAAAAAATATGGAAAAGTAGAAAAGGTAAGAAAAAATAAATCTCCAATAAATCAATAATCATTGTATTGGAACAGTTAAATACAGTATTTTTTCACTATGAATAAAATTTTGAATTTTGGTGGATTTTTATCTGTTTTGTTTTTAGTGTGTTTACATCAGTAGGATCCAGACTAACTTTGTCACACTCAGAAACCTTTTGGTCTCAAGTGACGATAATCCAAATTAAATTAGTTTAAGAAAAAGAAGAGATTAGTAAAAAAGAAGAAAAAAGTTTATTTATTTATCGTAGAAGAGCAGGGGTAGATCATATGTTTTTCTCAATTACTACAAATAAGCACTTACATAATATGGCAAGAGAAGAGCAATTTCCCAAGAAAAGGGAGCTGCTGTTTCTAAAAGCACAGCTAGGAGGAATAATGGATAGTCAAAATCAAAAGATGAATATTTTCTAATATCACAAATGATTAATCTTCCACAAAGAATATTTCTTATCCTAGGAAGAAGGAGAGTAGCCCAACTTCTTTAAGTGCCTTTCAAAATATACCTCTGTCCATTGTAGAAGATTTTTATTTATCTCTCATTGGGATTTCTGCTGTAAATCTCTACATAGTGAACCAGTGTTACAGATAAAAGATGTTGCATCCTTCAGGTGTGTTGGGGTAGATTAAGTATCAGTTTATCCACAATTAAGTATCATTATTTATCCACAAGTAATGAATCAAAGTGTACATATCAACAGATCTATTGCTGGAGATTTAGGTTGTCTGTCTTTTACTATTTTGTATAATCCTACTTTGAAGACAATTTTCTAAATGTACAATTATATAAGACCATTATCTAGAAGTAGAATTATTGGTCCAAAGAGTATAGTTCATTTTAAGACCCTCAGCACCCACTCCCTGGTATCACTTGAACAGTATTTCAATGGTCATAGTTTCCTGGTGCTGGCTGAGCCCTCTGGTTTATTTTGGTGTTAATTGCCCAGCGGTCTACCAGCTCATTTATTTATAGTCGTTAGCACTAAGAACAGTGCCTTGCATATGAAATGCATTCAACAAATGTTTCTCAATGATGAACAAGAAGGTGCTGATGCTGATAATCCAGGGATTTTCCTAATTAATCTATATTTAAGATGAAGGCATGAAGAGGAAATTTCTTTTATATATTCCTGGATACTGAAGACAAATGACTGAGAGAGGAAAGTCACCTCATTCATTAAGCATAAGGGATAATTTAAGTTTCACCTGCCTGTCTGCTGCTGGCAGGAGCTTAACCTACTCCATATGTCCAAAGAAGATTAAGCAAACCAGTATTTATGGAAAGAAGCCACTTGGTGCAAAGACTGGTAAGAGCTCCAGCACTAGATTCATGATATGTAAGCTCCAGTAGAAGCTCTTAACTTCTTCAAGTACTGGTTTCCTTATTTGATCAATGAAGCTAAGAATGCCTGCCATAGCCACTTCTCGGGGGTTTCTATAAAGAATGAACACCCTAATGCATAAGGAAGTTCTTTGTAAGTTGTCAAATTCTTCTTACCATTATTATTGCAAGCTCAGAAGATTTTCTCTTAAAATGGTTTGAGGTTGTAGATCTTTTTGGAAATGTAATTCAGGTCATGAGCTCTCTCTCCCAAAAAAGGCATACACTTAAAAAAAATGATGCAGAATTTCAAGGAGTTTATGAAATTTCCAAACTCAGAAGTACATGGATTTCAGGTTGAGAATTTGGGGCTTAAAAATTATAATAATTAAAAATTATAAACTATTTCAAGTGTCAGGAAAGTCCAGAAAATTATATAATTTATATAAAGTATATTCATTACTGACATCTAAAAAATGTTAATTTCATGACATATTTAGTACAGATATTTTGTTAAGAAATACATTATTGCAGAATAGCCAAATCTGCACATGGCACTTAATCCTAGAGGGTCATAAGCAAGAAAAATAAAAAATGTTCTCTCTGATCCCAAATCACCAAAAAACATATGACATGCATTAAAAAAAAAAAAAGACAGAAAGAGAGAAGCAAACAGGATGTGGTAATTATGGATGATTTTGTAAAGAAGAGAGAGAAAGCCTTTTCACTAGGAAAGCTAAAGCTATCTAGAAAAATCATCATGCAGGAGGCTTCTTGAGATGTACCAAGTATCTTTATTAAAAATAAAAGGCAAAAGATGTGTGGATAAGAGATATCTGACACACAGTGGAAGTCAGGAAACACAAGTCCTTATTGTGTCCAGGCACTATGCTGGGTCTTGGTCACAAAATACAAATAAGTTAGACATGTTTGTTAATCTTAAGAAGCTCCTGCTATAGAGAAACCACATAAATTAAGAAAAAACAAAGAGAACGTGATAAGATGAAGTCTGGTACTTTTTATGGGAAGGCACACAAAGGTTTTCCAGAGAAAGTGTCATTTGAGGTTGGTTTTGAAGTGTGAATAGAATATAAGTAGAGTGGGGTGCCTGGGTGGCTCTGTCAGTTAAGCACCTGCCTTCGGCTCAGGTCAGGATCCAGGAGTCCCAGAATGGAACCGCACATTGAGCCCCGCATCATGCTTCTTGCTCAGCAGGGAGTCTGCTTCTCCTTCTCCTGCTCCCCCTACCTGTGCTCTCTCTCTGTCAAACAAAGAAATAAATCTTAAAAAATAATAATTTAAGTAGAGATAATAACATTTGGAATGAAAGAGTGATCTAAAACAGTATGCTATTATTACTGGAACATAATGGGGGTCCATGGCAAGTGAAGTCAGAGCCAGAGTAGACCCAGAGTGCTTTTCTAAGGGAAAAGCACATCATCCTGAAGATAAATCCAAATTTCCTGGAGGAAAGGAATAATCAAATGTCATATTAAAAACCAGATGCCTAGCCACCAGCCCAAGATTCTCATTCAGAAGATGAGCAGGAATTTCTAATGTTTACTGGTGTCCTAGAGAATTATTATTTTCAGGCAAGTTTAGAAAATAATATAGGAAATAATGAAATTTAGTGAGGGGTTTTCAGCTGTGAAAAGGTATAATCAGTCCTAGAATTTGGAATCATTCTTTTGATGGCAGTGTGGATTCGTATTAGATGAAATTTGAGTCAGGAAAATATTGTGATACCCCCTGGTAACTCATCACAACACATAATAGCGTTTTTATATCTAGCGTATCTTTATTTCATTTATTCTTCCTTAACCTCAGTGGAGATAACCAATTTAGCTGCTTGTGACCCCCTTTATCAAAGCTCATCATTTCATGTCTCAGTTCCCTTTCTGATTTCCCTTGGCCTTCATGGACTCAGACTCTGTTTTCTAATGTCTTAATCTTATGCACTATTTGCTTTAGCTTATGCTTTGGTCTCCTCAGGTCTTCACCACATTTACCAAATTTTGGAACACCAGTAGGAAATGCAAGAGGTTATTTACAATGCTAGGCCAATTTCTTAGTAATTTCCATACCTTTTCTATGCTCGACATTTTGCTTATATTCATGTATTAAGTAACTAAACAAAAATGATGACACATAGTCAACTAATTCTGCCATTTTTTCATGCAACACATATTGTTTGCCTATTATATGTTAGGCACTATACTAGGTACTTGGAACACAAAGATGAATAAAAATAAAAATGTATGCTTTCTAGAGTTCAGAGTGTAGGTGGGGAGGGGGGCGGAGAGAAAAAAATAAACAAAATTGCCGAATATTTACTTACGTTTAGAATAGATGGTAATAAAGTATTTGGGGGAGTACAGAGGATGTAATCATCTAATGTTAATTTGTGGGGTCAAGGAAAGTTTCACAGAGAAGGTAACATTTGAATTGAAGGGATAACAGAAAGTTTCAAAGTATTAAGAGGATATGGTCACAGGAGGGGAGCAATGTACTCTGTTCTACAACATTCCTTACCAGTTTCTCTCATTTTAGTTTATCCCTGATCCTTGTTAAACTTTTCCCTAGACATTTATGATGTTTTGTCCTTTTAGCGTCATAGTTTTAAGTCACAGCTAGGTGAGAGGACTACAAACATTTCCCTGGGTTTAAGCCAGGAGAATTATACAAACTTACCCAGGTTCACTTGAACATTCTATAACTATTGTCTGAGTCTCGCTTTGAAACCAAACCTGAAACCAGATAATTTTCACGTAGTTTCAAGTTTCACCATCAACAATTCACATGATACCAGGCCTGATTCATGTATTATATAAGCAGGTGTAAAATTTCAGCCACAAGTCACTATAGACATATGTTGAACAGGACTTGAACTTCACCATAATGATTTAAGCTTCCACAGATAAAATACTTCCATTTGTCTCACTGCAAGTATTCTCCCTTCCAACACGTACACCAATAGCCACTGGTCTAATTGTGGAAATAACACTTCCTGATTTGCAAAGCTCAGACAACAGATGCACCATCTCCAAACTGACAGCCTGGTATGTTGAGGCATAACAATGGCCAGCCACAAAGTTTAGTGAAAACTAACACAACATTTTAGAATAATGGGGGGTGATGAAATGGATCTGCAATGAGGACTTAATATGTGATTTTAAAAACCACTAAAATATGAGGAAACTTTCCAACATACAACGGTGTTGAAAGTAATGCAATAATATGTTTGATTAGGAGGTACTTCAGGATGTATTAACGTAAGCACTTAACAAGTCTCTCAAACATACCATTCTGCAACAAGCATATAGATTTTTTCAAACATATCCATTTCCACTTAGGTTGTGCTCTAGCTCATTGCTCTAAATGCAAGGGAAATTCCACACACTCTTTTATTTTATGTACACTAAATTCAAATCCCTTGATCCCATTTTGTTTTGATATTTTTAAATGGAAAAAAAAAAAACCACTTGAGTCTCTGTATTTCTTTATAAGCTGTGCACATTAGCCAGTTTCTGAAAGTATCTTTCTATTTTGATCCTTGTAAAACAGTTATTTAACACTATATTCTTTCCCTTGGGTTCTCTGGGGATCCTGATTTACTTTAAATTCAAAAGGGCAAAAGACTCCATCAGATAATAAATCAATAGTTAACCTGGAAAGACTGATGTTTAACTAGTCTCCTTGGCAATGT
Source organism: Mellivora capensis (assembly GCA_004024625.1). Lineage (NCBI taxonomy): Eukaryota > Metazoa > Chordata > Mammalia > Carnivora > Mustelidae > Mellivora > Mellivora capensis. The sequence continues at coordinate 226,494 of PISX010000764.1, read as the reverse complement.
TTGAGTTCAGCTGTTCTGACATAAGGAGAAACATTTGAGAAAAAGAATGCAAGACCAGGGAAGAAAAGAAAAAGGTTTCTTTAGACATAAATAACAGAAAAGTGTGGTAAACTAGAAGTTGTCTCAAGACTGAGTACCACAGGTGAGTTTGAAAAAAACAGAAAGATATGTAAACAAAAGGAAAAGAAATACTGAGGAAAGGTTGCAACTGTAAACTTAAACATAGGTTTATCCTCAATGGGCAGAACCCCATCAGAAAATGAACCAGGAGGTCTGGCTCACTTCAATGGCAATCTGGCCATTAGCAAAATGCGCATGGAGAAGAGAAGACTGTGTGCAGGAAAGAAGCACCACCCATAGGAGCCTGCCTAGAGCAGCAAAAGGGAAGGCTATTACTTTGGAGTTACTAACTTGGGTGTTCACCAAAATCACCTGAGGAGCTTTTAGTAAGAGTACACATGCCTGGTCACTAATCTGAAAATCTAATTCTCAATTGCAAAGTATTGACTTCCCTCAATACTCCTATCACAAGAATCTGCATCTTTATTTTTCAAAAAACACCTACAGTAATTTTCTCACTAGTCATGATTGAAAACATTTCCTCACCTGCTTCCTTCACAATGTCCATAATTTTTATTAGTGCCACTATAATCCTCCTAAAGATCATACTAGCCTCTAGATGCATTAAAATATCTAAATCTTTGTCCCTAGGTGTATTAGTTTCCTAGGATTGCTATAACAAAATACCACAAGCAGAGCAGCTTACAACAACAGAAATTTACTGTGTCATAGTTCTGGAAGCCTAAAAACCTGAGATCAAAGTATTTGTAAAATTGGATCCTTCTAATGACTCTTTCCTGGATTCTATGGGTTTGCTGACAATCTTTGGGGTCCCTTGGGTTGTGGAGGCATAACTCCAGTCTTCACATAGCATTCTTCCTAATCAGCTCTTTCTGTATCCAGATTTCCCCTTTGTATAAGGACACTGGCATACTGGACTAGGGCCTGCTCTAATAACCTCATCTTAACTTAACCATATCCAAATAATGTCACATTCACAGGTATTAGGGGTTAGGATATATATATCTTTTGATGGCTGGGAGACACCATTCAATCCCTAACGCTAGTTCCTTTATTCATTTAGGCAAGAATTATTATGGATTAAAGTCTGTGAACTAAGAACTGTCCTAGACAATGCATGTGCCAAAATTAATAAGACAACATTAAAATAACTGGGTTTCCTGTAAGATGTTGATACTAGTATTTATTATAAGAATAATGAATACATCTTTTCCTGGGAAGAAGTAGCTCATTCATTAATTTATTAATTTATTCATCAATAATTTCTATCATGTAGAATATCATGTTAGAAGCCATATATGAAAAGACAGCATAGTTCCTGCCCTTAGGATGCAAATTCTCTAGTAAGGAACACACACAATGATTGGTTATCACTGTGTGATACATGCTAGAAGAGAGAAATATGTATTATGGGAAAACAGGCATCTAACTGAAGCAAAAGGAATCAGAAAGTGCTCCAAGAGGAGAAGATACTTGAAATGTGTCTTTTTTGTAAAAGATTTTATTTATTTATTTGAGAGAGAGAGAATGAGCGGCAGGAGGGGCAGAGGGAGAGGGAGAAGCAGACTCTGCTGAGTCCCAAGAAGGGCTCCATCCCAGGACACTGGGATCAGGATCTGAGCCAAAAGCAGACGCTTAACCATGAGCCACCCCAGTACCCCTTGAAATGTATCTTAAAGGACATGCAGAAGTTGGGTTAAGGGATGAGGGATTTAGGATGTTGTAGCCATAGAGACATAAAAAGAGCAAATGTAAAGCAAAGAGATGGAGGGAAAGCATGAAATGTTTGGAGAACTGTGAGTGAATCAGTTTATCTAGGAAAGCATGAGTGTGGACATGGGATATGACAAGAGAAAGCTCCCTGTACAGAGTGCCTTGGAGTCAGATCTTCACCCAAGAAGGTAGTGGAATCAAAAGAAAGGGAGTGATGGGATTGGATATGACTTTCAGGAAACTCATTTTGAGAACAGTGTGGATAAGGGGGTGGAGACAGTCCAGGCATGAAGGCTACGGTGGTAGTTCACAGAAGAAAGAATAAGGACCTGAGCAAAGCAGTGGCTGCTGAACAGATAAGACAGGGAGGCAGAGCTTCAGGAGATATTGGGGAGATCAAATTTATAGTGACTAACTACACATGTGAAAAAACTTTTCAACTGGGGTTTAGACTGGTGAGGGAACAAACAAAAACAATGAATTCTGGAACACTGAAAAGAAATAAAATAAACTAAAATGAAAAAAAAAAGATAAACCTAAAATACATACGTTATCAGAGAAGTTTAATTTGTTCCCAATTTGTGGATGCTTTGAATACTTGCTCCCTGCCTGAAATGTGCTTTCTTCCATGAACAAGAGAGGACTCATCTTTTAAAATTCAGTCCAACATTATGTCTAGAAAGCTTCCCAGTTCATCTCTCCCCAGTCTATTCCTGTAGTATATTTTATGCCCATATTCTTGTGAACTTTGTGTATACATTTTTTGAAATAGCATACCCTTACCCTCAGCACAATGATTCAGCACATAGATACTCAAAAAATATTGGTGGAATGAACTTATGTGTTTGATACACTTTCTACCCAGGCCATATAAGTTTGGCAATTTAGACAGTTTTCCACTAAAATAAAAAAGTAAAACATGAAGTCTGAATTACTGGAAGAGTTAAGCTACGGTTATCTGGAAAATTTGATAAGTTTAGCTAAACGTTGCATCCCTCTCTCTTGTACTTCATAAAAACTGGTTAGCATATTGGAAATAATTACAGCAATTTTTCTGTCTCCCAGTCCTTTAGTTTTTTTTTTTTTTTTTAAGATTTTATTTATTTATTTGACAGACAGAGATCACGAGTAGGCAGAGAGTCAGGCAGGGAGAGAGAGGGACGCAGGCCCCCCGCTGAGCAGAGAGCCTGATGCTGGGCTTGATCCCAGGACCCTGGGATCATGACCTGAGCTGAAGGCAGAGGCTTTAAACCACTGAGCCACCCAGGTGCCCCCAGTCCTTTAGTTTTGATACCTCATCAAACTGCAATGCAGGAGGAGACTTACTTGTACTACAAATGGAAGCAGGTTGGACACACTCTCAAAAAAGTGCTCTTTTTTGCCCCACCATTCTCCCTGAAATCTTTTTTCCTAGCACACCATCCTTGGAAAATGGCCTGAAGCCATTTTGTTAAAGGCTCAGGTATGTGTGGGAAGGAAATTAACATTAATAGGATGATAACCGGTCTTTAATGGTATAAAGACAGAATGGTCTACTTGACCTCCAGAGTGCGTAAGGGTGAAGGGGAAATATATTCCCCACACTTTCACTTTAGTTGGGTTTTTAATGTGTTAATGAAGTTAATTGTTGAAGAAAGAGGACATTCTCCCAATGTTGGAAGCACATCCAACCCGGCTTCTTTAAACTTTGGTTCCAAAGGCATTACAGGAATCTATGAATGAAATGAAAATGTTTTGAAACCCAAGTCTCTTTAATAGCCTAAGCAATCGTCAGTAAATTGCCAACTTTACAGGTATAATTTTCAGTAAGGGCCAGGGAAATTCATTCATTAGAATTACGGGAGATAAAAATTTAAACGTCTCTGTAATATTTATAGGAAAAGTGTCATCAGTATAAAGCGGCCTTAAATCACATTCATTCATTATTAAGTACTCCTCTACATTTCTGAGTGAAGTTTCTAATGGGATGAAATCTCCTCAGCTGCAGTAACATCATGATTGTCTATTTATAGCCAAGTTGTCTTTGGTTATGGTAGTGCCTTTTTAGGCTGAGTATTAAAGCAGGTTTTCCCTTTGAAAGGAGACCTCTAACTAAATGGATGTAATCCATTACTTGGTAAGTAGAAGAGCTCGCTGAAATTGGAAATACCTACTAATTATAATTACATAATGCCTGGCATGCACGCATAGTACTACAGTTGGTCTAAAGTTCGGTATTTGACTGAGTTTTATTCTGTTTTGTTTTTAAGGACTAGGATTCCACTTTCTATTTTATAATGGAAAAATTCTTGAGACCAGGAAGATCTCTGCTTGTGTGAGAAAATCAGGTTGAATATATTTCCCCTTCACCCTTACGCACTCTGGAGGTCAAGTAGACCATTCTGTCTTTATACCATTAAAGACCGGTTATCATCCTATTAATGTTAATTTCCTTCCCACACATACCTGAGCCTTTGACAATAATAGCCCTCTCATAACTATCACTAATAAATTGAGAACATGCTGTTTAAATACACAAACCTGAAGACACACCGATGTGTCTATTCATTTCCTATTCATAAATGATATCACCTATGTAATTATTTGCTATTCGATTTGCAAAATTGTGCCTTTTGCTAAGAAAGCCTCAGGGAGCAACCAAATCATTAATTATGATATGTAAAATATTTAAATCTAGTGGCAGCACTAGTGAAACATAAGAAGAACAACGCAGCAGGAGCAGAGCTTAAAAATAGCAATAAGCAGCATTCATTGCCTGCACTTCCCTACCCCAATTACACAGATAATTCAGGCATGAGCAAGGATAATTGAGTCATTCCTCCACTTTGTTCTGAAGTTGTAGATCTGGCTAAATACCGGCATCCACCAGGACTGATGGGGATTTTCTTTTAAATATGCCCAGAGGCCAAAAAATGGTAAGTGAAAAGAGTAATGAAATGTACCTTCAACAATTGCTAGGAAACATTCAATTTCATACCATAGGTATTTATTTGAGGTGTAACTCACTTTATGAGACCAATTTAGCTGCTAAACTTTTACCTCATGGAAAAGTTTAAGAACCAGCAGCCCAAACAGAGAAATTTAAAAAATTGCAACTATAAAGGGGGAGAAAGGCAGACTGACAGGTCAAACTAAAATGAAAAAAAAAGGGGGGGGGAATCAGAGTATCTAAATTATAAACTTGGGAGAAATGGGATTGATAGAAGTTAGACAAAACACTAATGAAGCTTTTGGAGGTTGCTGGTCAATCTGGATTTCAATTATTTTACTCCAAGTGATTTGGTGACTCAACATGTAAACCCCATGAACCATTTATCAAAGAGGGCAACCTTGCAACAGACTAGTTAAGTCACCTAGGACCAAGGCCCATGATGGGCACCCTAAGGAGCAAAGATTGAAAGTCAAGGAAACACCAAGCAAAATCCCCTTTTGTATGTAACCCTTTCTGAAAATGAAAACACATGGATAATTTGATAACTCTTTGTGGTAACTTTTCACCCCTTACACTAGAATGGTGGTCAAAACTAAGTTAAAGGGATTTTTCATAAAACCAACAAAAATTATGTTACAGTGAAAATAATAAAAAGGGGATAAACCTTTAATATGTATTGGGCACATACTGGGCCTAAACATCAAAATCTTAAAAAACCCTGTGAGATGGGTCTTACATGTGAGGAGCTAGTCAGAGCATCGAGATTTAGATCAAAATTGGATTTCATAGCTCTCTATGTTTAATGTTATTTTTTTAATAAAAATTAGTTCTTTTCTATCTAATATCTAATACCAGATTTCCATTCTGGCAAGGGATCCCACAAACATATTATATCAGTAGTTAAAACTCAGAACTCAGTGTGTTAGTTTTCACTGCATTAAACATTGGTTTTTCTACCACAGTCTGTCAAATCCCCTTGTGAGTATAACCAGGCACACAGACACTCAGGCCTCTACGCCCACCGTAACTCATCACCTTCTGTGCATGCAGCTGTCAGCATCGCTCACTCATCTCAATATTCTAGTGCATTGTCCTAATATTGAGATGTTTTTGTTGGTTTATCTTAGTTGAGGCCTATAATAGTAAGCATTTTAAAGCACCTTCGCTAGAATGAGCTTTCCTCTACTACCCCTTTCTCTTTCTCTACAATCTATTCTTTTCTTAGGAAATCTTTTCTACTCACTGCTCAAGTTTCAGCTATCCATTTTGTCACACAGTTAGTCTTCCACATACTCTGAAACCAGTCAGTGCTTTGATGCTTTGTAGAAAGAATGAGTATGCATGAGATAGGCCCTGAGGTCCCATGTTACATGTTGGGGAACCAAGAATCCATACAGACTGCAGATACTATACTATAAGGTTTTTCATGCCTTGTCCAGGGCTGTTTTATAAGCTTAAGGAAAATGTAAAGTTCCAGAATTCTACCTCTGTATCCATGAAACCACAAACTAATTAATATATCAATTCCTTCCACCCCATAACTTTGGGTCCGTTGGAATTAGTTCTTTACCTGAAAATTCCCTTACATAAATCTTACTAAGTCAGTACATTCTGCAGCTTTTATTTTTTTGGCATTTAAAAATCAAATCATAGTACACTGTAAGTCTGGGGACCATGTGTTTTAGAGAACAAACACTTCTAACTCGGGGTACACCAAGTCACAGCTACAGCCGACCCACAATTCAAATTCACCCAATGGGTTCAACAAGACCCATTCTTGTTCACTATATAATGTTTGAGCAATACATTCTGAAAACATTTTGAGCCACTTCTTTTTTAATTTGATGATAGGGCACTTTAAATGGAAACCAAATATTCACTACAGAAATCTTAGGTACTCCAGCAAGTGTAATTGGGGCCTTTCATTCTTCTCTAGTGGTCATGCTGTTGGTCAAGCTGATTCAGAGTTGGGTATTTCTCAGATCTTATATTAGCCCTTAAAGAAGTATTCATTCTCAGGTTACAGAGCTTGACTCTACCACTGGCAATGAAGATCCTTTTACAGAAGGTGGTGCTTCTTCCACCTTCCAGCTCGTTTAAGTCTCCAGCAGTGCTGGAGTGCATCAGCCAGAGCCAGGCATATTTCACTCTGATCCTGAAGGTATGTTTAACGTCTTAAGCGAAAATCTCTGCAGGTTTCATAGGATGGGTCTCAACTTTCTCAGTACGCAATAGCTTCCTTGGTAAAAATGCAGGCAGAGAACTCAGGCAGCATGTCCCTAACAAGAGATACAAAAAGGGTTTTGTGGCAGCAGGAATCAACCAACCACATGATAGGCAAACCAGGAAGACAAGTGAGCCTGACATTCAGACTAGAAAAAAAAGGCTCTGAATAGGCTAGGGGAGGATTGGGGAGGGCTTATGATGAGCTGTACACTGACTAGAAATGAATAAGGCAGGTGCTTTTGACAGTATGGACATCAAAGGACCAATGAGCCCTTGTGCATAGAGAAGCATTCAGAAAGGTGATTTTGGGAATATTGCTTGGATACTGTTTTAATACCCTATAAATACAAGAAAATGCCTTAAAAGTTGTCACTGATTGAAAATGTTTCAAAAAGCTTTGCCAGTTTTTCCCAAATCAATTAGAATTAATTTCTTTCAAGGAAAAGCGAATTTGACAAAAGAAAATGTAGAAAAATCTAGACAGAACAAGACTTAATATATTGAAACTCTTCTTTGCTCATGTACACACATACACTAGACATATACAAATATTTATCAGAATTGAAATGAGAAAACCAATTGATATTTGTTTTTATGAATATTTTAGACAAAGAAATAGTCTGGATTCTGATTCACCTTTTACATCTTTTGAAAACCGTCTATACTTTCCACGACATGATATGAAATTTTCTGGCACTCTTTCAGAAGGGACTTCTAACAATGTCCTATTGACTGAAATTTTGTATTCTTTCATTTAATCTACTTGTCTTTATCAAAAGAAGTGATTATAAAGTCTACTATATATATATATATATATATATATATATATGATGTCATCCTTAAAATACTATATATATACATATATGTATATGTATATATATATATATGATTGTGTGAGTGTATATAACCTTGAACAACATGGGTTTGAAGTTCACAGGTCTACTTATACATCGATTTTTTTTTATAGTTCAGTATGTTAATGTATTTTCTCTTCCCTATGATTTTCTTAATAACATTTTCTTTCCCTTAGTTTACTTTATTCTAAGAATATAGTATATAATACATTTAATATACAAAATATATGTTAATCAAATGTTTATGTTATCATGTTTTGGTCAACAGCAGGCTATTAGTAGTTAAGTTTTGGTAGAGTCAAATGTTATACAAGGATTTACAACTACATGGGGAATTGATTATCCTAACCTCCACTTCTTCAAGAGTCAGCTGTGTGTGTCTATATATATGCTTGATGAATTAAAAGAATGGCATATCCAGTCTTCCTTATAACTCTCATTCAGTCTTATTTAAAAAGCAAGAATATGTCATGCAAATGTCTACAATCATAACTTTTATCATTATGAAAAGTTATGTTGACCCTTGATCATTTTCCTTCTAGCCTGCTCTTTTCCAGTGTATCCAAAGAAAATCCTCAGGCCTTCAAACAAACTTTTGACATGGATGACACAAAGAATCATTGTTTCCTTTCATAATTCATTATTTCATTTTCAGTGTGGTATTTCCAATTTCTAATACAGAAATAGCATGATTTTATTATTTTGGAATCAGAGAAACCTTGATTCAAACCTTGATTCTGCCATACAACCCTAGATAAGCATTGATTTTTTTTTAGAGGATTCTTGTTTTTCCCTCTTTATAAAATGGAAACAATAATGCTACTGCCTAAAGTTTTATTGGTTATTGTATGGAATAACACACTTAAAAGTCTTTAATTTAGGCACCAGCCTATGGTAGATACTCAATAAGTTGTATCTATTAATTTTTACTTTCATTTTTTTTCCTGAAGCCCTCTGAGTTCATTATTTGCATTTTGTACTTACAGAAATTAAGGGCGAAAAAGTTAAGGAACTCCCCAGTTGCTAAAGAGAAGATAAGGAAGACAAGAACAGACATCTTTGGACCCTGGCTAAGCCACTCCTTTCCCAATGGAGGGATGGAATTATGGTAGTCTATATACATAGATCATCTGGACTGCATTCTCCATTGCTGGCAAAACCCAATAGATTCCAGGACAGTAAATAAAGGCATTGAAATGTACTTACCACATTAAAACATTTAGTTTAATAAGTGAAAAACCACTACTAGTTTAATGGGTTAATTACAATAAGGTACACATTGAAAGGGAAAATTCACTATAATTTCAATTTTCTGTGAATTTAAAGACTTGAGGAAAAGTAATGTTGAGTCTTTTTAAATAAACTTTACGGGTAGCTATGGGATCTCCTCAGTATCTTTCAGGTTGATTGTTTGACATTATTATGTCCTATTTAAATTTTATATCATTTTTATATAGGTATGCTTTTTGCAGATTTCTTGTCTGGTTTAGTTCTCACTCCAACTAATATGGAAAAGAGAATCTGTATCTGAATTGTTTCTAGAGATACAGGGCCTAAAAAGGGATAAAAAAATTTCATTCTTTAGATATCCACTGTGAGCTGGCTCCATGTTTGGTTTAATAATAATCATATTAAGTTTAATGAAGTAGCATATGTAAAACACTATTTTTCTCATCATTTCAAATCTAGTATTAGCTGTGAGTTCACTGATTAGGCAGATAGTAAATTTCCCCAATGAAGATGTCAAATAACAAATTATACAATGAGAAGATCCAAGTATCTACTATTGATTCAGCAAAACTACCTAAGCATATCTACATATCACTCTTTAACACAACCTTATCACTCTTATCACAAGTTCATAAATCACCTTAACATGTGCCATGGCCAAATCTTTTTTTTTTAATGGCTTCAAAAAATTACCACACATATAGACTGAAGCTTTAAAAATGTGGATATATATATTCACATTTTTTTAACTTCAGTTATATGCTTGTAGTGTAATTTAGTGTGAATGGAGATACACACACACACACACACACAATCAGGTATATTTGGTTTTGTTTTGTTGTTGTTGTTGTTTTTTTTAATTAGAGAGAGAGGAGAAAGAATTCAGAGAGAATCTTAAGCAAGCTCCATGCCCAGCACTTGGCCAGATTGCGGGGCTCGATCTCACAACCCTGAAATCATGACCTGAGCCATAATCAGCAGTTAGATGTTTAACCAACTTAGCCACCAAAGCACCCGCTACTTTTAAACCCAGCTTGATACTTTTTGAAATTGTGTTCTTTCATGCTACTAGCTGATTATTTTTCCTATCTTTCCAAAGCAGTGTACTAACTCCACCACAACTTACTTGGATTACCTTTGTAGCCTTGTATCATTGCTCAAATCTTAGTTTTGTTATCTCTAAAATGGAGTCATTGAACAAGATATTTAAACTCATTTTCCAGCTCTGACTCTTGGATTTTGCCTCAATTGAGGAAGCCAAGCAAAAGGCACAAAGGTTATTAAGAACTCTGGATATACTTTTAGTTTCTTATATCCTCTTAAGTTCGAAGTACACTGTTTCCCCAAGGTGTTGCAGACACACTTCATAGGCCTGTTGAATAAATAACTTCTGTTGAGTGTTATATGATATAGGGCATATGAATGACCCAATAGTTTAAATAGCATTGATGAGAAGGACAAGTTGTGGGGTCAGGTAGACCTAGATTAGAGTACAGATTTAATCATTCATTTAGTCTATGATCTTGAGTGAGTCACTAAATCTCTCTGAAGAGATCAATTTCCTCATGTGGGGCTAATAATAATATTTATTTTATGGTCTAAGTGTTAAATGAGAAATTGGGCATAAAGTTTTTCATATGGTACTGGAACAAGAACCCAGTTAGGAATAATTTAATATTTTTTTATTAAAAAGATAACTTTTTATTTTCAAGTCTTTTTTTTTTCAAGTCTTTTTTACTCCAGTTAGTTAACATATTCCTTTCCCACTGGAAGCCCTCACAATTTCCCCTAATAAGTAAAGTGTTCTGGTTTCTCTAGTATTATACTTTTGCATGTAGCCTAGTAATGCAAGAATGTTGGGGGAAAACTCAGCTCCAAAAATGATTCTAAAGGTAGTGAGCAAATTAATGAATGTCCTGCTGTCTCAAAGGCTAATTTCTAAATCAAGAGTCAGACAATAATAAAATTAATTAGACATATAGCACAAGGTTAGTTATTGTAAAGTTTTACAAGGAAAGTACAGTGAAGAAGGACATAGGATAGTTTTTGGTAGTACAAGCAGGAAAGGCCCCAGAGGAGGTAGCAGCTGAGTAGAGATTTGTCAGAAGTATGTTGACCCTATAAATATTAAGAGAGTATTCAGAGCAGAGGGATTCCAAGTACAGATGCGCTAAGACAGGAATATGATTGGCTTCCTGTGCACCATGTACTATGCTGGGCAATTAGCAATCAGGGGCAAACCATAAAGCTTTGGCAATCATGGAACCCAGGGATTAGACTAGATAGAGTCTGGAAGAGAGACAGATGATAAATGAATAATAATAAATAATAATGTCAGTAAAAAAAAACTATAAGGGATATAGGTACTTAGGGCAATGATTGTACATGGTTGGTGGAGATGATGAGCCAGAGGATTTATTGCAGACTTCTCTAAAAAAAGGTAAAAGTTCACTTTCTTGATTTCCACTGAATCATGAAATCACAAAACACAGAATACAGGGACCAAATTTCCTTCAGACGGCTACTTCTTTACCTGTTAAGACACATATCTATATATGAATTGTATGAGTATATGTAATATTAATATAAATAAATAATTATTGTATGTATATATATGAAAAGGACTGAACTCTGCCCCCTCAATTTACATATACTGAGGACCTAACCTCCCAGGTGATTGTATTTGGAGATCAAGCTTTTCAAGAGATAATTAAGGTTAAATGAAGTCCTAAGGGTGGGATCTTAACTCAATAGGACTGGTGTCCTTATGAAACAAGGAAGACATCAGGGCTCATTCTCATTCTCTCTATGTGTGCACAAGGAGAACCCATGTGAAGACACAGTGAGAAGCCAGCCATTTACAAACTAAGAGGCCTAACCAGAAACCAACCCTGACAGCATCTTGATCTTGGTCTTCCAGCCTCCAGAACTGAGAGAAAATAAATTTTTGTTGTTTAAACTATCCAGTCTGTGTTATTTTGTTATGGCAGCCCAAGCTGACTAAAACATGATGCATGTAATTATCTCTACGTATAATTTGTCTCCTATTTTCCTATGCCTTTGTTTAACTTCTATTAGCTACTTCAATGAACTGGTATGCCTTTGACTAGATTGATGAATTTCCTGCTTTTGTATGCACATGAGCAGCAACCCTTTCCTAGCATGGACTGTAGCTGACAGCTGACGCAGCTACCAGCACTGCAGGAGAGGGTCTTTAAATTGAAATCAACTGAGCCTCAGTTTACTTACTGCCCGCTAGTGCTTAAAGAGGGTAAAAATAGAAGAGGGATAATACTGTGTCCTGTGTTCCAGTCAAAGTATAGACACCAAAGAATTGTTAGAAGAAATCTTTCTGAAGTCAGCACATTCTCTCAACTAAGGCAAGAGGGAGGTAGGAGAAGCCCCTTCATCTTTAAATACCTCCAGAGGGATGAAGTAAAATGTTTCTTCAAATCATTTTGAAATGATTTGAAAAGTTTAAAAATAAAACCTTACTTTTCTTCAGATGACAATAATAAAATGGTTAATGTTTATTAGATTCTTTCTGTGTATCAGGAATTGTGCCATGTGCATAACATATACTACTGCATTTTAAAAAAGCAAAACAATAGCTAACATTTATTAACACTTAAAATGTTTTGGGTGCTGTTCTAAGGACTTCCTGTGTATGATCTCATTTCATCACATAGCCCTCCTACGAGGTAGAAGAACTACTCCCATCTCATAAGGAAACTGATGTTTAGAGAGCGCACAGGTGACTTAAAGTTTCAACAGCTGGCAGCCTGCAGAGACGGCATCCCATCCCCAGGGGTCCTCTCTATGTGGCCGCCATGACTTAGCAGAACATGGAAAGAGAGGGAGAAACTCAGGAAGTGGTTACACCACTTGTAAGAGTCTAGATCCAGAAAATATATACTGGGAGCATCTCTTCTGAACCCCTCCTTCTATGAGAGGACAAACAAAAAGCCAAAGTTGGGAAAGGTCTTTCCTGACATGTTCATTGTCCATGTGAAACATATTGCTTCTTGCAAGAGAGAACCTGAGTCAGTCCATAGGAAGAAAAAGACATTGTTCAATGAAACATAGAGTTCTGGGGGAAGTGTTAAGTCCTGTCCCCCGCTTCTCTTTCTATCCCAAATAAGATAGCATCCCCAGCCATATTATCCAGAGCCATGTTCTCCCAGTCTTTGGAGTGTAGGCATCAAGAGGGCTTTGATCCTTTAGGGAATCTGTATTTGTTTCTTAATAGGAAAGATGAGTGACGGGACCACAAACTCCTAGTGAAGTGTGGGATACAGTAAAGCAAAGACAAGCCTGTTTTTACCATTTAAAAACAAATGCCACTGTAGGAGTTAATTATTCCCCCCCTTGTTTAACCCTTTGAGTTCCTAGGGTGCAAAGGTGTTATCAAATTGTGTTATCTCTTCTGGTATGGTGAGGCCCAGAGCCAGTACAGCCCAAGGGAAACTCTAGGGAGAATAGACAGGAGAATCTTTTGGTTTATTTTTGTTTTTGTTTGTTTGTTTTGTTAGGTGTTTCTTCACAAGCACAAGTCCTGGGGATTCAAATCAGAGGAATCCTCACTTGATGTTCCCAGCGCTGGCTTTCAAACTTGCCAGTGACCCATCCTACAGGTTAGTGGACTCACCCAGGACCCACTGGAGCTCAGAGATGGTCCTGACACTCATCTCCTGACATTCACCTCCAGGAAGCAGCTTTCCTGCCCTAGTTCAGGGAGGTTCTGGAGACTCTATGAATGCATCAGAATCACTAGGAATTTCCATCATAAGAGTTATGAAATATTTCTTATCTGCACTAATTCTGGAGGCAGTTTCAGAAGTACATTGAGAAATATACATGTAACATTTTTTTTTCTGTCTTAAATACCTCCCCAAAGCTGGGAGCAAAATAGAAGATTTTCTGTGGACAGATATAAATGGACAGATATAAAATGGACAGATATAAAATGACATAAATAGCTGAAAATACTTTGGGGAATTACCTGAGTCCCTTCAGGATGGATGCCAGAGTTTGTCACCAATTGTGTCAAATTTTCTATTGCTCCTGCAAGAAAAGCATTTTAAAAATAATGAACATTTAAATTGAGGGTTAGCAGGAAAAATAGCTTGTCCTTGTTGATGTTGATTGTTTTTTGTTTTGTTTTGTGCTTTTAATAAGCAAAAGGTTCTGTATATCCAGACTGCTAAAAAGATCCTTTTGACCTCAGTATTGTCTTTCAAAGCAGGGACATCAGCCCCTTTCAAAAATATCCTTGTTTACTTTTTTCAATAATCCACTCTACACTAGTAATGCTATGGAAAAATGTTTTTGAAACAATAAACTAAGAAGAATGAGTCAAATTGATAAAAGCCCATGAAATATAATTTCAAACAGAGGTTTGAAACTACATCTTCCAAGGCTATAAACAGTAAAGAGAAAATTCTCTTTGCACAAGAAAACAAATTTATTTACATAAAGGATGTGTTAGGTTCGGGGTATAGATAATCTCTGCTCCCCATCACCTAAGGACAAAATATTATAAGAAATGTAGAAGCCCTCCGATGAATTCAATGCATTTTAACATCTTATTTGCACTAAAGAAGTTTTGAACACTCCCCAAATCCAGAACATTTGGTGGAATTTGGTGTGTTAACAGCTGTGGCTGAGTTCTTGTTTTGCCTAGTAATGCCGTGCAATTCCATATGTTGTATATGTCAAAACTGAAGATAATTTTTCTTTTGATTGAATAAACAAACAAACCCGTCTTCTCAAAGGAGAGAGTTTTACAGAATTGGGCAGACTGGAGCATTATGTGTGTTGAGAAATATTAATAATCTGATAAAACACACCTGTGGATTAGTAGCAGCATATGGCATGCATATGCATGAAGCACCACCTCCCAGGGCATGTTTTATTGGCTTATGAGAGCAAAGTAGATGCTGACTAATGCTGTGTATAGAAGCAGAGAGTGGTTTTTGTCTCATGAAAGCAAAATCTCACAAATCATGGCAGCAAATGCAACTTCAAATGCAAATGCAGAAATTACAATGAATATCAGATTGTCCAATGGGCTCTGAGTCTATGGGAAAAAAAAATCTAAACCCAGGTGTTTGCCTCACCAGTGGTTGAAAATATAGGTATAGTTTTCTGTGGGCTTTTTGCCAGCTGTGTTCTGCCTCAACTCAGAACTACAGATAATCATAGCACCTATTCACTGAGTTGACAGAAAGATAAAATGATATTTTTATTTAAGGATGTCCATCACATTATTTATAGTATTAAATACTGAAAGCTCTAAATGTCCAATGATAAGGGGTCCATCAAATATATGATGGTTTATCCATGGGGTATTACATTATAACTCCATCGGTGCTTTCACCTTAGAGATCACAGTACAATTTGCAACCACATATTCATAAACTTATATGTTGAATAAAAATTACAAGGAAACACACCAAAATGTTAATTGAGTTTGTGTCTGAGTTGTAGAATTTTGAGGGAGTTTGCTTTGTCTATTTGTCACATCTTCTATAGTGATCTTATATTTTTTAATATTTTTTTAATCAGAAAAAAATAGCTTTAAAATGAATGGATGAAGTTTGCTTTCCAGAAACACAAGAGTGAAGTTTGCTCTTTACTTACTACTTGAGTTACCTGATACACTAACCTGCCTGTCCTTGTTTTTCCCTCTGTATAGCAGGAAGTTGCTTTGAAGGTAGAATAAAATTATACATAAAATCTCCTTATATAATGTTGTCACAGCATAGATGTTCAATAAATATGTAATAAATATTCTACATGCAACTACATTACAGAACTTTTATTTAAAGATTTTATTTATTTATTTGACAGAGAGAGAGAGATCACAAGTAGGCAGAGAGGCAAGCAGAGAGACAGAAGCAGGTTCCAGGCTGAGCAGAGAGCCCTGAGATCATGACCGAGAGCCAAAGGCAGAGGCTTAACTCACTGAGCCACCCAGGTGCCCCCTACATTATAGAACTTTAAGAGCCTGGGACGATATTTCTCCAAGCACCCCTCTCCACAATTCTGTTGCTTATTTAAGAAAAATGACCTAAAACTGAGATAAGGCAAAAAGATAATGACACTGCTTTTCAGAGCCATACAGGACTGTTGTTGAACAAGCTCATGTGAGGGTCCATTTTTGCTCTAAGGAGAGGCAACTGTATTTGACTTACAATTGTCTTGATCAGGGCCTGGACTTGGAAAAGTTAGAGCTTGACTTACACAAGATGGATAAGCTGCAAATTACTTTTGTCCAGTAAAGATGCAAATAATTTTTGTCCAGAAGGAAATACAACTCAAAAGGTTAATATTTTATTATACTTCAGGATATTAGTCAGCTTGGAATCTAATTTTGCAGCCTTATTTTAGCATTCTTTTCTTCTACTGACCATATAAATATTTTTTCCTCATTTTCTTTTTTGAACTAGGTTTACCATCCTGCTGGTTCCCTTACTAATGAGGTAAATAAATCTTTGATACATGCTTACTGTATATTTGTATGAGAGCCATGTTTTTAACTTATTGAAAATCATACTTTAACTCTGATAGCGGACTTTTTTTTTTCATTAGAGATTCAAAATGTTTAACTTTGTAAGCATAGCATATAAGGTTTTATCAAGCAATGAATATACCAGTTGTGGGGCACCTGAGTGGCTCAGTTGATTAAGCATGCGATTCCTGATTTAAACTGTCCTCTATTACACCAGACACTAGAAAATTGGAAGAATTTTATTATTTTTTTAATTTTTTAAAAATATTTAATTTATTTATTTGATAGAGAGATCACAAGTAGGCAGAGAGGCAGGCAGAGAGAGAGGGAAGAAGCAGGCTCCCTGCCCAGCAGAGAGCCCGATGTGGGGCTCGATCCCAGAACCCTGAGATCATGACCTGAGCTGAAGGCAGAGGCTTTAACCCACTGAGCCACCCAGCCACCCCGGAAATTGGAAGAATTTTAAATAATAACATGTTATTCCAAAATTGTTTTTTTCTTTGGAAAATATATTTATATTTTATTTTTAAATGTTATTTATGTTAACATATAATGTGCTATTTTAAGATTAATAAATATGTATATTTTAAATTTTAATATAAAAAGAATCAATACATATTTCCCACATAACAAAAGCTCTTTGGGATCCTCAATAATATTTAAGAGTGTAAAGGGGGTCCCGAGAACAAAACTCTGAGGATTACTGTTCTTATATATTGAAGCAATAAAGATCTCTCTCTGCTCAGTTAGGTTCTTCATCTAAAGAACAAAATAATCTTTTACCTGGTTTAGCATAGAAAAATGAGGAATTTAGGAACTTGGGGCATTACATAGTTTGGGATTTATTTTAGGTACAAAACTTTTGTGAACTTTTCACAACAGATTGAAAGGCAACCAATGAAACTATGGTTTGGTAAGTAATTTGTATTTATTAAATATCTGGGAACAGCTCATATTAAGGCTTCCAATTAATAGACACAATGCTTCTTTTAAAAAGCATTTACTTTATGAGTATCTACATAAAAGACTTTGCTTTACAATAATGTTGATATTAGTTCTATTTCTGTGTGTTAATCTATGACCAAACATACTAGTGTACCTAAAGTTTGCACAGATGTCTAGAATAAGAGGTAGAGGGGCTACGTTTGATTTCCAGTTGGTTTCAAAACGGAGGCAACATGTTTATCAACCTGGCAATAGAGGTTTTAGAAATCCTGTCATTAAATATCCTTTATTGACTTCACTTAATTTTTTTCCACATGAAATTCCCATCACAATAATGAATCACAATATTCCACTTAGAGGCCAGGCAAATTCTGGGTAGGTAAGAACAAAGTCTCTTCCTGAGACTAGCATTCCTGATATGTTGTCTGTTGGCTTTTAAAATGGATTCTTATGTGTTCTTCAAACCCTAAGAATTAATCTCTGAGAATCTGAATCCAATATGTTAACTTCTGCTGGTTAACCAAAAAAAGTGAGGAAAGAGCACAAAAAGTACCCAATCTCACTTAAGAACAAAAATGATGATGAAATAATGGTAAAAGGAAGAAGACAATGAGGAGGAAAAGGAAAGTATAGATTTCCTACCTTTCATTTTGCCAAGTAATGGCACTAAACAAAACTCCTACTATTTTCTATATCCACTATTTAATAAAAGAAAAAGCATTTTAACATCAAGAAAAATGTGAATGATACAATTTCAAGACAAAGGACAGTCTTTCCTACGATAAACTAGCTAACAACCCTTTATTGATTAGATAGGAGGTAGGTAGGTAGATAGAATGCATATTTATAGTTGTGTACTCCTTCTATATAAGTGTACACATACACAGCACAGTGCCTGGAACTAAGACAGTGTTTGGTAAGACATTATCTATTACAAGTAGGTCATGCACAGTTAGCTTTTCAGAGAGAGAAGGAATAGTAGGTGTAACACTAACAGGAAAACATCAATGTAATTAAAAAATATTTCTGCCTCTCTGGGTTTCTATCTCATTTTATATTATCCCACTTCAGAAAAAGTTTGAAATCACTGAAGATAAATTTCCATGTTTTCCATGAAATCTTCTACATGGGCCTCCAAAAGTACAGAATAAAGAAGCTAAAATAATAGTAAATGCTATTTCCAGATGCCTGCCACTGTTTAAGAGACCTTGGACTTATGTCAAAGCAGGAGCTGTTAATTTTCTTTAGAAATATAGTCCCTTTCAAGAGTTTCCAAGTCAAGCAGAAAAACTTGCTCAGCAATTAAATTAGCAATATGTCCTCAGCTGAATCACAGTAGCAATCCTGTATATAAATAAGTTGATAGTATGCATTTAATCAGAAAATAAACTATCCATACAAGTCCTTGGAGTTACATGAATTTAGCCACTTCAAGCCCAGGGAAGTCAAATAACTTAAAATGATGCATTTACTTCCTTCTCCCATATCCATCTCAGGCATCATATTAACCGTGCTTTTCTCTCCAACAAAGTGTGGCTAAAAGAGTCTCAGAATACCTTTTTTATTTGTCACTTGAGGCTGAAACTTCCAACTGACCAGATTTGGCAAAAAGGATGAAATGCATTTTCTATTCCTATTCTAAACTTTCTATTTCAACATCTATAGATATTGTCAGTGAGGACGTTTACTCCAAAAACTTCACTGACTCATTCATTTAATACATATTTATTGAGTTCCTTACATGTGGTGAACACTTGGCTTAGGTGCCTGGAATATGGAAGCAGTTAGAATGAATTGACCTCAAAAAGCATACAGACTAGTGGGAGAGATAGAAAATAAATTACTAATTACCGTACAGGATGCTAAGTGCTGAGCGGAGTATACTAAAGGTACTGTGAGGACACAGAGGAGAGGTACAGGCCCTCTTTGGAAAAAGAGTTTTGGAAGACTTTTTTTTTTTAAAGATGGCCCTTGTTTGAGTTTTGAAGGGTGAGTAGGACTTCACTAAAATTAATGGAGTTTATGAGAGAAATGTATCTTAAGGAGAGAGAAGAGTATCTGTGAGTCTATGAAGTTATAAGCCAAAATGGAAAATTCTGGGTTGCAAAAAATTGATAAGACTGGAGAGGGGGTGGTGTTCAGACAAAGTTATAGAGGAAGGAGTGGTTCAGTTCATAAAATTTTAAATGTTGAAATAGGGCCATACTAGGAAACTACAAGTTCCTGTGTAGTTTAATAAAATTCAAATGTGTCCAGGAGCTTATGCCTACTTAGCAAATATTTCAACAGGTTTTAAACAATTGGTTTCATATAATTATATATATGCATATATATATACATATACATATATACACACATACTATATATACATATATGCTAAATATAATTATGAGAAAATAGCTCCAGATATAGATAGATACCTTAATATTAATTTACAGTATTAAAGCGATACCCCAATTCAATCCACTGACCTAGCTGCATGCCCTGACCAGGCATACAGATTATTCAAGTTTACTTGTAATCTTTACATTTTATGCAGGACAGTGGTGTGGGTGATAGGTAATTTCATATTGATAGTATACTTCATAGGAGTTTCCAGTTCTTTTGTATTGGTTTTGCATGAAACTCTAAAAATTCTACATCAGGATTTTTACTTATTGCCTAATTAATTTAGCCTTCCTGATGTAACGCTTAAAAGTATATCAGAATCTAGTTAATCACCAAAGCTGAAGAAAAGAAGAAATATGCTTTGTGGTTATCAGTGTATTGTATCTCTCTTGGAGATAGAAACCAAATGATCCAGAGAGAGCTATGTCCCTCGATAAACTGCTTAACATTACTGAGCATCAATTCTTTTTTTAAATTTTATTTTAAATTTTATTTATTTGTGAGAGAGTGTGTGTGCATGTGCAAGAGAGAGAGAGAGTGAGCTTGAGAAGAGGGGAGGGTTGGTGGGAGAAGCAGACTCCCCACTGAGCAGGAAGCATGATATGGGGCCAGATCCCAGGATCCTGGGATCATGACCAGAGCCTAAGGCAGATGCTTAACTGACTGAGCCACCCAGGCATACATCAAGTCTTTGGTTTTTAAAATGAGGTGAGTAAAATGTTTCTAGTAGAGATACTTTATAGTAGCTTTATAGTAGTCTATAGTACTTTATAGTGGTCTTTATAAAGACTAAAAAATTGTGATACTTGTGATGACATTTTATGAGATTTTCCTCTCACAGTTTCCAACTCTTTGTAATGACACCTTCCTCCTTATAGGTTCACACATTAAAGATGTTGGATTTTCCCTTGACTCCTTTCTCTATTCCTTTCATACCCCACATATAGTCAGTGAGCAATTCTTCTTAACTCCATTTCCAAAATATATCTATAATCTCTCTCTGTCTCTCACCTCTCCATTGCTATCACTCTCGTCCAAGCCAGCATCATCTCTCACCTGAATAATTCAGTAGCCTCCTTCTCCACACAGCAGCCAGAGTGATCACATTAACATGTACATCAGATAACATCTCTTCAAAATGCCAGTCCTACTCAGCACCAAAGCCAAAGTCTTCACAGTGACCCACTGGCCTCCTGCTCCCTCTTTGACCTTCTCTCCCTCATTTTCTCCCTTGCTCCTTCCATTTCAATCATCCAGAACTTCTTGCTGTTTTGCAAACATGTCAAGAATACTCTCACCTCAGGGCCTTCACCCTGGTTGTCTCCTTGGACAACAAAACTCTTCCTCCAGATAATAATACCTTCCCCACTTACTTTCTTCATTTCTGGACTTAAATGCCACCTTATCATTGAGGCCCTCCATGACTGCCTTATGTAAAACATCATTCTCCCCACATACTGTTCTCTAGTATCTTTACCCTGCTTCATTTCTCCTCCAGCCCACCTTTCCCTGTATCTAGTCACCTTCAGGGCAGTTCCACACACCTCCCAAACAGATGGCAACATTGTACTCCCTGCCTACTTTGACATTATGCGCAGACATGTGACCTGGCTTTGCCAATGAAATGTGGCATGTGTCTCTTCTTGGTAGGGACTTAAAGAGTCAAGTCACAGCTCCTCATGTTTCTTTTGAGGATCACGGTGCATGTCATGAAGGAACCTCTATCCTAAACCCTATGTAATGTGAATTGCAGAGCCCTTTGCCAATGTGTTTTAAATATTGGGTGAGTGAAAAATAAATTTTTATTGTGTTAAGCCATTGAGATTATTTTTTTCCTGCAGAACTTAGATGATCCTTAATATATCATCTGATACATATTTACTTTTTCATTCGGATATTAACTGATTCCCTCACCAAAACACAAGCTCTATGGGGCGGGATTTTCATCTATTTTGTTCACATCCCAGGCACACAGAATAATGTGTGTACATAGTGCATACACAGTAACTACTGGTTAAATAAATGAGTATATGGATGAATGATATCTTAATATGAGTGAGCACTGTTCTAAGTGTTTTGCAGCTATTATGTGATTTCCACACTGTCACCTTATAAGACTGGTACCATTACTATTATATCCATTTTGCAGATCGGGAACTAAGAGAAGGGCATGGTACTTGGTATGAAGTAGAAAATTAGTACACATAATTTCTTTGTCTTTCCTAAGAAGAGAGAATAGGAGTAATCAGTTTTCAATTCCCTCACTTAATAAATGCTCAATTTATGATGGCTAAAATATTTGGGTAAAGGTAGTATTAAAGAATCTACTGATGCTACTTTAAAAAAGATCAATTTCTACCTTCACTGTTCTCTAATGGTGTATTATGAAGAGATTTTATCTAATGGTACTATCTATTCACATTCAAATCAATATCCACCTATAATATTCAGGGTCCTTTCTTCATAGGTATGCATTCAGTTTTTAGGCTAAGCTCATGATGAAGGCAAAGTGGACAACTTAAAAAAAAAATTGAGGGGTGTGGAGGACAGGTATTCCTGGATTTGAATTCCAGCTTGGAACCTTGCTAGATGTGCAGCCCTGGATAAGTTATTCATTAATATAAGTGTCCATTTCTTCATTATAAAATAAAGATATTTAATACCTATTAATAATGTTCCTGTGATGAATAAAGTGAAATTATGTATATAAAGTCCTATATAGAAAGCTGATCCATAAAAGGTGGTAAAAAGATGAAGAATATGAGGCCCTTCTCCGCCCTCTGTTCTACTCCATGGTGGTATTTCCTAAAATGCATCTTGGAAAATGCTAATTCTTTGGCATTGTAAGTGTTGTTACAAAAAAAAAAAAAGGTGTTTATTGTGATTATATCTTGGAGAAGTATAGCATTGTTTCCAGCTGCATGGGTTTTGGAGCTGCACTGCTAGAAAATCCATCCCATTTATTAAGTGTGCATTGTAGGCCACTTTCTTAAGCTCTTGGTGCCTATTTTGTCAACTGTAAAATGTACTTAATAATTGTATCTAACTTATAGGGTGATTTTAACTATTAAATGAGATTATCTACATATTGTGTGACTATATAATTTGTCACCCAACATTTTATTTTTAAAAGTTGAAAGAACTTTTACCCACCATCATATATATATCTACTACTATGTAGAAACTATAATTAACATTTTTTTTCTAAATATCTTAGTCACATATACATCCATGTATCTTTCTAGATTTCTTTTTTCTTTTTTCTTCTGGGACACTTTTAAGAGTGAAAGAAGATAGTGTTAACATTTATGCTAGGACAGACAGGTAATATAGGGACTCTCCTAGGCACACCTGGATATATGGATGGTCTCCCTATATATAATTTACCTAGCATAGTAATTGGCCATTGTAAACAGACAATAAATGATATTATGATAGTTTCTAGTAAAGTTCTGAGAGTTCTTGGTTAAACAAAGACACAGGAACAATCATAAATGATCTCCTGATTGCTCAATTCAAAGATTGTCTGCGATCACCTTCCTATGACTGCAACTTTTATTTTATGATACCCAAAGATTCAATAATGTTTAGTGATCACTGTGGCATTTTTGCCCCACCCCTGAAACCTTGAGAAAATTAATAAAACCTAAAGACCATCTTGGCTAAGAGGCATAAAATGACATCTGCACAGCTCGCCACACTGTAAAATAAAGTCCACTTCTGCTTGAAATTTCCCAACTGACCACTCAATAACTGTCCTACTCAAATTTAGCTTCCAGTATGAAGACACTTGTTTGGTTTTTTGTAGCTGATTGATTTATCAGAGGGATTAAAGAATGGGCCCACTAGCTAGGTTTGTAGACATCAGCCAACTTGGCCAAGGAGAGGTATACTTACCAATAAATTTGATGTAGAAAAGAACAATAAAGGTAATAACAAAATATAACTACCATGTATTAAACACTTATACATGCTGAAAAAATGTGTTCACATAGAGAATCTCTGGACATGGCATCCAAAACCGAGTTTATGTCTCTTCTTTTGCAATCTGATTATGTGACATTTAGTGGGTCATTTATAAAATCTGGACAAGAATACCTGACCACCCTGCTTCTCATGATTGTTGGGAAAACTGAATATGATGTTTTAAATAAATGTCCTCTGTCAATGCTACACATAATACATTACTTTATGTCAGTTATCAGTTCTTTTTCAGTACCCGATAAAAACCGAACATGGATTCTATTAGTTCAATAGCAGATTCTGATAAAAGAATATTAAAGCTGTAAGGCCTTTGGAGTTTTACCTGGGTAGGGAAAAACATGCTACTCTATCATAATAATATAATAAATACATAATGATATGATAAACACACTTCCCCACCACATGTAGAACTTATGACACATCAGCTTGAGGTTCTATAACCTTGCTTGAGATTCTTTGACCTTAGATAAGTCTTCTGATCCCCAAATCCCTCATATTTGAAGTAAGGATACTATCATCTGCAATATAGGGTTGTTATGAGAAATAAGATAGGACATATAAAAGCAAGTTACAAAACTGAAAAGGATTACTCAGATATGATATAATTACTCTTTCTATGTACCTGAATAGTCACAGTTTCTGTACTATAGAGGATTTAGATTTTAGAACTTCTTAGAATTAGTACTTATGAAACTCCCAGAATGGATATATTTTATATTACATTCAAGAGGCATTTCACTTAATTTTTAATAGTTTACAAAAGCTTTCTAGATATCCAAACTGGGCTACAAAAAAAAGTAGCATGTCATAAAATATTCTGCAAATGTGTATTAAATATCTCAAAGACCTTCCCAAAGTAATGTTTTTACCCTGCTCTCATTTAACACTACTAAGTGACGCTAGTTGGAAATATCCCCCATCCCACACAGGACATGTAAAATTCTGGCTGAGAGATTGTGTTTGCAGGATAAATAAAAAATGAGAAATAATGATGCTGTCTCATGTTCCCACCCAGTATGATTTTTTTTTAAGTTTATGAAATATGCTTTTAATAAAAATCAATCCAGCAATGCAAAATTAGCTTCTGGCCTATGACTCTGTAGCCCTTTGCTAATAAATATCTTTAGAGTTGTCTTCTACTGACATGTAACTAGTAAAACACAGAAAGAGAAAGAGGGAGGTCTGCAGAGAGAGAAAAGAAATAGAGGAGATAAGAGCTGTAAGAGTTTTGGTGCATAAGTTCAAAATATCCTCTGAATGCACTACCTTATTTCTATTTAGTCTTTTATTTATTTATTTAAAATCTTTAAAAATTATTTATTTATTTATTTATTTATTAACATATAAAGTATTATTTGTTTCAGGGATACAAGTCTGTGAATCATCAGTCTTTCACAATTCACAGTACTCACCATAGCACATACCCTCCCCAATGTCCATAACCCAGCCACCCTATCCCTACCCCCCACCCCCCAGAAACCCTCAGCTTGTTTTGTGAGATTAAGAGTCTCTTATAGTCCTTTATTTCTACCTCAGAAGGGGTCTGATATGGCAGAAAAAAATGCAAGCTTCGGCACTATAGGTTTGGAGTTGGGTTTGAATCCCACCTTCAACTCTTAATCTTGAGGCAATCTGTCAAACTCTCCACCCCGACCTTATCTATACAGTGTGTATTGTGATTATTCTAACTTATTACAAAAAGATCAAGAGAAGTCTTGAGAGCACCAAGCCAATCAGTTACTTTCTGCTTCTTCTCTCTTTTTTCAATCAGTCATTAGCTCATTCATTCATTCACTTTATATAATGTAAATAAAGTATAATATTTGGAGACACAAATACTAGTTTTGTTATTTACTACTTGTACAAACTGCCTCTGAGTTTCAAATTCCTTATCTATAACACTGGAAGGTGCCTCTCAGGCTACCCTAAAGGTACAGGAGTGAATGAAAGAGGATGGACACATGGCAAAGTTCAGGACCCTTACACATCTACCTTCTATCATAACAGCTCTATGTTTATCCTTGTTATAAATTGAGATTTCTTACAAGATATTCTTATCAAGGAATAAAAACACTGATGTGAAATAAAGAAGAATCTTTGGACCAGCCAAATAGCTAATGATAGCTTTCCATTTCTATTCAAATTTCCAGTGGTTTAAAGTATTCCTTGCAGGCTTATTAAGTGCTCAATCTCAGGGTACCACAGAAGATATGGGAATAAAACATGGATCCTACTGTAAAAGAAATCACATTCTCGTGGAGAAGATGACACATCTGCCCATGGACTGTTGAAAAATCATGAGAGTACAACACCACTGCAAATGGTGTCATGGTTAAGATGTGGGAACTCAAGACGGTAGAGCACCTCAAGGCTTGGCATAGTGGGATTTTCAGCTAGAATGATGGAAGAGGAGAAGGTGTTGTTAAAGGGAAATGAGAAGGCTAATATGCACTGGCAAAAATAGCATAAGCAAAATGTTGGGTGAGAAAAGAACATGAGACATGAAGGAATCTCTAAGAGAGGAGCCATTTCCTACTAGATGGTGATGAAAAGAGAGGTTTTATGAGGCCTTAAATAACAAGCTGAAATATTTGGGCTTTAGTTCATGATAACTAAATCCAGTGGGAGTTTTTCGAGTAGAACATAATAAAAACCATGCTTTAGGAAGCTAAATCTAATGATATAGAGCAAGTTGGGGTAGAGAGAAACAGAATTCTAGCCAAGGAACACTTCAATCATCCTGATCTTACTTGGTAGCATTTGATCTCTCCCTTGACACACTTTCTTTACTTGACTCACAGAACACTATGGTCTTCTGGTTTCCCTCCTACATCACAAGTTGATCTAGTTTTCTTGTTCCTTCCATCTCTCCAGAGTCTTTACCTTAGAACCCCTTGGGTATCCACCCTCCCACCCTCGCACCTCTTCATTTTTCTGTCTACACCAACCCCTTTGGTTATTTCATCCAGTCTCAGGCTTTTAATAGCATCTGTCTGCTGATGGTATTAAACAGTATTTGATGCCAGACTTCTATCTGTCACCTGAACCTCACCCTTGAGCTCCATATTATTATAAACAACTGCCTACTTAACATTTCTAATAAACATCTCAAACTTAAGCACTTCAAATATATTCCTCTTACAAAATGGCAACTCCATTTTTCTAGCTCCTTAGACCAAAACCTTGCAGTCATTCTATAATATACTTAATTTTTCATACTCTATGTCCAATCAGAAAAAATCTCTTTGTTCTACCTTCAAAATATATGTAGGGCCCTGACATTTCTTTCAACCCCCACCCAGCCTACTCTGGTCCAAGTCATCATCATCACTAAGATGGATTACTGCAATAGCCTCCAAACTGATTTCCTTACCTTTTCATCTGCCCTTTTAGCATCTTATCTCAATATAGCAGCCAGAGGAATTCTGTTCAAGCATAAGTTATATCAAGTCTTTTCTCCTCTCAAAATGTTTCAATGGCTGTATAATCTACTTGTCATAAATGCCAAAGTCTTTATAGTGGTTCTTTAGGCCCCTGCCAGCCTGGTCTCTGTCCTGACATCTCCTACTTCTTTTCTGACCTCAGAGATTTTGCTATGATCTGCTTACTCCCTCTGGAATGTTCTTCCAACAGATATCCACATAACTTGTCCCTCACCCTTTTTAAGTTTTTGTGCGAAGATTATCTTCCTTTATTACCTACTAAATATGGTAGTGATCACCCCAAGCATCCCTTATCTACTTTCTCAGCTTTATTTTTCTCCATGGCTCTTCATTTGCCAATATATTTGTTTTCTTAAATGATTTATTTTCTGACTTTATGCTAGAAAGTAAGCTTCCTGAAGGCAGGATTAAGTTAGTTTTGTTTTGTTAACCTGGTATCTAGAACCATGCTCCTAGTAAGAATCAACAAACATTGTTCAGTGAATGAACAATTATAAACTTACAGGTATTTGACTATGATGGCAATAGTGGTTTGAAAAAAGGAAAGAAAAGAAAAGGAAAGAAAAGAAAGAAGAAAAAATCAGAAGTTCTAAGTGGCCTGCTGAAAATACATGAAAAGGGGGAAAGATGAAGATTGTCACACTAGCAACACACCGGCACTCATATTTCCTATTGGAGGTACATAAATCTACCATTCACATAGGTTTCTGCTTTCCTGGAAATAAAAACAACATAAATGAAGAGGAGAAAGCCTCCTATTTTAAAGAAAAGATCTCTTCTCAGAGGCAGATCCTCTCAGTGAGTTAAGGAAGACAAAAAGTAACTCAGCACTTCTCACTTTCAAAAGGATATATATATATTTTTTTTTTTCAAGACAAAGTGGTTGTCCCCATTGTTTGGTAAGAAAATATGTCTAAATATTAAATAATTTCCTCAAAGGTAGAATAACCATTCCTTGAGCACAAGGAGCCTGATAATTTTGGGGGGTTTTTTGGTACCTACGACAGTGCCTGGCATTTAGTGGACACTTAAAACATACTTCGAGAACTGAGTAGAACTGAAAAGCATAAAGTTAAGAATTTGGTGTCATCACAATATGAAAATGCTACAATATGAAAATGCCACAATTTTCACTACTTTTGTGGTTTAAGAGACAACAGTTATATTTTTTTTCATGTGATATCATAGGCTAGCTACTTTGTTGTTAACAAAAGGATTTTGGTCACAATATTTATGTCAACTATAGTAAAACAGATAGAAATAAATTATAATATTTGCCATAAACATAAAGAGAGCACAATAAATATTTTTAAATTATTTAAAATCATGTGGTCTCTTGCCCTCAAGAAACCTCCAATCCTGTTGAGAAGACAAGAGTTGCATACTAGGAAGAAACTATTTAAAAATCTGATACATTACCCAAACAAAGTAGCAAAAAGATATGAAAGACAGCAAGTTGTGAAAACATTCATGTTAGGAAAAAACAACCTAGGCAAAAAGGCTTTAGGAGACAAAATTAGCTAGTCCCTTTTGAGAAAATGAAAGGGAGGGAGACATGATGACAAAGTGGCAGGTAAGAGTAGGGGAGCAGCAGATGGGAGGATCATCAAGAAAAGGAATTCCAGAACATGTCACAAACAACATAATAAAAAAATAAAACTCTTCCCCAGTTCCAAAGGAAGACACAATCTCCCCAAAAAACATAATGACCAGCACTTACTTGGGAAACAGCCTCTGGGTCCTCAAGTCTTGCCAGTCCCCTAGGAAAGTGGATAATAGTCAACTCATTTTTAACTTCTCCATGTTACAGGGAAAAGTCAGAGCCACAGAGAGATAAACAGAGGTAGTAGCTCTCTGAAAGTCTTCCTCCAAACTAAAGGAAATAAAATCATTGAAGAGGGAGGAAGGAAGAGCTGAACTATTTCTAAATCTTGACTTTGCTCAGCAAAGCACCTTGCTTTAATAAAAATGAAATCTTCACAAGTTATACATATTTAATTTACTGATTCAAAGATGAGTCAGAAAAGGAAAACAATAGTTGTGAACCTTTCAGTGGTAGAAAGAGATGTTTTCTAAAGTGTTCCCAAAGCCTTTCCGAGGTCAGACTCATCCTGAGGTTGCAATAACACAAAGGATTTGTATTCATAGATGTGGCTTGATGAGACCAGAGTAATCATAATTCTTGTGTAGTAGATGTCATTAATCAATAGGAGGGGATATAAAAAGTTGCACTCCTCCCTTCCTGTGCCAGGAAAAAGGATGGCAGTCCATTTCCGGATGTATGCCACAGCCAGCTGAGTGACTCATCCTGTGCCAAAATACTACAGGGACGTGAGGGGAAAAGGAAGAAATGAGGATTGTGACAGGCCAAGAAAGCAGTGGGCACCACAATCAATCTGAAATAAACCTTCTCTAATAGCTATAATTGTAAGGGTTTTGCTGAATCAGAGGCCTTTTGAGTTAGAAGGGTCTTCTGTCCAAACCCGTCCTTTCATAGATGAGCAAACTGAATCCCAGGAGAGGATGTGACTGGTCTAAAGGTAGAATGCAAGTGAAGGGTTCAGCTTGGCACAGAGCCAAGATCACTAGATCTTGGTCTTCTGAGCTGCACTGCCTTTTATAACAATTTCCCTAACAGTGAAAACATCCCAACCAGCAGCCATCCTGAAACCATTTGTATGTTGGCTGTTAGAACTTAAAGTATGGCCCCTATAGAAATCATGGTGTTGTGGTCATTGTCTAGGGATTTAATGGGACTAGAGCTGAGGGTGGAGGGTTATGATGACAATTTCCAGATTAGCCTCATAAAGTTACTTAACTC
The DNA here is from genome assembly GCA_004024625.1 of Mellivora capensis. NCBI lineage: Eukaryota > Metazoa > Chordata > Mammalia > Carnivora > Mustelidae > Mellivora > Mellivora capensis. Next base: position 196,364 of record PISX010000764.1, on the reverse strand, counting down.
ACAATCTACAGGAAGGACAGTTCTACAAATAAAATTTCCTTACAGTTGAACCTCTTTCATAACATTTCTCTGGAAAAATGCAAAAGGCAGACATATACATCATATCCTGAGAACAATGCCAACCACTCTTCCCAGAGCATCTTAGACAAAGCATAGCAAAGACAGCTGTGTGTCCCAGTAGCATTTCACCAGGAAAGGCATGCCTGTTATTTCCTAGTTGTCCTGGTAAGAGGCTGAAAGACAGGGGGCACCTTGTTGGCTTAGTTGAGTCAGTTGAACCGCTCTTGGTTTTGGCTCAGGTCATGATCTCAGGATCTGCTTAGCAGGGAGTCTACTTGGAGGATTCTCTCTCTTCCTTTCCCTTTGCACCTCCTCCTGCTCACGAGCTCTCTCTCTCTCTCTAAAATGGATAAATAAAAACAAACAAAAACACCAAGGTAAAAGGGAAGTCTACCAAAAGGTAGAGCCTGGCTGTGCCAAATCTTCATTCAGATTTAGACCTCATAAATAAATCTGGTTTTCCAAACCCAGGTGGTTTGTACTAAGATGGATTCTTTCATATAGTCCAACTTGTAAACAAAGGCTGACAGTTGTTATATGGCTATAGAGGGTCAGGTTTGATAGCACAATGATAATAAAAATGACAAATAGCTAAAGATTGTTTACCTATCATGAGTTAGTCATATTATGCTAAATATTTTATATATACTATAAATAAGCTTTACAAAACCTTTTAGGTTGATGATATTATCCCCATTTTATAGAAGATGAAAATGAGGCTGAGGGCAGTAAAAAACATATTTCTTCAACTTGGCTAATAAATAAGAGATAAAGGATTCTATCCCAGGACTATCTGACTCCAAAGTACAATCTTCTAAACATGCTGTAAAAAATAAATGAATACATGTATGCATACATACATAAATACATACATACATAAGTACACAAATTAAAAAAAAATAAACATGCTGCAAAGTAAAACCATATAGGCCACATTGGATTTTGCCTCTAGCTATAATTAGCACAGAATACCAGCCAAATGCCATGGCCTCCATTTGTCAGTGAGCTCAGATGGAGTAAGTCTAGGATGTAATAAATTTTCATTCATCAAATACATTCATCAAATGACTTCCTGTAAGGAACATTGTGGAAGGTGCTAGAATAACAAGATAGACAAAGCCCTGGCCTTCATAATATTTCAGAACCATATACTTGCTGGTCTTCCTCATCACTACACTCAAAAAGAAACCCTAGATCACGTATTTTTTTCACAGCAATCATATGCCCTGAATTTTTCAGGCGAGTTTGTATTACAAAAACCTACAATTTTGTCAGAGCATTCAATCAATGTCTTAGCTTAGATCTTTATCACTATTTCACCCACTAGCTTCTGAAATAATCTTTTGGCCAGTGACTTCTCTTGCCCTTCTACTTTATCATATATACTTCCGCCAAATTTATTCCCCTAGATGCATAGCTCCCCCTTATCCTGTATTTACAGATGAATAATCTGAGGCTTAGAGAGTTTAAGAAAACTGGCACGAGTATCACAATCAAGAAGTCAGGAAACATGATTCAGAGCCAGGTTCACCTGAATTTCAGTCCATGTTCTTCCTTGCCATCCGCTTCCCCATTTTGGAAGCAGAACCTGAACAGTCATAAGGCTATCAAGTCATATCACATGGAGGAGCCGTGTGCATGAAGTAATCCATTTTTGGTTGAATAGAGGAAATGCATTTATAACTTTTAAACAGGTTTACCATTTAGGGAAGGTGAGGCAAGAACCAAAATACAGAGTGGGAAGACAGGCTTCTTGAAACAAAAAAGAAGAAACACTGGATCAAATATTCTCAGAGAAGAGGGGACACAAGGTGGCAGTTAACACCTGTCTCTGAAGAAACAGTGACCATGTCTCTGTTAACAATATGGTAGAGGTGTATGTCAGAACCTTCCTACCTGGTAGCCTGTACAGAGAACTTCTTTACCCGAGACCCATTATAGCTTCTGAAGTCAAAGCACTGAATCTCGGAAATAGGCCCTTGACTGCTAAGCACACACTGCTCTGTGGCTTACAATGTTTATATTTTTAATTTAACTGCAGTATTATTATTTGTGTTATGTATTCCTGAGATTGAAGACTCTCTTTCACTCTTTCAGATCTCCATGTTGAGTAGCTTGCACATCGTGAATGGAAATCCTTATAAATATTTGTTCACTGATTTATTCACTAATCTCTTCACCAATCAGTCAACATATGGAGCCAGATTATGCTTTGAATAGAAATACAGAGGTGGCCTATCAGTGATTATACAATAATGTGCTCCACTTATTTAAAGATTTATGGCAATGTCATCCGTATGAAACAGCCACAAAGCAAACTTGGAAGAAGGAAGGCGTGGAAGAGAAAGAAACATAACTCTCACAAAGGCCATGTGCTTTTTGCATAGGATGAACTGAAGCCAACCTCAGATTACCATAAAAGATTGGAGGCCTTCAGGATTTTAAACGTTTTTGTGTAGTGCGGTAAAAAAAATAAGCTTTGTATTTGTTTCCCAGATACATAAGTTTAGTATCAGCAAATAAGAAGTAGGAGAAGGGTAAGTAGTACTGGAATACAGAGAGTTGAGAGCTAACAACCTATTAACTGCATAGGAGATAGAAAGAAATAAAATTACTAAAAATAAACAAAAACAAAAACAAAAATACTCTATAAAATATCACTCAAACCTGAGGTCAGTTAGCATTGGTACAACTAGTTCTACTTCATTAAGTAGTATCTGATAAGATTAGACTTTTGTACAGTAAATTTTAGAGTATCTAAGGACCACAGTGACATGATTCAACCACTTCATTATTTAGATGGTAAAAAATAAGGGCAGAGAAATAAGTGTCATGTCTAACATCATTCAACTAATTACCAAAATTCAATAAGCATTTGGCTCAAACGTACTACACGTTAATATATACGTTATATATAGAAAGAGACACAGACACACACATTTTTTAAAAGATTTTATTTATTTATTTGTCAGAGAGAGAGAGAGCACAGGCAGCCAGAGGCAGATGGAGAAGCAGGCTCCCTGCTGAGCAAGGAGCCCGATGTGGGACTCGATCCCAGGACGCTGAGATCATGACCTGAGCCGAAGGCAGCCGCTTAACCAACTGAGCCACCCAGGCGTCCCCAGACACACAAATTTTAAATAAATAAAATTCCATCTTTGCCCTCATTTGTTCAACTGAGCTCATTTGTTCAACTGAGCATTGATACTACTATGCAATCCTCTGGCTAACATTACTCTGTTTCAGCATGGATAGAGTAGGGATTGATGTCATAGTAAGGAAAATACTATGAAGATAGGAAAGGGGTCATGACAATATCAACAAAGTCTAAGTTCCTTGAAAATCCAATGTGATCAACAGCTGCAGCATTTCACTAATCCAGGCTAATAATTCTAGCCTAATAGAAGATGGGGTTAGTGGGGTTAATATGTTTTTTGTGTACTTAGTGATCCTTTATTCACTCCACATGACCATTAGTGCTTTTTAAGTACTCACAACCATACATTCAATAATCTACTTTAGAATTTTGCTGGGAATTAATCCTACATTATTTAACTTATAGTTTCTAGAATTTATTTCTTTTCTCTATAGAGAGCTAACCCAAAATTTGAATATGAGGGATTCATGAAGCCAACAGAGAGTAGAAGGGGGCAACTCATGGCAAAAGTGGAAAGGTACTGTCCTCAGCTGCCAGCAGGGGGCAGCAAATAGCAGTTGAGGATTGGAGTTTAAGATGTACACTTAAGTGAAGGGTACAGATTTGGGGTACCCACCATTGTAGTTATCTTCCTGCAGAGAATGAGATGGAAAAAAAAATAAGAAAACTGAAACTCAGAGTTCCAGGTTGTATGAAAAGGTCATTAGGTAGTGGTATAAACAGAAATGTATAAATATGTTTATTACAGTTGAAGAATGTATAGAGGGGTGGCAAACACTTTAGAAACATTGTTACTAAAAGCAGGCTTTGGGGGTGCCTGGGTGGCTCCATTAGTTGAGCATCTGACTCTTGGTTTCTGCTCAAGTTCTGATCCCAGGGTTGTGAGATCAAGCCGCCCTTAGGGCTGTGTACTCAGGTGGAATCTGCTTGAGAGTCTCTCTCCTCTTTCTGCTTTTCCCACTCATTCTCTCTTCCTCTCTCTCTCTTTCTCTGTCTCAAACAGATAAATCGTAAATAAATAAATAAATAAATAAATAAATAAATGCAGTTAGGCTTCATATAAAGGTTAATGGATATGAAGAACTGAATTTCTGTTATCCAGAAAGCTCACTTTTTCTGGAACATGCCAATTGCCAAGGTTACTATTTAAGTGATGTCTAACTGAACTATCTACAGGTGTGTATGCAAGTGTGTGTGTACCTGTGTAGTAGGCGGAGAAAGGAGAGGAAGGGAAAGAAAGGAAGAACTAATTGAAAGTGAGAGGGAGAGAAGAGAATCCACCCCAAACTTATTCTCCAAGTTTTCCCATAGTCTCCTTAAAAATAAGTTCTTCTTAACCTAAAGGTGTCCACACTTCATCTGAGCTCTAAGTTGAATATCTTTTAAAAAGGTTTATATGAATCCATTCAGCTCCTTTTTCAGTTACACTGGGATGAATAAAGCAAAAATTTTCTATTCTATAAAAAGCCTGCAATGATTTTTTTTTCTCTCTCCACTCCTCTAACGTAACAAATAATCAAAGCTAGAAAGTTCAAGGTTGGCAGGATTTTAGCTATCTTGGAAGAAGGAAATCCATGCCAAATATTCAGGAAAACAATGGTTAAGTATTTTTAAAAGTATAGAGCTTGAAATTATAGGTCTCTGCATGGGTAAAACACTTCGTTTAGTGTTGTGGGATCTTTTGTAAAGTCAGCTCTGCTGAGGTGTTCCACAGTTAGGGTGGCAGCTATTCCACTAAGGCCAAGGTGCTACTAAAAGAAAAGGATGGAGATATTAAAAACAAATAATTTTAGAGAGGGTTGTCAGTTGTGGATTTGCTGTGATAAATTGCCTACACTTGGTTTCCTGAATTATGAAAGCAGAAGCCTCTTGGTCATTAAAGATTTAGGGAGTTGTGGGAAAGGAGCAGAGGTGAATGGGAATTTGAAGTTGTTCAAAATAAATACTCAACTTGCCCTTCTGACTTCTGCCATTGTTTTCTACTGCTTGCTATGTTCTCTATATTTTAACCACAATCCTTTTTCTTCCCAGACTATCACAAGCCTCCCTGCCTCCCCGATTTTGTTCTAACCCCTGGCATACTCACCGTATTCTATCTAATGAACTCCAAAACCCCCATTTATATTTCAAAGGCCAGAATTCCTTGTTTTTTTTTTCTAGTAGAAATAATCACAGAATTCTGAACTTCTCTCTATAACACCTTTCCTAGTTATTATAATTGTCTATACATTGTCTTCCCAGTTAATGTGACCTCTTTGATGACAGGGACTCTCACTTTAGATTACAGGGATTCATGAGAATCTGTATCATCAGCATTGTGTCATGGGGTATGGCACATAGTAGGCACTTTTGAAATTAATGAATAAGTGATATCCTATTATTTATTTCATATAAATATACCACAATCAACATTTTAGCAACTAATGATTCTCAATATTGGTAAGATAGTGTATTTTTAGTATAAAGAGAATTACTCAAGTATTTTGAGCGGTAATACTCAAGTATTATTGTCTTGAGATGTTGGATAGTATCCCAAAGAAGATTTTATTGTGTTATTCCAAGTTGTGTATTCCAGTAGTTAGAAAACCAAGGTGACCACATGCAGCCAAGATAGAAAACTGAGCCATATATGAGGAGCATCACCAGAGAAATAAGATAGAAACTATTCTGTGGAGGGGCACCTGGGTGGCTCAGGGGGTTAAAGCCTCTGCCTTCGGCTCAGGTCATGATCTCAGGGTCCTGGGATTGAGCCCGGCATCGGCATCAGGCTTTCTGCTCAACAGGGAGCCTGCTCCCCACCCCCCCCCCCCGCCTGTCTCTCTGCCTACTTGTGATCTCTCTCTCTGTGTAATAATAAATAAATAAATAATCTTAAAAAAAAAAAAAGAAACTACTCTGTGGAGATGACCTTAAATCTATATCCATCTAATAAGATGAAGCTCTTGTGTCACCCCAAACTCCCTCTCTCTAGTTGAATTGACCATTTCCCTTCCACGCCATACATACTTCCCTCTATCTTTGCACCTTCAACACTTCACTGCACTTGCCAGTTTGTCTCTCTGCTTCCTCTTCTAGACTAAATCTAGCCCATACTAGAAGCCCAATAAATGATTAACAAAAGAATAAATGAAGGACTAGAGAAGAATTTGGGAAGGGGAGCAGTGCCTTCCATATCCTTCTCCCTATTAGGGATCTAGGCAAAGATTTTTATCACTATCTTTGAACAAATGGGCAGTGAATGGAATTCTGGCAAACACCTTGAATATTTGTTGGCAAAGCTTTAAAATTCACTGGTAGGACTCAATCTGCCTGGAAATTCTTTCATGTACAATAGGTATGTTAATAAAAATGTAGGATTATCCAAAATAAACTATGCAAGAATCAAGTAGGATGATAGAGTGTTTCATGATGAGGTGTGAATTTGGGAAAACAATTCACAGCTCTAAGACATAATATTCCCTTGTTTTAAGAGAGAGCTAATGATAGCATCTTTTCATAAAGTTTATTATGAATTAATGGAGATAATCCATGTAGAGCCAATGGCACAGTCCCTGTAATACAGTGAGCACTCAAGTGTTAGCTACTCTTATTAATGACAACAACAATAATAATAAACCTCAGCTCCAAGAATGCCTCCAACAACTGATTGTCCTTCAGAATGAGGAGCAAATGCTTTAATTTGGTATTCCTTGAGACTCTAATTCCAATTTTCAACATAGCCTATTATTCTGGGATCTGCTTGGACTTAAGCAGCCTGCTCTCTTTGTCCTTATTTTTTTTTCCATTGATAAGAACCTGAGTTCATTGACATGATCCAGGAGATTGAGACAGACCAAGGAGTTTCACAAGTCCTTTATTTTCCACCAAATGTGATTTCAAGTACCACTCTGTCTAATACATCCTACTGAGAGAAGGTGAGAATATTCTCTAGCCAGTGTTGCTCACTTGGGTAGTGGTGGGAGAACAGTAAAAAAGACACATAGAGGTTTTGTAGGCAGCTTACAGCTGAGTCACTCTAGAAAGACCTCTCCAGAAAAATAGAGGGGTATTTTTTACCCCTTTCAGAACTTTTTTGTGGGATGTGAACTGTGGCCCATAAATTGAATTTGGTTTTCAATGACTATCAACTCCTATAGTGAAATTTTATTACAATTTCTTTTTAACTTACTTGCCTCCTATAGTTTGCATTCAAGGAAACTGTCTTAGTTGATCTATTTAAAGAAATATGCACACTGAAAAGAGCCTAAATGGGTACCAGAGTAACTCAGTCAGTTAAGCATCTGCTTTCAGCTAGGATCATGATCCCAGGGTCCTATAATCGAGCCCGGCATTGGGCTCTCTGCTCAACGGAGATCCTCCTTCTCCCTCTCTCTGCTGCTCCTCCTGCTTGTGCACACACACATTCTCCCTCTCTCTCAAATAAATAAATACAATCTTAAAAAAAAAACTAAACAAAGGACCCTCAAGTGGGGAAATATAATATAGTATATGCTCTCCATTAGTGTAGTTATAAGCATATCAAATAGAAAAAGACACAGCAACCACAGTCTGTCTTGTTGAATGTATCAGTTAAGATGGTATTCAGTTGCATGTAACAAAGACAGGATTATAGCCCTCTAAACAAGTAGGACTTTGTTTCTCTTTTGTAATATGATGTAGGAGGCAGGCAGCATAATGCCCATGTGGCTCTTCAAGGATCTTATCAAAATTCAAGCTCATCTAGTATCTTCCTCTACCATCCATAGCGTATGACTTTGGTCCTTATTGAACAAGATGTCTCTTCCCCCAGACATTGTTCCCTTATTCAATGCAGAAGCAGGGAAGGATTGAGAAGTGAAGGCAAAAGTTACTTGCCAGATGAAATAATTTCTTTTTGTCAGGAATATAATTGCTTGCCCAGAAGCCTCCTCCACTTGCCCACCTCCACTAGAATTTTGCTTGAATTCCAAGGCCATGTAGAACTGTCTAGCTGCAACAGATCAGGGAGGTGAACATTTTTAAATGGGCAAGTGGGCACTTTTTACCAAAACAGCTCTAGTGGTAAAGCAGAAGGAAGAAGGGGAATAGTAAAATTAGGTGGGCAGCTAATAGTAGCAGACATACTTAGGATCAATAATAACCCATTTGTTCCTGAAGGAAGAGAAAATTGTTAGAATGTTAAGTGTTGCTTGTGAACTTTCCTGGGATCTCTAATAATACCAACCCTCTCTTCATGATAGGATATCTCAATCATGCTTTACCTCTTATCTCAACATTCACATGACTGCCCCTCTCCTCTTAGGGAGGCTTTTTTCCTTCCCATGTTCCACTGAAACTTCTCTCATGCTTTATAAGCTAAATCAAAAATGACTGGAAAGACTCCTACAAACACCGCACCCCTCTCCATTCACAGTGTCAGTCAATAAAAAGTTTCTCATCCCCTCCACTCACTCCAGAAGAATATGCTAACAGGTTAGCTGTATGTACCTTTTATTATAATGCGTTATTGATAATTAGCTAATTATTAATAATTTATATTTATTGAATGTAATGTTCCAGCGCTGTGTGCTTCATATCTATTACTTTATCTTCACAGCAACCCTTGCAGTAGTTTATTATATCTCCATTTTACTGGTGAGTGGGGACCAGAGTTTTGAACCCAAGTCACATTGACCAGTGTCTGAGCTCTTCATCACTATGCTATTCATAAATTTCTCTTCTCAGAAATTATCATCTTTTTTGAAGACCCAAACTACTTAAATATGAACTTCTTTACTATATCCTTCAGAGTACTGAGCCTTGTTCACTATAGGGGCTTAACGTTTCATTTTACAAATAAAGTGAGAATGAAGATAATTACCAGTCACAGAGCCTGGGAAAGAACTGCCCCCCCCCCCGGCCTATTCCAAGTCTACTGGTCTGTATATAACACTATAATATACTATCCAATCTTTCAACAGATATTTATTGGGCACCTGTCACAGGCCGGGCAGCTTCTGCATTTTGGCTATGTTGAAGGTGCTAGCCTTAAGGATTACAATCTTGTTCACTGGGAGGAAATCACAATCCTAGAAAAGATAAGATGAAATGTTTTCATCTTTCAGCTTGGGGTTGTATGAAACTGTTGTTAGTTGTGGGTCCAAGGGAATGCCAGGATGAAATCCATCAACTCTGAAGTTATTTATCATTCTGCTGGTTTTTCTGCCCCCGGTTTCTTCTCTGCTCCCTACAGACCATTTCCGATGTCATAACAGCAAAGCAGCTCTACAGAAGACATATGTTTGGAAATCCTCCATTTTCACTCTCCTGAGCTCTGAGTCACACCACCTCTCCCACCAGTCTCAGGATAAGTCTATCAGAGGACCTCACAAGACTTTTAGTATGTCAGAATTGTCATTATTTGCTATGCAATTTTTTTTCTAGGCTTTGCAGTCTTTGAAACTATTTACAAAAAGAACTGCAGATAACTCAAGCTTTTATCCCAATAAAAGAGTAAGAAAAGCCTTTGCTCCTTGCCTTTGGGTGAGCCAAGCTCTCCAACACCTCTGACATCCCAGAGCACCCCAACTGAGGGTAGCTTGCATTGAACTCTGTCTGTAAAACAAAACAAAACAAAACAAAACAATAACCTCTTTGCAAGGGATCTTCCTGACATTGAAGTAAACGTTGAGGTTATCTATCTCTTCAGATCTGAAGTAATTGTCCCAGTACATACAGATGTCATTAGTGGGGAAAAAGGGAGGAGAAAGACATCCGTGGCCAGTGGTTGCTTATGGCCCCCATCAAAACTGCTCCAAAGAAAATCAAACAAACTGGACAGTCTGGTAAGTCATGATGAAGATGGACTCCAAAGCTCCTTTTGTAGCCATTACATAAGTGATAAAAATATATTTCCTATCTCCACAACATGGAAAACTCTTATTTCTTCTTTTTCCTGGTCCTTTTTTAGAGAAGCTGAGGTGATAAAAATGCTCCTTGATGTAGACGGTTTAAATTATACATGCTTTTAGAAATGCATTTTAACATAAATTCTTTTCTTTGAGTCTTCATATCCACTTCTGAGAATACAGGGGTGTCTATGCAAGGCCAACAAAGATGACTTCTTTCAAAAGACCTGGTTTGATTTGGCACTCACTCTGAGGGAAAGAAGAAATAAGATGTCCAAAGCGGAAAGGCCATGTGTACCTAAGCAAGTCCACTTATTTACCTATAGGAGATGCCTTCGGTGCTCCTCTTCAGATCTCCTTGACCTGCCCTTCACTGCAGCTGTAGCTGTAGTGGATAATTTCCAGAGAGCTGAGAATCAGCTCTCTCTACTAGCATCCTTTGGCTTCAGCTCTGCCTAGAAGCCTTCTCTGAAAGAGTAAGAGTCCATTCAATTAGAAGTACAGCCTAGAAAAGCAGGGAGTTGCTCCAGGGGTAATAATCAATGAAGGAAGGAGCTGGTGGGTAAATCTATGCATCAGTCTCTTTCTCTCAGATGGAGGACCCTGAGGGACATTCTCCTACCTCTCAGCTGCCCCAACAGCTACTTCAATTGTTGATCCTGACTTTGGTCTTTCCTCCTTCCCTATCTTGCTCTCCAAGAATCTTCATTCCTACTTCCTGGGACCATCTCCCAGGTTCACAAGTCCCTGTTCGAAGCTCTTGTAAGCCTAGAAAATTTTTTTGATTAATTTTTCAGGATCATGTTGACAGCACTTGAAAGCAGACTATAGGTAATGTCATATTTAAAACAACTGGTCTAGTGTAACAAAGGATTATGTAAAATTTATGAGCATGAAGATTGCATTCACTAAGCCTCCCTGGCTCCTTTCTACTCTCACTCAACATACACCTTTTGCCATGCAGAATGTTCTGCAATTTGGTAGTCAAGCAATAACAAAATCAAGTATCCTGAAATCTAACTATATCCCATAGTATAGACATGTCCTAGACTATTGAGGTACTTGTAATTTCAATAAGAAAATGCAGTAGGCCTCACTTAGCCTCATTTTGCCCAAAATATTATATTTTAGGACTCCATTTTGGCTGCAGCCTGACAGCATGCAACAGCAGGCCGGTTAAATGAAGTTCAGCAGAGCATTGATAATTATCCTCATCTGGTCTGGTTTGGCACAGTACAGAAATGTTATGATTATCTTACTTGTCTTATGTTGCTGAGTCAGAATAAATCGAAAATCAAATAAATGAAAACTATGTCACTAAGGTCTTTGCTTTTCCCCAGCTAATCCCTTCCCTCCAGGTCGACCTGTGAATGATACCCCATAACACTTAACACAACAAATTTTGAGGATTTTTATTTACTTCTCTTATATAACTAGATGAATGTTGAGGTACAACATGGTTCATATGGAGTTTGTGCTTAATAAATATATGTTGAATAATAAATCCATCCCTTAAATATTCAATAAACCAATATAAAATGAGATAGTCCTCTTAATCGAAGATTAGGAAATCCCAATCAAGTTCTAAACGACAAAAGGAGTCAAAACTGCTATTAGCTATGCATTTCTCCTCTTCGGAGTTGGAAGCAAAGTCCCTAGAACTGGTGATGTTTCTCAGTTAAAGGCACATTTCCTTCTGTCCTGAGCTGCAAATGTGTGTTCTCTTCAAGTCATAGAGTTTGCTCCCAGTCTGCTGAGTGATCCCACCCCTGGCCCTCGGAGCCTGTCTGTTTGGGACCAAGAGTTAAGTTAGATGAAGCCAATTGGCAATCCATTCCACTACCAGCATGAACAGCTTTATCATGTCAAAATGGTTTCTCTGCTTATTTCTTCTGAAAATTTATTTCCTTAGGATTTTGCCAGTCTGGCCAAATTTGCTGAGCTGGGAAATGCTTGGAAAAGACTGTAAGGAATGTTTAAACTCTGCCAGTGTTTTTTTTCCACTTAGAGAATCAAGCAGTACACCCCAAAGTGCAGTGTGTTCATGAGCATCTTGTAGCCACATTATAATGTCTGCTCTTATAACCAAGCTACCAAATCCCAAGGAGGATTGCAAAGGCCAAACGACTCACAAATCATGACGTTTCATTTTCTTGCTATTATTTACTGTTAGCCATAGTTCAGAGCTGAATGAACTTCAAATGGTTTATTTCATTTAACCTTCACAATGATCCTATAAATTCATTCTTTTCTTGTTATGTCTCTTAGGAAACCCAGGCTGACCAAAATTCAGAGATCTGACCAAAGTAATATAGATAGAAAGATAAAGTCACAACAAAGTCAAGTTTTAAATATTATGTATAATTGTAAAAATATCACCAAAACAACAACAACAACAAAAACCAAGAATATCTTGGCCAAGCAAAACTGAGTTTATTGTTCACTGATGTGAGAACTCACTACCTCAACAAAGACAAAATAATGTCTCAAGGGAGAAGGACAAAGCTAGGATATGTATGAGGCTTGGAGGTCTGGTTTAAAGTGGGTCTTTTGATTTTATTAGGGATTATGACTTTATTATGACAGTACTTTATGGATTATGACAGTACTTTAAAAGGATTGGTGGATATAGCCAAGTGAAGATTTTGAGGTAGGGGTTTCGAGTCATGGAGAATAAATAATTATTTCATGGTATTTATTTAAAAAGTGAGCAATTTTAAATGTGTTTTAAAGAAGTCTCTAGAAGAAAGAGGAGTTATTTTTTGGAACCTTAACTTCTTGGGCAAAAGTTTTCTGGTGTAGTAAAATCATGTTGAAGAAGACATTGGAAGGAAAAAGTCATGTTATTGTGGAATACCATGCGAGTGTTTTTAGTTTTCATCAATATTAGTCAATGGGTCTCAACTTATTATTTGGAAAATATGGTTACATGACTTACACCTCAAAGTATCAAAGAATATGTTAAGATGAAAGTTTCCCAGGCTGAAGTATCCTCCAAATGAAAACTATCTGCTTGTGATTAGAATCTATTTCAATAACTTTCAAGTTCACACCTACTGTTCTGCCTAAACTTACCTACAAACCTTCAGAATGAGGATCTTTCAAAAGAGGAAAAGGTCACCTAGCTCTAGAGACTGGAAATGTTTAGACTCCTGAGGGAGAAAAAAGAATCCATTATTTTCATTCAACCTACTATATTCCCTGGGGATTTCCAGCCCCTAAAACTGTGTCTGCCATTTAAGATGTTCTCAAATAAAGATTTCCTGAATTAATGTTGAATGAACAGTAAGTGATAATAATAATAATAGTAATAATAATAATAAAAGTTAATATTGATATTTAATGAATACTTACTCCATACCAGGCATCAAGCTAAGCATTGATATGGATTATTACATTTACTCCACCCAGACACCCCAAGAAATGGGTACTATTTAATTTCTGTTTTCCAGAGGACAAAGCTGAGTTGAAGACAAAGTTAAAACACCCAAAGCCCATGAACAAAGAGCCAGAGCCTTGATTGGAGCTTAAATATGCCTAACAGTAGAGCTAAGAATGCTGAGCCCAACATCTTATTTGCCATGTTATGAAAAGGAAAGAGCAAAAGAATATTAGATTATGAGTTGGGAAGAAGAAAATTATAGCATGGAAACCTTGATTCTAGGATTTCTACAAGTGTTTGGAGTATGTGTAAATTCCCAGCCTTAGTGTTTCTATCATGACAAGTTTGTTTTGTTTTTGTTTTTAAGTTTCCTTCACACTTTGTACACACTTTTATTGTTATAACAAACATCACAATGCAAGGCAATTCCTCCTTTCATGGGGTCTTTCCTACTGACCCATAAACTCTCTGAGGAAAGGAATCGTATCTTCGTTTCCGTGGGACCAGGTATAATGTTGGGCACAGATGTGAAACTCAATCAACACATCTATTGGAGAAATAGTATGTGACTTTGTCATATTAAATAGCAACAAACACTTTAAATGTAAAGGCCTTGGGTTTGTCTATTTGTTGGGCTTTGAAAGAGTCAAATCAGTAATACCTTAACTCTTCCCCACCCAAATTCTGAACAGATTGAGAAATGAGAGAGTAATAAACTAAACAGTCACTGAAATATCATCCTTACAGTTGAATCCTTATTAATATAATTAAAAATATCATCCTTATCATCAGTTTATAATAAAACCGATTTTTGGAGAATGTAGCTTATATCTGTTGCTGAGTGGGTTTCTTCATCCTAAACTCCAAAATTAGTAGATATCTATGAAGTCAGATAGTCCCAGAAAGCTGTGGCCTTCTGAGTCCTTTTCATTAAATACATGTTCTCTGCAAGCAAGTGGGGTTCCTCAGAAGAAAAAGGAGAGAAAGGGACTGAATTATTCAAACACAGCCATGGGGTGCAGTCTCTCCTCTACCCGGAGAAGGAGTCAGTGAGAGGCAGGAGGATTGTGCTAGTGAAGCAATATTCACATTTAAGAAAACATAAGGAAAGGGTATCTGTGGTTTTCCCAGCTGTATTTGGAGGCAACAAAGATAGAGGGCATCTTGAGACTAAGATAAACTGTGCAACTACTCCGATACACTATCAGAGAGGGGGACACGTTTCTGAAGGAAAAATAAAACAAGAAAGGGAAAGAAATAGCTACTAAGAATTTGAGGAGGAAAGAAAGTGACAATAAAGGGAGCCTACAGGAATGAGGAAGGGCTCTTTCACTGACGGAAGAACTGCATTATTTTCCTGATAAAACTGATTTTTATTGGTGCAGCTTCCATGAGACTGACAGTAGAAGGCTCCTCTTCCAAATTTTATATAACATTCATAGAGGATAGAAGATCTGCTCCATCACGGCTATACTATCCCAGGCTTAGAGATGGCTTCTTACTTATCCTCAGGGTCAATGCTGAAGGGATATGAGAAGCAATCAATCCATCAATCAGTCTATCATTTACAAGCCCAACTTTGCTTGCGATACAGATGATCACAGACTAGCCTAGAGCTGCTCTTTTCTCACAGGAGATGCTTTACAAAGACTCTGCCCACCATGGGAGAGGAATCCCCTGTGTTTTCACAGCAGTGGCTTCAGTTTGGGAAAAACATTGACCATTTACGGGCATTTCAGCAAATAATTGAGTGAAGGAAGAAAAAGCGATTTTATTTTTAAGTTAGAAAATCCTAAAACCAGCATCACAGGGAGACTTAGAATTCAACTGTTTCCCTTACTGGAAACCATCTCTTAAATAATGCAAAAAGAAAGCTGCATGTATATCTTCAAAGAGTGTGTGTTATGAAAAGGCAAGAAAGCAGGCCGACCAGATCCTGGAAAATCCCAGTGCTGCTCTGGGAGGTGCCCAGGCCGTCAGTGTGGGTTCTGCCTGGGCAGAAGTTTGTGCAAATAAGAAGTGCCCAGTGCTCAGGCCTGGAAGTGAAAAGATCAACTCAAGCATTCTTATCACCTCAAGGTGCCAGAAATGCATGGGCTAAGAACCAGATTCTGAAGATAATCAGGTTTTGTTCTTGGGGCTAGTTTCTAGGCCCAGAGACTGGATAGACTTTGAGAAGAGAAATATATAATATATATAAGAAGTCAGCATAGAGAGGGGGATAAAAGGAATTTGGATTTGGAGAGCTCAAGATCTAAGGCCTAAATCTTCACTATCTATATGACCTCTTAACATCTATGGGCCTCGGTTAACAAATCCATGAAATGGGAATACCAGTTCCTGCTATGCGGCTTTAATGAGATGAACCAGGGGCATCAACTATGTGGCTGCACTGTGCAAACTGGAAGGTGAATTAAAACTGTCAGCGATCTGTGAAGGTGAATAGGGCAACTGCCTAGGAAACCAAACAAGAGGTCACAGCCAGGCCTGCCTTTGACCATAGGTAATAGCTGCTGAGCTTTGACTTTGTACTTCTTCCCTTTCTACTCTTGTGACCTTACTACTTTTCTGGGCATTTCTATACTGCCCTTCTTTCAGGATCTGTAGTTCCTACAGTTTCCCTGGGGATTTGCTCTAAGTGACAGCATCTTAATTAACTGAGTACCTTTCCTTCTTTCTTTTCTTTCCTACTCAAAATTTACAATTTTGTCTTCCCATTTGCTCAAAACTTTTGTTTTCTGTTAGGAAGGGGAAAGGAATGACTTACACCGAGCAACCTACTCACTAAAGAGGCACTTTTGGGGCACCTGGGTGGCTCAGTCCATTGAGTGTCTGCTTTCAGCTCAGGTCGTGATCTCAGGGTCCTGGGATCGAGCCCCACATAGGGCTCCCCGCTCAGGGAGGAGCCTGCTTCTCCCTCTCCCTCTGCCTGCTGCTCTCCCTGCTTGTGCTAGCTCGCTCTCTCTCTCTCTCTCTCTGTCAAATAAATAAATAAAACCTTTGGGAAAAAATGAGGTACTTTATACATCTGATCTAATATAAGGGTTCTCAAAGTGCCATCCCTGGACCAGCAACATACGCACTTCCTGGACTTCCTGGGAACTTGAAAGAAATAGAAATTATCAGCCCCATCTCCCCCGATGGAGAGGAGAAGGGAGTTGAGGTAAATTGGGGGGGAGATGAACCATGAGAGACTATGGACTCTGAAAAACAACCTGAGGGTTTTGAAGGGGCGGGGGGTGGGAGGTTAGGGGAGCCTGGTGGTGGGTATTGTGGAGGGCACGCATTGCATGGAGCACTGGGTGTGGTGTAAAACTATGAACTCTGTTACGCTGAAAAGAAATAATAAAAAAAAATTAAAAAAAAAATTATCAGCCCCTATTCCTGACCTGAAAAACCAAAAACTCTGGGATGGGGTCAGCAGTCTATGTTTTTAACAAGTCTTCTAGGTGATCCATGAACCCTCAAATTGGAAAAACATTGATCTAACGCAATTGTCCTAACAAGCCAGCCAGAGAAGCATCATTAGCATTATACAGGTAAGGAAATTGGGCTTGAGAAGTTATGACACTTGCCTGAGGTCACACTGCTGCTTATAAATAGCCAGGCTGGGATTCAGATTCCAACCAGCCCTGCCACAGAGGCTGGCTCAAATCCATGCCACTGCCCATAATGTTATAATAACCATGACTGAAAATGGCATCTTACTCCTCAGAGATAATAGTTATATTCTAGCAGCCGCCTGGTACAAAGGCTGGAATACAGGGTGTGGAATCACTAGGACAAACACGCGAACCCTGACGGTGCATTTCTTAGCAATTTGACTGTGGGGAATTCATTCAACATCTGAGCCTTAATTTCTTTATCAGTGTAACTGTCACTGGATTTTATTTTCACAAATTTTCCCAACAAATGTTCCAGAGAGTTCTCTTTTCATTCATGGAAGAGTACATGACATTGCGGCATGGAAATTCTCTTACCCCAATCCTGAAGATAAACTTTTTTGTGTTTTGAAGCTCTTTGGAAACATTCAAGTCCTTTTCTCCAAGAGGAGGAGCGTAATCAGCTGTTCTGTGTAAAGGAAAAAGAGGAGAAGCTGTAAAATAAGTGTGTTATTTCCATAACCAGAGTTAGGAACAAATCTTATCACTTCAATCTTCTGCACCCAGAGTTATGTACAAACAAATTTAGCTCCTCAATGATCCCAGCTCAATTGAAGACAACAAGATCTCTGAACTAACCCAGGAGAAAGTGGAATAAACACTTTCACGTCGGAAACAGAAAAGGAAAATAGCCCAACCAGTAGCCGACACACACAGACACACAAAATTGTGTTCAAATCTGCAGTGGACAGACACCAGAATATAGTCTGACTTGGTATTTCCCAGATAGCTGGAGCTGTGGAGCTTGATCCCTGCTTAGGACTGATAGAGTCAGGAACATAGAGCTGTCATCTTTGGAGAATAAGCAGGGGTACCCTTTTTTTTTTAGCTCAGGTCTAAATGGAAGAAATGTTAACTTTTTTCATTCATTGAACTTTAGTTTTCTCATCTATAAAATAAGGATGAAATGAAATAATGTTTCTAAGAATTGCACTGAGAACAATAGCCTTTATAAATTCAACTTCATTTCCAACTCCTATTCCTTTTTACAGATTACCTAGAGAGTTGTGTTGAGAAGGGTTCTGAAGCTCACTGTCACAGTTAATTAATAATGAATAGCATGGACATGGTACAACAGGACAGACGGTTGTCTTTAAGATAAAATTCAAACTACTGAACATGGTTTAAAATAAAGACCTTTGTGACTTGGCTATTGCAGACTTTCTCCAGATTCATTTTCTCTCTCAATCACTCACTTTATCCTCGACCACCCAATCTGCTCTAACCAAAATGAATAATCTCATTGCCTCTGAGATAGTATTATAATACTGTGTCTTTAGCCTGGAATGTTCTTGCTTTCTACTTTTCTTCCTCCCAGCCTTTACCACATTCTCATTTCCTATGTACACATAGGTGCACACATACATGCCACATTTTGCATGGCTTGTACCAAGATTATATCCTCTTGTGGTATGCTCCTTAATACCCCATGATATCTCTAAAGTGTGATCATTTGCTCATCTTTCTCTTCACTGAACTACAATCTCCTGGGGCAGAGATCCTGTGCCTGCTGTCACCCATAGAGAGCACTATGCCCTGCCCAGATTAAGGTCTGTGTAAATATTGTTGAATTAACCAAATTAATGAACCAGTGATATATGCCTAAAAGAGTCAAATTTACAAAGTAAGGAGCTGGAATCACTGACTTCTCCCTACACAAGCTTGAAGTTGTATGCAATTAAGTTATTACATCCGTGGATCAGCTTCCTAACTATAAAATGGAGAAACAACAGTGCCTACCTAGGGGTGCTGTGAGTAAATACATATATGGAGAAGACTTAAAAAGTGCTTGGCACTTAGTAAACACAACATAAATATTAACTTTTAACGTTATTACTTGTGATCAACCAGCTGTTTTAAAATCACTGGTATCTGGAAATCTCATCTTGGTCATAACAAGATAATGAGATTGAATATGTGAAAGTCTTTAAAAGTAAGTAGTAAAACCAGGAATAGCAACTTTAGCACTTAATTCTCAAGTCTGAGCTCCCTCCACTGATTTACTTATGCACTAACCAAATACCTCATTTCTTAAGCACTTAAAGATTATGCATATAGATCGCACAGTAAACTGAAACTGATTATGACATAAAGTGCCACACATAATACAATCAGTGCATGCTGTTTTATTATATTGAAACACATGTTGTTTTCTACCTTTGCTTGTTCTAGGCTGGTAGACAAACCTGCTGCCTCCTATTATGCACACACCTACTGTTACATTAAAATATTAAATAATTGTGAATGGCTATAGCCAATAAGTCATTTTTCTCCATTTATTATCATCTACTGTCACTTGCATAATCAGGATTTTGGTATTCTTGAAACATGATCACTTAGCAATATTGAGCATATATATGGTACTGGACTGTGAGAAAAGTAGATATTGGGTCATGGCTGAAATATGACCTCAACTCAACTCTCAATGGCTCTCCTTGCTTTGGTGTTCAAATTCTGAATGAATTGAAACTCTAAAATAATGACATGTCTCCATTTCACACAATGCATGTAAATAGCATCAACTGAGGAATACTGAACATCAAGGCCTTTAATAGGCTTCAATTCAGAACAAGATCTTCATTTTTCCCTCACCTGATGGGAAAATAACACAATATCCAGGTTCCTTGTAGAATCAAAAGTCAGTAATACCTGATAAACAAAAAATAGTTGGAAAACTCACATGTAGATCCATTATTGCAAATCTACAAAAATTATAGATCATAAAGACAGAGGGAGAGTGAAAAGTCACATTGACCCTAAATAGCTGATAAAACTATTAATTTATGTACTCTTAACAGTATGCTTTCTTTAAGTTAGTTGCTCTAGAAATAAAAGTTATCATTTCATGTATGTAAAAAGCATGGGAAAAAAACTACTGGTTTCAAAAACTTGATGAACTAGTCCCATGACCCTCAAGCAGAAACGGTCTTATTGATCTTTAAAGCTCCATTCCTAGCAAAGAGAGAAAAACATAGTAGACACTCAAGAAATGTCTGTTGAGTGGACCTGGGGTATTAAGATGGAGAATATCTGATTCCTTGTAGGGTTAGTCAATTCCAACCAGATATACAATTTATTTCAAAACACTTCTCAAGTGGTGCTTCATGTCATAAACTGCTATATTTTCTCCATGTAATGACTTTCAATTTGAAGACCCAACAAATTTAAATCCAAAGTTCATGATTCCAGGTAAGTTTTCCTTTAAACAGCATAAAATGAATCAGAACCAACTGACAAATAAGCAAAGTAAGCAGAATTCAATTCTCAGAATAATTTCATTTTTTGAAGGAAAATGCCTCTGCACCTGCACACTAAAACAAGTACAGTCAGATAAATAAGCAATGAATAGGGAACACTGATACCCTTCATGGCACCCCAAGAAGAAAGAATATAGAAGGAGGAATGACTGAACAAGTTCACTCCCTCAGAACCTGCATGTGATATTGATACCAGCTTAGCAAACAGGAGGACAAAAAATAACAAAAGACTTGGTTATTAAAAAGGATCTATGAGCCTACAGAACCCTGCAGATCCTACAGAATCTACTTGAAAAGGTGCCGAGTAGTGAGTCTGTCACCACACACACTCCCATGACATATGTCCAATAGGTTGTTGGTAAATATTTAATACACTGAAATGCGAGACTCTGATGCCAAGCTGCTAGGGTTACAAAGAGGTAGAGCCATTCTGACAAAGCCAGGGTTCCTGATGACAGTAGTGCTGTGTTACAGAGCTCATATCTGCAGACTAAAATTAAAACTCACTCCATTCATATAACACAACTCCCTGCAGGAGACCTTGGTAGATTTTCTCTTTAGTTAAAGCTGTCTTCTATGGTTCACCAGCTTTAACACAGAGGGAAATTATATTGTTGGACCTTCACATCTGTCTTACATACTCTACAGTAACTTGAGTTGCTGTTTGGTCTTAGAATTCCCAAGTCCCCAACCCAAAAGTAGTGTTTACTTTTTGTCAGATTTGTCACAATCTCCTTATTCTGATAATGTGGGAGAGATACTGTGCAAGCCGATTTGAGGTGAGAAAGGAAGTCTGTCTGATTAGTGATGTATTAATTTTTTTATCAAAGGTCTGAATTTTAGATAACTATAACAATGGCCCACTTCTTGTACAGCCCTGAAGAAGTTTCAGAGTGTTCAACAATCTGTGAAATTGGACCATTCATCTCTACTCCCAACCACCCAATACTGTTGACTCACACCAAAAATTCAGGTCACAAAGAAAGTAACCAGACAAGGAGAGGAATGTTAATAATATTATTAGTTACTATTTTTGACTGCCTGTTTGCACCAGTCCTGTGCTAAATGTGGTGGGTACATTATTTCCTTTAATCTTCACAATAACTTGGTGTTAGCAGGTATTATTAACTACACTTTATAGAGGAGAAACTGAGACTCAGAAAAAGTCATCTGTCACAGTTGGAAAAGCCCAAAATTAGAACATAGGTTTGTCTGATGTAAAGCCTATGCTCTTTGCCACCAAACTGTGATGATAGAATCTCTGAACAGTCCTCCCAGGGGAAGGGTCCTATGTGACCAGGCAGGTTATACAGATGTGAGAAGCAGGCTGAGAGTAAGATAGAGACATAGCTACAAGAACTATTTTTTTTCTTTAAAGTTAAAAAAAAAAAGATTAATTGCAATTGAAACTTTGCCATAATATCAGGGATACAATTGGAAGGAAGTTGGGGGTGGTACTGTGGTGAAGCCAAAATTAGCAAAGACTGAGTGAGTCTCATGAGACTAGAGCACATCCCAGTGTTGACCAAGTACTGAGGTAGGTCCCAGAACAAGGTTCAAGACCAAGTAAAAGAAATGAATTATATATCTGGAATCGGCATGTAACAGGGAGCAGGGCTGGGTTTAGAACACAGAAAGACAGACAAACGTAATGATGGGCAGACCCCAAGGGGGAGAATTTGAGAAGTTGGTGAAGGGACTGCATCTCACCAGTAATGAACTTTGGCTGTGCTGAGGGGCAGGTCCTGCACTTGAAGCTGTGTAGTTTATAATCTTATTGCAAGGAACATCTTCTAAGAAGGTTGCTGGAGAGGGGTGGCCACAAAGGACATGATATTTCTCTTCGGATTCAGTCTTCCCTTATTTCCTGGGTATAAACTATATGTAAGACATACTTAAATATATTTAGCTGCCAGGGAATGAAGGTATTTATTAATTATTTATGCCCCTCCTAGTAACTGGTCTTGGCATCTGTTCTTACCTCATTGCAAAGCAAAGCACCCCTGACCCACCTTCCCCCTCCCGCCTCCTCAATACATAAAATATGCCCAAACTGGTTACCCTGGTTAATGCAATGGTCTTTAGGGCACAGTCTGACTCACAGTCCCAGGGTTTTCACTGGGATCTTAGCTCCCAGCCAACTAGCACGGCTGCCTGAAGGTCAGGTGACCAAGTCTGTGTTGCATTACTCATTGTCAAAACTTCAGCCAAATAAGGAACATATGTAAAACTTATAGGCATTCTGGCATCACTCTTAATTAGTAACCACGATCTGAGCATTTGTTATTTAAGCTCATTTAATTCCAGCCAGATTACAGTGTGTTGCAATGCAAGCTGCCTTCTGCATCATCATGCGAGGTTCCATTAGCAGGCTTCAGGGAAGCATGAAAAGTCACATTCAATCATTTCTCAGAGCATACTGTCCTGAGCTGGAGGTAATGTGAGCTACCAGGGCCGCAGCTCTGTCCATAGCAGACCACCAGGAGTCGCTATCACTGAAGGACGACTAAGCTGTGTTAGCACACCTTAATGACTGCTGCATGCCTTTTTAATTTTCCACCATATGTTACATAATAAACATAATTTAAGAACCATGATCTTGTGAGTATGTATACTCATTCACTCAAGTCATCAGAGAATTTTTTTTTTTCCTAGTAAAGACGGTGAGATCAGGAAATGCCATTGTTGACCTGGATGGAGAGTGGGATACCTAATGGAGATTAATGAATTTTTAAAAATAAAGCAAGTGTCAAATTATGGGTTCAAAGGCACTCAGTTGGCCATGTGGTTGCATGTCAGAGGGCTTGATGTACTGTGGTCAAAATGTTACAGCTCTTTCTAGTAAAACCTAAAACTTTTGAATGCAAAATCTGGCAGAGGTTGTGTCTCCACAGACACGAAGGGCAGTCTGTGCCAGAGTTTGCAGAAAATCAGGAGGGCCAAAAGAACGAGGAAGGAGAAAGATGTCCAATAAACTCTCTCCTCTTCCTTAGCAGTGAAGGAGGTTATTTCAGGACCTTTGCATTTAGAGAATGATTTGGCTTTGAGGTTCATGTTTTGGACTAGAAAAAAAAAAAAAAAAAGAAAGGAAGAAAGAAAGGAAAACCAGGGAAGGGTGGAATGGAGCCCAAGGGGAACAGAGGAGTTACCTAAATGTGGTTGGGAACAGTACAGGGTATTTGGTTCATCTCAGCTCCCATCTGGGAAGTGTGAGCCTTGGATTCTAGTTCTAATTCTACTTCTGTAGAACTTGGGCCAAGTCCTGGGTCTCATTTCTTTACTGGAAAAATGAGGAGTTGAATTGCATGATACTAAAGGTCTTTTTCAAGTTGAATTTTCTATTTTTTTCTAAGTGTTGAAGTCTGACTTCTCTATCAGACTTCCTCTTCTTAGTATTTGAAATAAGGCCTTGTTAAAATCTGCTCTATTTTAAGGCAAAAGCAACAAATAAACAGCAATAAGCCTTTAAAAGAGGCTTTTTTAGAACATAAAACTTATTTCAATGAATCAACGTGTGTTTGGGGCTTTGCCTTCTTTGTGCTCTATCTTCCGATAAGAGCTGCTAGAGAGATAAAGAGACATATAAAGTCACGTCTATCCTCAAGGAGCAGGCAAGCCAGTTGAGAGAAGACACAAATACCCATGAAACAATGAGTAAATGAGACAGTGTGGGACAGAGTGGAAAAGTCATGACAGGTCATCTATCAGTGCAAGGGATGTCGGAGAACTGAGTAGTCAGCACGATCTGGGGCAATCTTAGATCTTGGAGGGTGTAGAACTGACACTGGGCTTTGAAAAATATCTATGGAAGAGTGAGAGCAAGTGATAGCCTAAGCAAAGACAAGCAGTCATTTATAAATTCCATGATGGATGTAAGCAAGAAGAGGCGTAGAAAAATAACCCAGGTGGTAGAGAAAGAGTCATTTAAAGAGGCAGTGGGAAATAAGAGTGTGATGTTGAATCAAAAGGAAGACCTTCAAAACCAGTGAAATTTAGAATATATATCTATAGCTACCTATTTATCTACCTATTTATACATATACATTGTATATATATATATGTATATATATATATACACACACACATCTATATGTATGTTTGGTTTTGAGCATAGCTTTGAATCATACAATGGACTCACATTGTATTGGTCTGTTTCCATTTAATATTTTCATAAGTATTTTTCATGTATTATGTATGCTGTATAAACTTATTATTAAATATCTTAAATTAATTTGAATCCTTGCCTTGCCACATGTTACCTGGGTGACCCTGAATAAGTTATTTATCCTCTGTATGGCTCAGTTTCCTATCTGTAAAAGTGGAATAATGATAAAGTTTTATGAAAATTAAAGGCAGAATCTGTCACAGTAGAAGCATTCAATAAATGTTGCCCTTAAGTAGATTTATTATAATATACTTAATCATTCCCCAAATTCAAGAATTTATGCTGTTTTCAACTTTCCACCATTAATAAAGCACTGCTGTTTACCTCAAGAAGCTTTCTTTGTCTTTTTAGAATTAGCTATTTCTTTAGGATAAAGGTTCCCAGAATTGGAATTACCAGAGTCAAAGGTGTGAATATTTGAAGATGCTTGTTACATCTTGCCAAGTAACTGCCCTAACAGGCTGTATAACCTTAACTGCATGAAGTAGTTTTTTTATAAAGCAAAACAGAAGTCACCAGCTTGATGAGGGTACTCAGTATTGTTGGTTTGATTTGTATTTCCTCAGTTAGTAATGAAAATGAACATCCCCCCATCTTCGTAAATGAACAATATTTCCACTTTTGTGGCTTATTTGATCACTATTTTTGTTTATGAATCTGTTGAAGTCTTGATTGCTTTAACATTGCTTTCTGTTGGCATTTTTCTTCTCAGTTTGTACTTTGATGATATTTAGCAGACCCTGATATATTTCCCCGCAACAATTCTTATATCATTTATTCCACATCTCCTCTTCTATGAGAAGAACATTAGCTTCATAATTCCTTAACATGTATTCTTAGCAATTCTTAGTATCTGAAGCAATGTTCTGTACAGTAGGTATTCAATAGATACTTGATAAACCCTGCAAAGAAGGTCATTTTTTTCACCTCTGATTGTTTTCCAAAATTTAAAATATATATATATGTATATATATATATATGTGTGTGTGTGTGTATATATATACATATGTGTGTATATACATATATATATATATAAAATCAATGATCCTCAGTGCATGGCTGTCAACTATAGTCACATGTTTTTATTGGATAAATGCCAAACTTGTTTCTTATTACAAAGAGTATATCATTGAGCCTTCATCGGAGAAGAATAGTGTCTTAGTTTGACTGTAACAAAAATACCACAGACTTTATTTTTCACACTTATGGACGCCAGGACATCCAAGATCAAGTCACTTACAGAGAAGGCATCTGGTGAGAGTCTCCTGTCTGGATTGTAGATAGCCACCTTCTGGCTATACCCTCACATAGCCAGCAAGAGGACACTAATACTATTATGGGAGCTCCACCCTTGTGACCTTATCTAAACCTAATTACCTTCCAAAATCCCCACATATTAATACCATCTCACTGGGGATTAGGGCTTCAACATACGAATTTCTGGGAGACACAAACATGTACTCCATAAAAAAAAAATTGCTGATGAATCCAAACTATTTAGGCCCAGGGAATCACTTCCTTAGTCCAAAATATTAATTCCATTTCTCAGTAAGCATTTTGGTCTGCAAAAAAGGGAAAAAGATAAGGCACCACTTCCCCCTAATACTTTTTGGACATGGAAGTTTTGATGGATAGCAGAGGAATAATGAAGTGCATATTCTCCCGGACAGTCTGACGTAAGCAAGAGAAGCAGAGTGGCCTATATTTCACAAAGAAAACGTTGGCAAGGGCCAAACTGTATGCTCTCAGCACTTGGGTCATTTCATTAGCATTTGTTATTTTTATACATTGGTAGTTATGGATGTCAATGGCATTTTAATATCCCAGAATGGTCATAGCACCAATATACTCACTCCCACTAATATTTCATGGCTCATGGATCATTTTCAAATCAAGAGCCTGGGAGGTAATATGTCTTAACACTTTCTGTAACAGAACTAGTAGGAAGAAAAAAAGAATACTCTTTCCTGGGTACACAATAAACTCTCCCACTTAGTTTTTGATAACTAACATTATTTTTCATTTATTTTTATGAGATATATAGGATACATTTCCTCCAGAGAGTTCTTTTCAGAATCACAAGTACTTAGGTAATTTGCCTGCATGCTATTAATTTTTACTTACTGTCATGGCTTTAAAGCATTTCAGACTCAGGGATTGCTGTGCCACATCCTTCTTAAAGACCCAGACCAAATATCAACCCCCCACATGTTCTTTATTTTATGGCCAAAACTTCATGCCATGCACCTTGAAAGCAGAATTAATATGAATTAAGCTCTCAGCCTCCCTTACATATTACTTCACAATACATTACATTTTGTTGTGTGGAAGGCACCTATTGGATTGTCTGCCCATCTTCTTACTATGAAAATCAACATCTTAGAGAGTAACATATCACAGAGTGAGATTCCCCAAACCCACCTTTTAAATGTCTACAACTGATTGGCTCAAAAGTATCCACCTGACAAGTTAAGTCAAGCAGAGCTTTTCCTAAGAATTTAAAATTAGGAGCAAGAGAGAGGGGAGAAAAGTGAAAAAGCATTTAAAAGATGGGGAAGTAGAGGACTAGAGGATGGAAAGACAGAGAGATTGAGAAGCCCTATAAGGGATTTGACAGTGTTATAAAAGCAAAAGTGGTGTGACATGGCCAGTGTTTTTCCATCACAGGTTATCAGAGGAGCACAGGTGACTGTGTCCAGGAAAAGAAGAAGCAGACAATTAGGGAGGATCAGAATCCAAGGAGGAGAGAATCTTGATGGTTTTCTAGGTTTTGTGCCCAGTCTCTTCCCTAGTCCAAACTGTATTCTTGCCTGTGGCCTTAGTAAGACAAGCATTTCTTCTTTTCATAAATTCCCTCTTTTTAACTTATACCAGATCAAATTGGTTTTCATTGGTTGTAGTCAAAAGCATCTCAATATAAATATGTCTCTGTCTCCCCAATTGGACCATAAGTTTCTTGAGAATCGGGATTTTATTTTATCCGTCTTGATTTTACCCTAATATGTCTAAAACAGTCCCTGGCAATAGTATGTGCTTGCTTAATATTGATGTAAAATGCTGTTGAATCATCTAATTGTTCAACATGTACTCATGAATATTGCATTGAAAAGACCCACTGTGAATATTTTGGGATAAACGTGGCAAATATTTAACAAATGCCACTTCAGCTTGGGAGCTAATATACTCCATCTACCTTTGAAAGATAATTTCAGATTATTTCAAAGTTCTTTTATGGCAAAAAAGAAACAAGAAACCAGGTTTTACTTCTCTCAAAATACTCCTTCTAATGCAAAACATTTTGTACCTACATATATATTCTTTTAAGTATGACTCCAAACTTTTCCAGTTCATAATAGGTGGATACCTCCTCAATTTGCAAACATATGCTAAACCTTGCCTCATCCTAGGTACTAAAACTGGACCCAAATTGAAAGGAAAGAGATAAAGAAAGAGTCTCTCATCTTGAAGTATTCACTAACTAGTGAGAAAGAGAATTATAAAAATACATAATTATAGTGCTGTAAAGGTTCTAAAGTAGAGTTCTTAGTGGAGGAAAGGATAAAGAAATCCTCCCAAAGGAGGTAAGTTTGAAGCCAGAGAGTGAATGATAAATAGGAATTTACTCACTCTAGATAAATAAATAAATAAATAAATAAATAAATAAATAAATAAAAATATTGCATTAAGCTGTACAAAGTAGAATATAAAATAACAAGGTTGGGGGGGTGCTGTTTCGGTTGATAGTAAAGGCCATTATTGTAAGTTATATTTAGAAGTTCAGAAATCATCTTGTAAGCCATGGTACAAAGAAATGATGATTTGGGGCACCTGGGTGGCTCTGTGGGTTAAAGCTTCTGCCTTCGGCTCAGGTCATGATCTCGGGGTTCTGGGATCGAGCCCTGCTTCGGACTCTCTGCTCAGCAAGGAGCCTGCTTCCTCCTCTCTCCCTCTCTGCCTACTTGTGATCTCTGTCTGTCAAATAAATAAATAAAATCTTAAAAAAAAAGAAATGATGATTTCTAAAAAATGATGGTATAAAGTGGTCACACATGTGTTTAAGTAATTATTTAATAGCATCATTACTGAGAATTTACTAAATGCCAGGTACCATGATCAAGACATGCAATGCTATGTAATGCTATGAATCTGTGGGAGAAAAATGACTCTATACAACTAACTATAAGAGGCATCATCTGAAATTATATACATAACTAGTATATGCTAGCTACTCTCAAAATATTAGTTCTTTTTCCTTGATCTCAGCCTTAGAACTAACCCACTAGACAGCAAGCTCTTTGAGGGTGGGTTAGAGGAGGGCCTCAGGAGGATGTGACTTCAGGTTGACCTGTGAGCTGGACCCTGGCAATTGGAGGCTCCTGACTACTGTCAGGAATAACTTTCCTATGTCTTTGGAATGTACATCCTTCCTGCTATTCCCATACTAGCAGTTGTTTTGAGGATGTCTGTATCCTCAAAAGAGAAAGGTACTATTGAGATCAACTAGACTGAATACATAACTGACCCCATTTAAGTCCTCTATATAAATTTGAGACTCTGGAGAGCAAGTGTGGAGATGGACTCATCTTGAGCCCACTCAGTTAAGCCTTGTTTGTAAGTTCCTTTGCTTATGGAGACTGTCACCTATCAATCTGAAATGGTGTGCCTTATTTTTTGTTGCTCCTTGCCCTCCATGTACAGGGGCCAGTTTGTGAACCAACATGGTAAGTGCTATGATTCCTTTCCCTTGAAATTGGAGGCACACAGCAAAAGAGTAGTAAATGTTTTGATGAATAAATTGACTGACAAATTACTTAATCTCTAGTGCATGGTGGAGGCACAATGGAGCAAGGTCTTATTTATAGTCAGCAAACTCTCACATCCAACTTGAAGCCCTCTTTAGTATAGTTAGTGTTTATCTTTTTATTTCTTCCCCAAAGAAACTGCCACCATGATGACAGTAATTAAAAGGAAAAGAAGGGGCAGCCAGAACACAAAGTCCCTGGTTTGGGGTTTCAGGGTTTCTAGGTTGCTGGTCCCAGATTGCTACTTATGGGGCATATATCACCTTGGATGTGTTATTAATCTCTCTTGAGGTAAACCTTCACTCATAGAAGTCTACTTTCTGGGTAGTGGAATAATTTAATAGTATGTAATATAAAGTACTATATAAATGAAAATAACTGTGTGGAATGGTAAAAATGGGTTAAAATTGAACCATTACTAACCCAGTGTTTTCAATGATATGGAAATAGAAGGAGAAATCGATCACAATCAGGAGGAAGCAAATTTTTTCAGGCATCTCCTAAAACCTCTACTACCTACTTCTTTTAATTCTTCCTCAACCAATAGACTTTAATCGACTCAGACTCCATCTCTGAGGATGAGGTTTAACTACCATGAATATTTCTACATAATGTATATAGCAGTGTCTTTTGTGGGGGGAAAGTCAAGATTAAAATAGTATGGCTGACCCACCTCTTCAACCCAACCATCCTAAATCAATACCATACCATGGGGCCTCAGGACAACCACTAGCTCTGAGAAAAAAGTATCTTCTCCCCATATATCTGGCATATAGCTCCAGGTGCACCAGAGGAGAAAAGCATTTATCTTCTTTAGAAACATCTAAATTAGGCACTTGCCAGAGGCAGGGCAGCAGGCAGCAAGACCCAATGGCCAATGAAATATTTTGAGAACAAAAGGAAATTGTGTTTACAATTGTGACATTATTTCTATTGGCATAACTTCCAAAAGAATCTAGAAGACCACACCAAGGCTAAACAAAATTAAGGAACCATTTGATAAAGGCAAACCAATACACACTGGTCAACCCTAAAACTAAGAGATCCATATTTCAGTCCCAATGGTACCATTTATTAACTGGGAATCCCTAGGAAAGTAACAGGGTCTATGGGTCTCTTATTTCTTATATAAAATAAATGTGTTGGATTAGAAAGGTGGATGTTGGGATAAGTGATTAAAGTAGCCTCTGGCTAACTTAGCTCTAAAAGCAATTTATTGGAAAGATTCAACCATGTCACATAATTGAGAGGAGGCCCAGAGAACCAGGCCATGAACGGGCAGGGACCAGAGAGGCCCTGGGAACTTTAGAAGCAGGAATACTTGCACAGCCTAACTAGGACGTCCATGCCAGAGCAAATGAGCATCAACCCTTCTTTTTCCTTCCTCTTCTTCTTCTTTTTTAAAATCTTTCTCTCTCTTCATACACTCTTGAGAGAGAGAGAACCACTGACCTAGTTTATCTCTTTGGCTTCCCATTGACTAGGTGAGAGCAAGACTGGTACATTATATATATTTTCAAGATTTTATTTATTTATTTGAGAGAGAGTGAAAGTGAGAGAGATCACAAAGTAAGAGGGAGAAACAGACTCAGTTCTGAATGGAGAACCACATGTAGGGCTCCTAGGACCCTGGGATCATGACCTGAGCTGAAGGCAGACATTTAACCAACTGACACACCAGATGCCCCAAGACTAGTATGTCTAAATCCAATTAAATCTTCACATGATTGGGAGAGATTATTTCCTAAAGTGAAATTTGGCTGTTATAATCAGAAGGTAGAATGGACTCTGAGTAGCCAAAAATCTGCAAGTGTCCACTTCAATGGGTGTTAAGTTACTTTATAGCAATAATATCCTGGAAGTCCATTTAGACTTTATTTAACTATAAAAGAATTCTGACAGAGATAATTGCCAACATAAAGGGGATGTATACCTAAAGGCAAATGTTGGCTCCTCTGGGAGTCTGATTTAGTGAGTCTTGGGTGAACTGATGAATGTGTATCTTCAAAACACTTCCAAGGGTTATGATCCCAGGTCAGGTTTGGTACCCACCACTGTTCCATTTGCTTAACAGGAGAATACACACACACACACACATACATACACCTGCCATTGTGTCATTAGATAATATATAAAAAACACTCTAGAAAGAGAGAAAGGAGGAGAAAGAGAGAGAGAGAGATGATAGATAGATGTGATGACCGGACACCTTAAAAATCACAATACCCTAACCTTCTTTATCTTATACTCTAGCCCTAGAGGGCAAGAGAGAGGAGTATTACACAGTACAGTTTAGCCCAAGCAAAAGCAGCAAATACTCTCCCACTCTCCTTTATTAGAAACACTCAATTTAGCAATCCTCCTCCCTCCTGCTGTGCTCACTGCTCCCCCTCCCCACCTCATACGCCATATGCTTTTAATCATGCCCCCACGGTTTCTCTTCCTGCAATGTCCCGGGCAAATTAAACTTGAAAAACAGAAATCTGAGAACTTGGAGCAAACATGGAAACTCGTGACAATGGTAGTAATCAGCAACCAGGCTGAGTTCTCAGCCTACAGGGAGGCAAGAAGATTGTTTTGGCCCTCAATACAA
The DNA here is from genome assembly GCA_004024625.1 of Mellivora capensis. Classification (NCBI taxonomy): domain Eukaryota; kingdom Metazoa; phylum Chordata; class Mammalia; order Carnivora; family Mustelidae; genus Mellivora; species Mellivora capensis. Next base: position 164,420 of record PISX010000764.1, on the reverse strand, counting down.
CTAAACCTATAGTATACAGACTTATGGTCAAAGGGGCTAATTGCACTCTTTGTGACTTTTCTTGGATTTTCCTCATGGGCTTCTGAAATTCTATTCTAGAAGGTGCTGTTAAGAATGACTCTAGTTCAGGGGCACCTGGGTGGCTCAGTGGGTTAAAGCCTCTGCCTTTGGCTCAGGTCATGATCCCAGGGTCCTGGGATCCAGCCCCGCATCGGGCTCTCTGCTCAGCAGGGAGCCTGCTTCCCTCTTTCTCTCTCTCCCTACCTGCCTCTCTGCCTACTTGTGATCTCTGTCAAAAAAAAAAAAAAAAAAAAAGACTCTAGTTCAGATATTGGGGAAAGGGTTCTTTTTTCCATTTTTTTCCCCAGAATTTCCAAAATTCTACATTTTAGGAAGTTTGTGAAAATTTTGACACTGCCTTCAAAATATTTAGTGACATAATCATAAATTATTTTTTTAGGGAAATCATACTATAACTTCCATCAGATTTTTACCAAGACTTGTATACTATAAGAAACAAATCTATTCTAAATCACTCTCCTAAAAGCTATAACTGTAATGGCTAAAGTCTTTAAATCTATAAATCAGACATTGCTTCAACTCTTTTTCCTACTAGCTTTCAAGATGTGAGACCCTGGGCAAGTTACTTCTAAATCTTTGTCTCCATAGTCATTTATGGCAATAAAAATATCTGCTTGATAACATTATCTTACAATCAGATAGATTAAAAATAAAAACTGATGGCAGAGTACCTGGCTGTCTTAGTCTGTCCAGGCTGCGATAACAAAGTACCATAGACTAAGCAGCTTATAAACAACATAAATTTATTTCTCATAGTTATAGAAGCTGGGAAGTCCAAGACCAAGGCATCGGTATATACAGTATCTGGTGAAAGCCTGCTTCCTGGGTCATACTTGGCTGTCTTTTCACTGAGTCTTCTACATGGTAGAAGGTACATGTGAATTCTCTGGGGTCTCTTTAATAAGGGCATTAATCCCAATCATTAAGGCTCTCCCCCTATGACCTAAACACCTCCTAAAGGCTTCACCTCCAAATATCACCACCTGGGGCATGAGGTCTCAACATACAAATATGAGGGTACACAACCATTCAGCCTATAGCATTGTCAATCCATATTAGATTTTATTATTAAATCCAAATTAGATTTTATTATTATCATTATTGTTATTATTATTATGCATTATTATTATCATTGACAGAGAACTTGAAAGCCAAAGATGACCAATACAATCAGATGATGACAGAACCAAAACATAGAGGCAGGTCTTTTTATTGGTAGTAAAATCCACTAATGGCAACAGATGCCTAATTTTACTGGATCTGTTGGAATATCCTAGCCAAGAAGGAATAAACATGACAATATTAGAAACATGTTTGCAGCATGGCCAATAGCACATATGATAGGCTTTACATCTATCAAAGATGAGTTCACCCGAAACACCAACTACCAAAAGTCGAACAGTTATTGCTTCACAAAAATTTATGGGACCTCGGAAGTCATTAAATCCAGGACTTCATTTCATAGATAAGAAATTGAAGTTCATATTGGTCAGGCACTAGGACACAACTAAGATCAACTGAGAAACAAGCTAAGAGGCCAATTTATAGTAGCCTAAATGATCATTCTAAGTCCCTGCTGCATTTTCTTTTTTTTTTTTTTTATTTATTTGAGAGAGAGGCAGTGAGAGAGCATGAGCAAGGAGAAGGTTAGAGGGAGAAGCAGACTCCCCGTGGAGCTGGGAGCCTGATGCGGGACTCAATCCCGAGTCTCCGGGATCATGACCTGAGCCAAAGGCAGTCGTCCAACCAACTGAGCCACCCAGGCATCCCCCTGCTGCATTTTCTAAAACTTTACCTGAGGATCAGAAGAGCTGAGTTTGAATTTGGGGCTGGATATATATATTAAATGTTCATTCTCAGAATATCTGTCAAGTACCAACTAGAGATAAGTCTCATGAACATCAGAGAATTCAATAGTAGACCATAAAAAAATAAGAAAAATCAGGTCTGTGACATTACGGAACCTCTAAAAAATGAAAACATACATGAAATGACAGATTACCAACTGATTTAATTGCAATTGTGTTATAACACCTGAGTAGTCTAAATACACCTGCCTCACACACAGTGTTAGTGTGATTATCACGAGTGAATGCATGGTGGGCACATAACGGAGTTAGTGAATCTCACTCATTAACTATTATTATATGTGCTCCCCTATTCCCCACATTGTTTGTCAGTTACTACTCTTTGTGTAGAATACTTCAAGTCAAGAAATTATATTTCACAAAGTAAGTTGTTTTTTTGACTCCAGTTTGGCAGAGGTCACCAGGATTTTCATTTTTTTCACAGATACCACTGAAACACTTTCATGTTTTAGAGCTCTTTAGTGATCTTCTCTAGGTTTTATTCATTTTTCTCCTAGTTCCTGGGAAAGCTTGTCCTTTGACAGGTGAAATCATGAGTGACTTAAAATGAAATAGCTTTTTAAAAAATTTAAACACAGAGGATATTTCTTTTTCTTCACTATTTAAAGAGGTGGGGCAGAGAGCAATGGTCCAGGAGGTTCTTTTCTTCAGGGCTGATCTAAAAGGTCAGGACTCTGTGAAGTTAAATTTTATCTATACTGTAGCTCTCGCAGCCTGCTTGAAGCACAGCTATCCGTGACTCTATTCATCTTTCAACCATCTCCCAGCACCTCCATTCTTCCCTCAGCTCCACACTGACACCACATATTCCTCCAATGCTTATTTTGTAAAATCCTTGCCCCGATCAAACCCTCAAGTTACCTCCCTGTTATTGAAGGATCAAGTTGAAGTTCTTCTGAATTTCTAATCCCAGCTCTGCCTTGTACTCATTCTGTGGCCTTGGGCTAGCTCCTAATTGTTCTAAGCCTATTTTGGTGCATTTAAAGGGGCAAACACCTACCTTTGAAGGTGATTGCTGGATAAAACAAAATGTCATGAAATAGTTTGCAATGCTACATTCAATGGGTGTTCACAAAATGTTACTTCCTTCACCTTCTTCTAATAGCCTCTAGGTGAGCATCTAGCCAGTGATGAGGGTTTTCCAAGGCTGCTTGGCATAGACCTAGCTTCTGCTGATGGGACTGAGGACGACAATGACAAGTAAGAGAAAGGACAGCTAACCAGATGTGAAACCTATGGCCCTGTTGTAACTATAGAAACTCCTTTTACATCTGTTCCAGATAACAGGATTTCACAGGTATTTGGCTTTATAAAATAATTTTAGATCTAAACTGAGTTGGAAAGGGGGAAATTTAGCCAACTGCAAAGTTAGAAGGAAGAGGACACACAAGACTTCCCTCACTTCTGATACCACTGCAAGTTCTCAAAAACATCCTCAGGTAAATTATTCACTGGAAGGACTCACGGAACACAATGAAAGTGGTTCTGTTCACAGTTAAAGTTTGTTACAGATAAAGGACATACATTAAAATCACCCAGGGTAATAGGCCTATGGGGTGGCTTCCATGAGGCTTTTTAATATGTAGCTCAGAATTGCCCTTTTCCTGTGGAATTAGGGCAGTGTTATTCTCCTAGGTCAAAGAGACAATGCTCATGGAATATTGCCAATCAGGGAAGCTCACCCAGTCCTTGTTGTCCACAGTATTTATTGGGATCCATCATGTGTATTCATGATTGATTACCCACGTAGCTGATCTCACTCTCTATTCCAGAAGTGGATTCAACACCATATGACCCAAGGCCTGGACCCTAAATCTCATTGTTAGACTATCCAATGTGACCCAAAGTCCCCACACAGTTAAAGACATTCCTTCCAGGCATGAAATTCCAAGACTACCTCTTAGAAGCCAAGGACAAATCCAGACTTCTCTTTGAGCAAGGCTTAATTCTTCCCCACACAGAAACCCATTCTCTCAAATGTACACCATCTACTACAGCTAAGTCAGTTATGATCTCCTGCACTTCAACCTTTTACTTTTGTTTTTTATTTGTTTTGCTTTATTTTTTATTTTTGTTTTCAACCTTTTATTCATTACTGTACCTGAAATTCCCTATATTCCTCTTTCTGTTTTCCCTTAGTTCAAGACCTGTCTCAAGTCAAACCACTGCTGTTTACAACCACTGGCTCATATTTCACTTTTTTACTTCCAGTAGTTTATCTCACCTACATAATTTTCAGCACTTCACTTCAACAAATATTATGTCTACAATGTTCTGGAGGGAAAAAAAAAGATTGAGAGAGAGAGAGAGAGAAATGACTAGCATAGTAATCCTTGGTTTAAGGAGCAAGACCAACAGGTTATTTTTATTCAGTTGTTCAGTGCATATTTATCTAGTATATACTCTAATAAGGACCGAAATTAGTTGTTAAAATTCATAATTATCTAGAATTATAGGCAGAAAAAAATGTAAGAGAGGATGTGGGTGATGGGATCAGATTCTGGTGGGTCTTGGTATAACATTAAGGAGCTAAGCTTTTATTCTAGAATCTTGTATTTCCTTAATGGTGAAATATTTACCCTAATACAATGTTAGTTGGTACAAAGATAACCCTTTTCAGTTATTAGTTATACATTTAATGAATCTCATACAAAAACATTATGTAACCAGCATATTCCAACCTGTGATTTGTTATTATTGCTTAGAACAGGTAATTATAAAAAGCGGATCATTTTACAGTATTTAACAACCACTGTGGCCACACTGCTATATACTAGCTGTATCAGCCCTGGGTATAGATAATCTGCAGCTATGACTAAAATCATGTAATATCTGGAGTTTGAGAATTACCAGGATGATAAAGGGAATGGCATGTTCAGGTATGGGTTAAGGAAAGTATCCAAGGGACCATGGTAGAAAGTGGATCAGACTAGGATAAGGCAGGAGTTGGAGACACCAGTGAAGATGCTACTGAAACAGCTGAGAAATAAGGAAGATCTGAATCAGATCAGAGAAATAGGGTTCAAGAAGAGGAGATAGACCTTTATCAGTCTTTATGACTTGGAGAATGAAACAGAAATATGAGTTGGAAAGGGAAAAAAAATCTCAGTTTCTAGTTTGTGTGATCCAAGATTATGGTGGCAACCAAGACAGGAAATACAGAATGAGAAACAAGTTTGGAAGGAAAGAAAATGAATCTGTTTGGAAGGTAGAATGAGTTCTCAGTATACTTATGGTATACTACCTCATTGTTTCATGTGTGCAAATTTCCTCTTCAATTAAAATTTAACCAAGACAAAAAAATAAGTGATATCCCTTTTTTATGTATGCCAGAAAATGTTTAGTAAAAGAGCACCAGCTTTTTACTAGTCTTTGAGTGCCAGGGCCAGTTAGCTGTGTGATCCAGTGCAAGTTGCTTAATCTGAGTCTCAGTTTCCACATTTCCAAAATGCAATAATAATAATAATATTGATATCTGCCACACACATTGTAAAGAGCTACATGATTTTTAGTTGGGTGGGGGTTGGGAGGTGATCTTATGTTGAATAAGAATTTCTTCCTGATTGTCTTGAATCACTTGCCAAAATACCAGTAGTGAGAAAATGTCTGTTTATGAGGAGACCAAAGTCAAAACCAAATGTATATTTCTCTCCCAATCTAACTTTCAAAAAGCAAAGCTGCCTGATAACTGTATCCAGATATCAAAAGGGAAACAGATGTTGCCCTACTTAACTCTGCATTTCTTCATTCTTGAGAAAAAAACAAGTTTTCATACCTCAAATTCACTTGTGTAATCAAGAGGGCTTTGTCCCTTTCTTCTGCCTCACCCCTGGGTCTCAGTCATCTGAGATTATGCCCAAGCCTGGTTGTGATTTGCATTGTGTATTGTAATACCTAACGTATGGGTACTTCTCTATTATTATTTAAAAGAAAAGAAAAGAAAAGTCAAAGTCAGACTTTCCAAGTATAAAATGAAACCCACCTGAGTACATCTTAAACAGTATGTTTCTAATGTGAGAAAAATTTCAATAAAAGACTTCCTAGAGCCTCTTTGCAAGAAGGCAAATATCAGACTACCCAGACAGAAGAACAAGAAGGCTATTTACATGCCTCCTATTGGTCAGAGATCTCAGTGCCTGAGAACACAGGTCATTACTAGTTGCCAGGTAACTTGTGCTGGAGGTCTTTCACTTGACCCTATAGATCCATGGTCCCTCCTCCTAAATCTGACTTTAGTGAGTTACATTAAAAGGCCCTCTTTCATCCTTTGGCTTCTTTTTTGCTCCACCCAATGAAATAATCTATAAGATTCTCCTCTAGTTGTCCAATCCAACCTATGTGTAGTTTCTGCTTCCTGCTGAAATCTGACTGATATACTGATCTCAGGAATAAAATAAGTCTCAGAATGTAAAAGCCATACTCCAAAATTCAGTTTCCTTGCTGCCATGGTGTCTGATATTCCCATACCTCTTACTCCTTCAGATTATAGGAGGCAGCACTGTCCGAGAGAACTCTCTGAAATGATGGAAATGTTTAATGCAGTGCTATCCAACCAACGTGGTAGCCACCAGCCACATATATGGACACTGAACACTTGAAATATGGCTAGTGCAGCCAAGAGACTAAATTCACATTTTTATTTAATTTTAATCAAGTAAAATTTAAATTTAAATAGCCACATATGATTGGCAGCTACCATTGTAGACAGTGCAGCCTAGAAAAAACACATACATTATCTGGGAAGAATTGTGCCTTAATTCTTGAATGGTTTTTAAGTGTTGTTGCTAACATTTCAGATCACCTCTAATCCTAAAGTCACATGCAGGAACAAAAGGATCCTTATTCCTTCTTGTCTGTCTTTTTCATCTTTATCTCCCAGATCCAAACCCATTGCTCCAACTGAATTGAGCTCCTTTGTTTGCTGTTCTGCTTTTCCAACTACTTTATCACCGCCACTACCATCTCCACCTCATTCTCTTTTACAAACTCACTTTCTCCTTCCTCATATTTCTAAGCAGTATTTCCTGAGTCAAGGTCTTCATTCCTCAACTGAATTTGTCATACCTTCAGTGGTTTACCTACTACTTCACCTATCATTGCTCTGTAGGTGGCTCCAAAATCTTTGTCTCTACTCAGGAACTAACTCTCTACATGCAATCACCATTCCTTTATTATTCTTTCAACATATATTTTTGAGTATCTACTATGTATTAGATTTTCAATAATGTTGCTACAGTTTAATAACAATAACATCAATAATAATAATGGCTAATATTTATTTAGTATTTTCATGTGTCATGCACTATGGAAGAGCTTTCCCTATATAACTCATTCAGTCCTCTTACAATACTATAAATTAAGAGCTATGGTCATACCCATTTAAGGGTGAATAAACAAGCACAGAGAAATCTAGTAATTGCCAGAAGCCATACAGCTAGTAGGTAATGGAGTCAGTATTTGAATGAAGGTAGTCCAGCTCTAGAATCTATGCCCTTTACTATTACTATGTTGTACTGCCAATGGCCACACCCCTGGAAGGGCAAACCAGGAGAGTCTCCATCTGTTCCTAGAAACCATATACTAGTATCAATTATACTAGGCATATTCACAGTGCACATCAGAGGCTAGTACTCTTTTTACAATTTTCTAGAAATCGCAAAACATAAATAGTATGTAACTTACATGTGTGAGTTTTTCTTTTTTACCCCTAAAGCCTTTGGTGGTAAATAATGCTAATGTGGATCAAAGACATTCCCTTAAACTCAGACAATAGTATTCAGACAGGGAAATCAAACAGTATTGAGACAGAGTGTTGTGATAGAAAGAATACTACTCATCCCTATCCTGGAAGACAGTTTGCCACAATGTATAAAAAGTTGTAAAAATATACATTATCTGTGACCTGGCAATTCAATTCTGGAAATACACTCTGAGAAAATAATCAGAGAAATTTGCAAATATCTATGAACAAAGATGTTCATCTGCAGCATGATTTGTGATAATGTTAAACTTGAAATAACCGAAATGTGTAGCAAAAAGGAATTAAATATTTTTGTATCTATAAAATGTATGTTAAGCAGTGATCAACAACAAATCTGTATATATGTTCACATAGAAAGTCTCTTTTTTTTAAAGTAAAGAGTCTATATAGTAAAGTCATTTTTAAAGGAATTATTAATATGTATAAGAAAATTTAAAAATTTAAAAATTTTAAAAATCTGTAAGCGTATATACCAAATGTTATCTCCAGAGTATAGTATTGTGGTTGGATGATTTTTATACTTTTCCCTTTTCTTACCAAAAACATTATGTTACTCAATTAATAATTATTTTTAAATAAAAATTCATTAGTTGCCTTAATATAGAGGCATATTAAATTTTATGTTACTGAAGCTGAATTAGAAGTGGATATGGTAGTATTACTTACTAGGGCATGCTTATTTCTAAAGTCATGGTTCTGTAAAAATAAAAAACAAGACTCTGCATTGTAAATTTAGACCATCAATTTCATTATACATTTTTATCTAAATTGTCAGGGTCTAATTTATGGATAATCTTCCTTGACTCTTCCCTTGATTAAAATTTGATTAATGAAGGTCAACTGTTCCTTGATTGAATGGATGACAAGGGAAACAAACAAATACAAATAAATAAATAAAACAACTGGAATGCAGATCTCTCTTCTGTTATTTCCTGGAGATAATGATCTCAGAAAGAGTTATTTAATCTTTCCTAACTTCAAATTAGTTTCCTGTATGTGGAAATAAAAATAATAAATAATTCAAATAAATTTAATGGGTATAAAATAAGGTATGTATGGAAGAGGCATTCTGTAAATTTAAAGCATTACATCAATGTTAATCAGGGAAGGGTGATGATATTTTTGGTTTGTTTTCCTCTGTCATTTACTCATTTTGAGACTTTTAGCAAGTCATTTAGCCTTAACAATTGTCAAATGCTTCTTCCTTAAAACAAAGACTGAATAGAGATGATGACCTCTCCAGTTGTTTCTGACTCTGTCATTCTATTATTCTACTGGCCTGTTTGTGGCTTGTGACAGCTTCTTCCAGGGCCCTGGAAAATGATATGGAAATGGAGCTCATCGAGTATGGCAGGAAACATGAAGCTGACTTCAGTGCTGATGTGATGATGGGTAGGATGGCTTTAGAAGAACTGCTCTGTCCCATCGTCCTCTCTGAATCATTTCCTCTCCAAGTCAGGGCACATATGAAGAACAAAGAAATTCTTCAGTGACTGTATACTGGAAACCAACCCAGAATTGATTCCTAAGGAACCGCATGGAGAAAGCTGTGCCTGGAGCATGAACTCTGCCTTCCCCAAAGCCTGGGCTGACTCTCTTGCACTGCATATCCTAGAAAGCCCTATGGTGAAACTGAGTGGTAATGACTCTTTAAACGTATTTATGGTAGCAAAAAAAAAAAAAAAAAAAAAAGGTGTGTGAGAAGAGTTCTTCTGACCAGAGGCTATGTTACTTATAGAAAATAACTTCTGGGAAAAAAAAAAAGTGCCACTTTTCTCATTTGTGAAAGTTATAAAAAATGTCCAGAAAAATAGAATATCAGAGGAGGAAAGGTATTGATTAATTGATTCAGCCCAATCTTGTATAAAGGTAGAAAGTGAGACAAAGTGGGGTTAAAGGGTACAATAATGAAATTGAGTCATCCAAAATGTACTATTTCCATTGCAGAACAGGACCTTTATACACACACATGTATATACACATATATAATAAATACACATTATATATATATATATATATATATACACATCATGTCAGTGAATATGATCTTGAGATACATAGACAGACTTCATGATATCAACCTATAAAGTAGATATAATTTACTTTCTAATTTTTAAATAAGGAAGCAGATATTAGGCAAGATTGAATGACTTCTCAAGGTCACAGATCTAATTAGTAGCAGAGCTTGAGCTTTTTGTCCTTGACAATCAGAATCAGAGAAAAGGAAAACTTCTTTTTTTCCTTTTTTTTTTTTTTTTTTCCCCTAGCTAAGAACATCCGGCCCGGGGATGAGTAAGCAGACACTAAGGTACTTTTTTAACTTCCTAAAGATATAACAACTTGGATGCCTCTAAGTATCAGCCAGTTATTCCTTTATAGTCTTGCTTTCTATCCTGGCCACAGGCAAAGTGGCATTATTATACTGTGAGTCATCATGCTAATAAATAAATCTAATTTGAAGATACCCCTTCTTCACTTTCTGGCACGATTTAACCCTCCCCACTTCTTCCCGTCCCTTTCCACTTCCAGCAACATTCTCTGGTGTCTAAGAACAAAATGTCACCGAAGCAGTTGCATGAAATAAAGAGAGGACAAGAAGATGCTAAAATATTGCAAAACTGACTTTGGAAAGGAACTTTTGGAGCCATCTCAGATGACTTAGTGAGTACCTTTGATGACAGAAAGAATGCAGAAGGAATGTTCAAGGATATACTAGAGTTTGCAAAAAGACTGTTTGAAAACTATTGGTAGTAGTCAATGAGGGAGAGAGAGGGAAGTACTCAGTCAGGTAACAAGTCCATATATTTTTAAGCTCTTCTTCCAAGCTTCAGAGCAACTTCTACTTTGGTTTGCAACTTTTTTTATCCTTCACCATTTTGGTCATTTCTTTTCATATCTGTATCTTCAAGGGTAAATTTATTGATTAAAAAAATAATCCTCAGGGCCTATCCCAGAGCTTGGCATAGAGAACACTTTCATAAATATTTACTCACTGCAAAAATATGATTCATAGGAATTGGAAGAGTGGAGTGGAGTGGTTGAATAGTTTGTCTGAATAGCATTTCGTCTTTCAGGGAAGCATCTCTCTCCAAGGCTATAGTAATTCTTTCTTCCAAATATTCAGCCTACCTTGGCCCTACAGACATGAAACCTTTAAGGGTTCATTCTCTTTTGGGCATCCCAGATGGGTAAACATGTGTGATCCAAGCCAGGCCAATCAGGGCTTTCCTCAAACATTTTGTTAGCACAATCAGAAAAGCTGTTCTTTATTTTTCTGACTCCATGCATTCTAAAGACCAAATAACTTGGAACTGTCCTGAGGTCTTTTGCAATTAAGAGACTGAGAAAAATGAGAATCAGAGTGTTTTGGTGCCATCCTATAAACTTTTGAATGTAGGCATATCTGAATCTATCTTTTGTTTTTCCAGTTATATGAGTCAATAAATTCTCTTACAATTTGAGTTGAGGTTCTCTCATTGGCAACCAGGAGACCTGGCCAAGACAATAAATCATGTGCATTCATAGAATCTCTTTCCACATTTTAGATTCCGTCACCCCATTCAGAAATAATCGAGAAGGATGAGCTGCTGGCTCCTAAATACTCCATGTAAAGGAACAACTGAAAATTTCATGGATGATTTATATTAAAGAAAAATGCATGTAGTTAAGTGTTTTCTAGGCTTGTGAGAAGAGTCTCAGCAAAAGCCATCATAGGGTATTTTCTTCCCAAGTATCAAGTGCTGGGTCTTATATATTTAACCTCTTCTTTGCCTTTAGGACAGTTACAGGACAGTCCATATTTAGTGGAAGGATTGCGAGAAGTGGACTCAAGACACAAACTCTATCATCTGCTATGCTGTACCTCACTATATCCTCAGATAAGGGACATTCATTCTTTCATGTCTCACATTCTTTATTGCTAATGAGGGGATCATAGTACCCATTTCATGGGTAGTTGTGGGCATTGAATGAAATTATATGTAAATATGAAAGCTTAGTCCAATGTCAGACTTAAAATATTTTGTGTATATCTCTACTGTAGCAAAGTAAATCATGCTAAAAAGGATTTACTCAGTGTTTTCATTCCATATGAATGAAAACCCTATGAACTAGGGTTTGCTTTAGATGTTAGGGTAAAGTAGTAATAAAACCACATATAATAATAATAGTAATAAATAATATATTAATATAATAATATAATATATTATATATTATATATAATAATATAATATATTAATATATAAATAATAATAGTAATAAAACCACCCTTGGGATACTTACATACTACTGGAGGAAAAAGACAATAAGAAAAAACAAATGTATAATATAATATAATATAATATAATATAACATAACATAATATAGTATCTGGACCTTATAAGTGCCACAAAGAAAAATAAATCAGGGTAAAATAATGCCACTTTATATGGTAAGGTCATAAGGCATCACCAAAATGGCAATTGAAGCAAAGCCAAAATGAAGTAAAGTAATAAACCATATGACTAGCTGGAGTAGAACATTCCAAGCTGAAGAAAGAGCTACTGACATGTTTGAGGACCAAAAATGAGAACTTTGATGCTGCAGCAGAGTAAACAAGGAGAAGAATTGTAAGAAATGGCATATATGTCTGATTTTAATATAATTGTCTCTTTATTCATGTTCACTACACTCAACTTTAAGCTCCTAGAGAATAGGGACAGCATTTCTGCATCTACATTCCCAATGTCTAGCATAATATCAACAAAGAATAGATGTTGAAACATTTAGTATATATTTGTAATAAATTATGCATGTATAATTGAATTATTGGCATCTTAGTAAGTGATTGTCAGCTTTGGATCTAAATGATACATTCTGTTTAGGCCAGATGTTGTTCACTGTCTTGTTAATTTTGGCCATTCTAACTGGTGTAAGGTGGTATCTCGTGAAACTTACTCAGAGATGCTATATAATATGACTAAAATTCCAAGTGTTTGGTCTGGAAAGAACTTTAGTTTAAGTCTTATAGTTCCCAGTCTAGTGTTCTTTCTATTTAGGAAAGATTCAGTTACTAGTATGGATTGAAGAATCACCTTAACTAAAGCAAATGTGAAATTAAAACTAAAAGTGGCTAACTGTAATTCTTTTAAAATATCTGAGGTTGGGGATGCCTGGGTGGCTCAGTCTGTTAAGCGGCTGCCTTCGGCTCAGGTCATGATCCCAGCGTCCTGGGATTGAGTCCCGCATCAGGCTCCTAGCTCGGCAGGGAGCCTGCTTCTCCTTCTGCCTTTGCCTGCCACTCTGCCTGCCACTCTGCCTGCCTGTGCTCGCTCTCGCTCTCTCTCTCTCTGACAAATAAATAAATAAAATCTTAAAAAAAAATAAATAAAATGTCTGAGGTTGGATTATTTAAATGAGAAACATATAATCATTATCTTAGTTATATAATCATATTGAACTAGCCATGAAAAATATAAACAAATACTACACAAAAAATAAAACAATTTGTATTTATTCAGTGTCTCATCAGAATAGGATAAAGCCTAATGTTAGTTAACATAAAGTAAATTTCTATTTTCTTTGCCTAAGCTTCACTTTTATGAATTTACATGACACCTAGGCAAGAGAGTATAGGAGATCCTCTTCACATCATTATCCATTATTTAAATCCCTGTAATTATAAGACTGCATGGGAAAGAAACATCATAAAATGAAAATATTCTCCTATAATCACAGGTAAAAATCTTCTCTACTTTAGCATTTCTTCTTTCTTTCTAACAATGTATTTTATTACTATTTAGATTATCTGTGAGAGTCATTTTCTGCTATTTATAAGACATTAAATATCCAGAAACTATAATGCAAACACAATGCAAATTAACTACAAATAAAATTATAAATCTTTCTAGAAATTCACAGTTCCTTGAAGTATGGTAAATTCTCATGGCAGAACTTCTCAAATTCTCCCAAAATCAATGACATAGAGGAATCTGATAAAATTAGTACAGTTAATTACTACAAAAGAGAAAATCAGCATGGATGATGAGATATGCATTCCAAAGTAGAAGTAGTTGAATACCAAAGGATTAAGTGCAATCCTATAGAAAATTAGTCATTCCAAAATATCTTTAGTAAAAGTTACCCTCTTAATTATCATATTGCAAAAGTCAAATGTGTAGTAAATGTTATAATAACATACTATCCTACAAGTATGCTGGAAAATATGGAAAAATGAAATTGACTCTCAATATATTCTTTGTACTAACACTAAGCATATAGTTGCAATTTTTAATGTAAATATTGCTAAATGTAAGATAAAATAAACTGTGTTCAAGCTTTAAAATCATAGAAAAAACATAGATGCTGCTTCCTAATTCTTCCAGAATTCACCTCCAAAGCAACAAGGGTAACAAAAACACAAGATCTTTGCTCAATAAAACTATAATTATCTAATATCCAAACCAGGGGATATAACCAAGGAGGGAAGATTCATTTAAAAGCATACTAAAGAGTGTGGAAAGATACTAAATGAGAATATCCATATCGCTAGAACAAAACAAAAAAATAAATAAACAAACAAAAAACCCAAGACACATTACTTCTCTGTGGTATGTGGTACACTGTAAGAAATAAAACTCATCAGAATACAAGGAGAGAAGAAAAACACATAAGTGGTAGTGGGAGCTTCCTCGAATCAATATAAGCATGAAATCTAGAGAAGCTGGGAAGAGCAAGATCAAATGTAATATATACAGAAAACAATCTATCAATGAGGCATAGAAATAACAGATGTATATTATGATTAGCACTAGAGCCAAATTTAAGGCTGAGTAAATTTACTCATACTTCCGGTCTACACTAGAGCTTTTGTCTTTCCTTCACATTAAGCACCTGCAAAATCCTCTTATCTGAAGGCCTAAAGATGTTATATGGGAAAACAGAGGAAAAGGAAGAGGAAAAATGGCAAACAAATGTTATGCACCAGAAATTTTAGAGCAGAAGAATATTTCAACAAAACGTACCCTATGATTTTTTTAAAACAATAAAGCAACAACTTCTATAAAACAAGAGCACATAGAAGAGATATAAGAGCTTAGGGACGTTATAATGAAGTAACATAAGATAAAACATTTGTGTATGAAATTCAGAAATTAAATCAAAAATTAAATTTATGAAATTCAGAAATTAAATCAAAAATTAAATTAAAATCAAAAAGTAGCACAAAAAATTACAACACTGTTGAAAACACAGTTAAGGACAGAGTACAGAAATGAGAAATGTGAGAAAGTAAAAATAAACAGAGATAAAAAGTATCAGAGAAAAATATATTTATTAAAGGTATGGAGATACCTAAATGCGTTAATGGTGACCCCAAAGAAGAGAACATAAATTATAAGAAACAAAAATGTTTAGAGATGTAATTGAAAAGAAATTTCAATTTATTAAAAGAAATTTAAAACCACAATTATACTGATTAAAAGATAATAATGTGTCCCATATAAATCTGACAAAAAATTATTAATACTGAGATATACAGTCCAATAAAATTTCTGAACTAGAAAATCAATATTCCTTTAAATATCTGAAGGCAAAAGAGGAAGTCATTTAAAAGGGGAAAAAATATGGGCTGGTATCACACTTCTCCACAGCCTCATTTAAAAATAGAAAATAAGGATTTGATGCCTTTAGCAATCTTTAAAGAAGAAAGAAATGGAAAAATGCTAGGTAAAAGGAAGGAAGGGAAGAGGAAAGGAAAAAAAAAGAAGAAAATAGATGGTACATATGAAAAGGATGGAGGAAGGGAAGGAAGGGAAAGAAAGGTACAAACTAGAAATTAACAACAGAAAGAAAACAACACAAATCTATCTCCTGGAAAGTCTAAACTTTTCTCTTGACAACTACTGCATCAAAGAAAAATAAAAATTAAGTCTGTAAAACATTTTGAAAGTGACCATAATTTATAGTACTCACTGAATTCATAGAATAGAACTAAAGTAGTGCTCAAAGAAAAATACATAGTCTTAAAAATTATGTTAATAAATAAGAATGAAATAAGTGAATCAGTGGAAAATCTGATTAACCATTATTTAGTAGATAATGAGTAAAATATGATTAACCATTAATTACTAGATAATAAGAGTATATGAAATATAATTATACCCATAGATGTGACAAAGGCATTTCATAAAACTAACATTTACTCTTGAAAGTACCTTTTAAGAAAGTAGGAATAGGACTTGGATCATCCTAACTCATGGAAATAATAGAACTATTCCCATTAAGTAAAAAGTAGATAAGAATGTCTTTTAATCACCATTAGTATTTAATATTGTTATGGAAGAATTAACCAATGCAGTCAGGAAATGAAAAAAAAAAGAGAAAGAGAGATGTGTAAATATTTAACAGGTAGATATAAAATCATTATTTGTACACACACAAAAAAATTATTTTTTAGAGAAACCCTGAGCATGTATAAGAAACTGTTACAAATTTAAAAGACCTTAATATGGTAGCTATATACAAAATTCATATATAGAAAACAAGGGCCTAAATATATGCCAATAAAAAAACTTCTGGAAAAAATGGGGTGAAAAATACCTTATTTGCAAAAACAACAAAATAGATAAATTTTGAATTTAAGGAAAGAAATGTAATATCTACATGAATAAAAAATATTTAAATGCTAACCATAGTCTCAGAAGTAGTAGACAAAGGAAATGCTTTCCATGATCTTGAACAGAAAATTCAATACCATAAACTTCAGTCTTCTCTTAATTAACTAATAATCTTAATATATTTTTATTTAAAAAAAAATAAAAAATTTATAGGAACTAAACAATAATAGTCCAGTACTTAAAAAAAAGAGTACTAAAAGGTTATAATCAATATAAAGATATAAATCTGAAATAATTCAAACAATGTCATGTAGTCATTTCTGGATCTTTTCTTGGAAAAGACTAGCTTCAGATCCAAATAGGCTGAAATCCATTCTGAAGAAACTCTGGGACCTGGAAACAAAGAATCCTCATCCTTTGAACTGCTGTGGCATAAGAATAACTGCTGAATTGATGCAAAGAGAGAGAGATAGTCAGCAGAGCTAGTGATTATTGAGGGATTAGATCCCTTTAAAAAATTATTTACTGAATAGTAGCAAGCCCCATATCAGGCACTAAGAGATACAGTTTTATACCATATATATATAGACCATCCATCCCAAAGCAACTAATAATATTCACCTTTTTTTTTGTTTGTTTTCTTTTTTATGACTTTTATAAAGTTGGAAAAGCCAGTTACTTTGGGGAGGCCTTGAGTAGTCATCATGAAAGGAAATACAATGAGGACATTCAGGAAAAGTTATTCTTCCCCAGATAAAACATAACAGAGAGGAGAGAGGCTCTCACCACTGTTGCAGTTCTCCTGATTTCTGACTATGAATGCAGGCATAAGTTCTGGATCTGGAAAGCATGAACAATAACACTATGAAAAAAAGGCAGAGCAAAAAGGATTGCCTTAATAACAAGCAGGTCCTTGTTATCCCTGAGTAACTGAATCAGGCCAGTAGCTGCCTATCTCCAAACTTCTTTTTTTTTAATGTTATGGGAGAAAAATACTGCTATTTGGTTAAGAAACTGTTAGTAGGTATTCTGTTATTTGAAGTGGAAAACATTCTTTACTAAACTTGTTTTCTATTAAAACCTAAAACAGAGGTAGTTCCTGCTTTCATGGAGCTTAGAGTAATGAAAAATATTGAAATATAGTGTCAAAAAATTTGTTCCAATCTTATTACTGGTCATTGTTCTGAACTGACCATTCTTTAGAAATCATTCTTACTCACTGACTTTTTAACTTATATAAATTCCACATGAGTCTAAATTGTGGATTTGTGCATATGTATACATGTGTGTGTATTACATGCATGCACTAATATCATGGGGTGCCATATTCAAAGAATGGGCGAGGGCTTGAGTGGATATCTGTGCCCTAACTGGAAATGGCATGGATAAGATGCCTCTCCTAAGTCCTGAAGGGTAAGGTCCAAACTCAGTAGTTAGACCAGTGAGTTAGTGGGTAATTGAAAAGGTCACCACTGAATTCTCAAGAGGAAAAGACATAACTAGCCTTGCCTTTACATTTCACGTCCTTCACTGAACAGGCATGAATGAGAAATCCCAGATTTGAGCTGGTTTCCCCTCACATGTGACCTGAGGCTCCAATTGAGAGGCTGCAGTTCCTGTGACTCACACTAGACAAGAGGATTTGCCCATAAGGTTATAAGGACAATTACTCACACATGTGCACAACGTCAACCAGTATTCTCCATGAAAAAGTATCTTTGCCATCCTCTATCATGCTTATTAATTATTCTTCCATCAGCTGGAGGACAGAGGGCCCCCTAGAATGCCAAGTTGACTGAGGTAATGTCCACATTCATCACTGGACAACTGGTGGAGGCTGACATAATGTATACAGACCTGATTCCAGACGGAGATAACCCTCCATAGCAAAGGCTCACAGCCATGTGGTTTCCCAGACACCTAGTGCTTAAAAGACAGGTTGACCTTTTCAAGTTTAACTTCTCAAAATACATGTTCACCTACCAAGAAAAAAAAAAGTAAGAAGAAGAAGAAAGAAAAGAAAAAGAACATTCTGCTTACAGTTCAGCACAGGAAGTCACTGCCTCACCTGCAGATATACTGGCAGTCATCAGACTTCTAGTATGAAGTAGAGCCAGCAAGACACTGCCCTGTATATAGTTCAACATGTAATCCAGTCACTTGCTAAAGTATATATCAAATGAGATCTTATATTTTAAAGTCTTTGAAAACACTAAAATACTGTATCGATATATGGCATGAGGGCTATGAATACTAAAGAAAAGTGGTGATGGTTATTATGCCCTTATTCAAAAAACTTTAAAACTCCCATTTTCTATAGAATTAAGTCCTAACTTCTTATCTTTAAGAGGGACTATTTATTCCTCTTCCCATGAGTCTTTATGAAAAAACATAAGAGGACTTCAGTTCCACTTTCCGAAAGGCAATAATAGTAAAGGCACATTCCCGGGCCTTTTCTGGTACAGTGATCAAGATAATTGATGAGCACAATAACCAGAGAGTGAGGCTACCCCACTGACCTACTGACAAAGGGCACTTGAACCAAAAGGCAGATCTCTACTTCTCTGTTTGAAGTTAATCCCCTGCAAACAGATTGGGGAGGGGATCTAGGTCACATAGTCTCAAAAGTTATGCTTAACTGTTTTCTAATCTAATTATTCCCAGAAAGCTCCATCTAATGTTGATTCCTTACCCCATCTGCTCTCCAACCAGAAACTGAAAGTGAAAAGGATGAGTAGCAGAATTCAAGTATGAACCTATCCTGAGACCCCAGAACCATCAAGGACCTCCATAGATGAGGAAGAGTCATTTTAAGCTGAAGAAACAGCATGAACAAAGGCAGTGTGGGCAGGACAGAAGAAGCACTTGGGGAGTCTTTACCAATCCAGTGTGACTGTAGCATTCAAGTATATATGGACCTAGAGTGATAAATGAGACTGGAAACGTGCATCTTCATGGGTTATAGAACATGAAGTGCTCTACAATGGTTTGTTGAAGAAACAAACTACCTCGTTTAAAATCCACAACCATCCTATGATACCAGTGCTGTTATGTCAATTCTATAGCAGAAGACATCAAAGCAGTCTAACTTTAGAATCTATGCTCTTAACCATAATTAAACTACCCCATACATGATGACTGGGAGGCCCGGGCCAGAGACCAGAAGAGAAGGGTAAGGAAAGCAGGAAGGAACAAAAGAAAGAACCAAAAGTGGGAGAGAAGAAACCAAAAGCTTAAGATAAAAATCAGGATACTGCATTATCAGTTACCCAGTTAAGTTCCTGGGAGAAAATAGAAAGAAGTGGGAATGGCTGGTTTTCTATTGTAGAGAATATGAGTAATAATGATATGATGAAATAACTTAGATCATCCCTTCCTCAGAAGTTCTCCAGTAGTGCAGGGACTATAATGGATAAGGAACTTTGCTGAAAACAGTCACTACATTCTCCCAGTTCAGAATAGGCTAATTTTGGGTTTTCATACATCCTGCTTCCTCTCCACCTGAATATAAAGAACCTCAAACTTATTTGATGGTCTTTTCCAAAGACAGATATAAAACAGGACAAGAAGCCCAGAAGTCTGCCATCTCAAACTACCATGTTTGAGAAGAGATACTATCTCCTGTCCTTTGGAAGAGTAAAGAAGTACTTCACTGACTCCCTCTCTGATGTCATTTCAGAAGAAGGGTCCTAAAAGAATCATGCATAGAAGTTGGAATACAGATCCTAAGAAGAGCCTGACATCTCAGTTTTGGTTGGGATATCCAGCTAATGTCTGGTTTTGTTAACATGTTTCTGGGTTGTTGGGGGTAGAGAAAAGAATATGGAGATACGGAGTTATGTCCCATCCTGGCAGAGGATCCCAAGTTTCTGAGATGTAAAATATGGATTTTACTCTAGATTCCCTCAGAAGCTGGATATTAGGCTAGACTTGTAAGATTGTTGGAGGCAACAACCTTGTGGAGCAAAAAGAAATATCCATCAAAGGGGCGCCTGGGTGGCTCAGTCCTTAAGCGTCTGCCTTCGGCTCAGGTCATGATCCCAGGGTCCTGGGATCGAGCCCCTCTTTGGGCTCTCTGCTCAGCGGGAAGCCTGCTTCTCCCTCTTCCATACCCCCTGCTTGTGTTCCCTCTCTCACTGTGTCTCTCTCTATCAAGTAAATAAAATCTTAAAAAAAAAAAAAAAGAAATATCCATCAAAGCACTATAGGCCACAAACTGGAAGTCACATGCTAGAAAGGGAGCTTCAAGAGTGGCCATGAATAGTAAGATTCCCTAAGAAAGATGAACTTCTATCACGCAACTAGCAGAAGCTACAAAGCTTACAAAGTAGACACTACTAGTATTCCCATCCTTAATATCTGATTAAACTGAGTCCTGGACAGTTAAATGTCTCCATCCAGCCCAAAGACAGAGTCAGGGCTAACCACATCTTCTGATCCCTTATCTAGTGCTCACTTCATAGTTACTCTTCAGGTCACCTGTCTCTGGCTCAGAGCCACAAGAAGAAACTGGTTTATCAGTTCCTTGCAATAGGGTCCTGATGCAGGTAGTTTGCCACACCACAGCCATGATCACTGCCTAGAAAGATTCTCCTCAAATCTAATTCTGGTCTGTAGAATATCCAGTCATAGCTATACCCGCATCATGCTGAATTACAAAATACAGCAGCATGACTCACTTTTCACTCAGCACCAGCCACTGTGGGATAACAGAGAGTAAAAAACAGGCACTCACCAAGGCCATCACTGAAAACGCCAGCAGCAGGTGAAGGGGATGGGGGCAGAGGGGAGGTTAGAGCTTATCTGAAAGATACAATGTGACCAAAAGTTGAACTTCAACTCCAGAGCAGTAATGAAAAATTAACTTCTACATTGAAATGTAAGAGGAACTTTCATAGTACTGCATGACATACAAAATCATGGCAGTTTTCTGAGCCGGGAGTCAAAGTGGAAGGAAAAAATGGAATCCTTCAGGCATTTAAATATACCAACAGTCACACATTCCTAAAATATCTGCAGAAATCTTCCTGGACTACAAGAGGAAAGCCAACAGGGGCCAAAGATGAGAGTGTGAACTACCTCAATATTTTCTTTTGTGTTCCTTATATTATCTTTCAGGTAATACCAGGGAAGACTTTGTAAAATGAAGCTATGTAGGAGGCCTCAATGACATTTCCTCCTACCCCCATGTTAGTTCATGTCTACTAAGAAGCAGGATCCTAGTTAATATTTGATATGAAAGGGATTTACTAGAAAAGGAAACAGAAAAAAGTGGAGCGAGCCCTCAGATCAGGATGTAGGTCTGACACCTGTACAAGGAAAGAAGGAAGGTAGGAGGATTGGAAAGAGTCTTAGACTGTAGCATGATTCTAAGAATACCTCAGCTGGGCCTGGAGAGGGCCTGGGAGCCCGCACAGTGGTAGATTCACAGGGACCGCAGGCACAGCTATCAGTTCATTGTGTTCCTTAGAGTGGGAGATCTGAAAAAGACATTTTTATCATCATGATATCCCTAATCATAATAGTCAGGGTTCAGAGTTCAAAAAGAATCAGAAATCAACTCTAGCTAACAAACATAGGGTTAAAAAGGAATTTATTGGAAGGTATCAAACAGCTTACAGGATTTATAGGAAGGCTGGAGGGAAGGCTTAGGAAATGGGCAGAAATCAAGTGTATGCCTCAGAAGGACTCTGATCAGGCTGCTGCTGGTGCTACCACTGGACACCAGAATCTACCACTTTCACTGCATACTGGATACCACCACTGTTGACACTATTATTATGACTAGTCATTAGATATTACTGCCACAACTGCCACTGGCTGAATACACTCTGAATTGATGTAGTGTCTCTGATTCACTTGACTTATATTTAAAATATAGGAAGGAGCACCTAATTGGCCAAGCCTTATTCATATGTCCTGGCCCCAGGTAGGGTTGTCAGATTTAGCCAATAAAACATAAGATGCAAAGTCAAGCAGAGAGAGTCAATTATCATATGGTTTCACTTATTTGCGGAGCATAACAAATAACACGGAGGACATGGGGAGATGGAGAGGAGAAGGGAGTTGAGGGAAATTGGGGGGGGAGATGAACCATGAGAGACTATGGACTCTGAAAAACAACCTGAGGGTTTTGAAGGAGGGGGGGGTGGAAGGTTGGGGGAGCCAGGTGGTGGGTATTGTGGAGGGCACGCACTGCATGGAGCACTGGGTGTGGTGCAAAAACTATGAATTCTGTTACGCTGAAAAGAAATTTTAAAAAATTTAAAAAAATAAAAAAAAACATAAGATGCACAGTTGAATTAGAGTTTTCAAGAAACAATGATGTTTTTAAAAGTATATCCCATGCAATATTTGTTACATACTTAAAATGAAAGATTTTTGTTGTTGTTGTTGTTACTTATCTGAAATTTAAATTTAACAGGGTGTCCTTTAAATTATCTGCCAACTCTCCCTTCCACAGGCCAGCAGGAGGAGAGAGTGAGTGTCTGGCTTTTAATGTCTGATATATAAGGCAGCAAACCCTGCCTCCCACCAAGATTCACACAATGGTGAATTCTCCAAACACAAAAAGGAGATTCTTATATTGTGCTGTCACTGATGGGGACATCTACTCCTTTGCGTCAAATTAATATGGCATTCCTTGTCATAACCAACATAAAAGGAGACCCAGTTATCTGTTGCTCAGGAATACATTTTTAATCCAAATACCTCAAGGATAGGATAAAATGAACAGAAAGCAATGTTTGTTCTTACTTTTCATGCAAACTTGGTTTTTACAGATGTATAAGTACAAAGCATTTGATATTTCATGGATTTTTAAATGCCCAAATCTGAGCTTCATCCAAGGACAATAACACATCTCTATGCACAGACAGGACTGACTACAATTGCATCTACCAACTCTGTTGGGCTGGTGGGTTTTATCAGACATAGTCTTTTTGAAAAATATCATAGACAGAGTAAGTACTTTGGGCAGGGGCTGTTAACCTTGGGACTTTGATGAAATAAGGTTTCAATGAGTACCACAGGATCTGCAGAAGCATGGCTTCCAGGAAGCCAGTGCTGGATCTAATAGGTGCTCCTGCTAGAACCCTGGACCAATCTGTTTGTGCCTATGCTTTTCAGGTGCGTCTGCCACCTGGACAGGAGTCATGCCAAGGAAGGGCCAGGAGTCCCTCTGAAATAGGGCACACATAAAAGGGAAGTATTATTGTCCTTGAAAAATAGTTTTCCAGATAACTAGAACCATGTGTCCCAAGCCTGTGGAGCTTTGTTCTCAGCAGGGTGTTAGATGCTGTCCCCCCTTGGAATGTGCTTTCTCCAGGCAACCAGTACCAGGTGGGGGAAAGGATCCTCACTGAGCCCTTCCCCCAGGGCATCTCCAGCTTTAAGATCCCCCCAGGGCAATCAAATCACTTCATCTCTGTCTTTTATACATCCTCCCCTCAACCTTTTCCAAACAGAAAAGAGGAAAATAATTTTTTCATAGTGTTGCCCCTTCCTAAGTGACACCTCACCTTGTCTAGACAGTTTCCAAAAGAGCCTCTTTTCAGAGCCCTCTTTTGTGTTCTGGGTGGAGAAAAGAAAAGTGTTTTCGAAAAGTCTCACTGTGATTTTACAAAAATGTCTCAGATGATTCTATTTTGTAATCTCCCCCTGGCCCTGACACACACACACTCAAACACATATCAGATTTTAAATAATTTGTTAGCTTACTTTTATTCACAAATATTTATTAAGTATACTTATCATGAAATGCTTGGCATTATGCTAATTACTACTGATATGAAGATAAAAAAGATAGAGCAATCCCTGCCTTCACAGAGTTTTCTTCTTTATACAGCTCACAGAAATAACTATAAATCTCTACATAGAGTTCATTTCAGCTAAATTAGTATTTATGGAGTGAGTTGGGATTCCTGAGGATAAAGTCTCTAGGAAAATACAATCTTATTGAAGGTATAGTAGATGTCCTTCTTTTTTTCCTGCCTTTCCTCAAATATTTATTAAATGTTTGCCATATGCCAGATACTGTACTAGAGCCTAGATATTCAAAAGCAAACAAAACTCTCAGAGGAATTGCTCTTGTGGAGATAAAAGTCTAGAGGAAGAGAAACACATTAAAAGATCAACCTTAAAATGAACTGTGATAACACTTATGATGGCCCATGTTGGTTGAATGAATAAACGAGTAAAGGGTATTATGAAAGCATCCAACAAGGATGTATGATAAAGGCCACAGGACAAGGAGCTGAGGTTTAATTCAGCATGTAAGAATAGGGCCAAGTGGTGGATGGGAGGAAGAATGAGAGAGAGCCAAGCACTGGGCTGTGAATTTATAAATTTTGTGTCAGTCTTTTTTTTTTTTTAAGATTTATGTATTTATTTGAGGGGGAGAGGAAGGAGTGGGAAAATCTCAAGCAGACTCCTTGATCTCACAACTCTGAGATCATGACCTGATCTGAACTTAAGAGTCACACACTTAATCAACTGAGTCACCCAGGTATTTGGTATTTATTATTATCAATACCAGGTATTGAGGTATTTATTATTATCCTCATTTTGTACATAAACTATAACTCCTATTTGAAGTAATTTGGCCACTGTCAGAGGGTTATACAGTAATTGTAGAGCTTGAGTTCAAACCCAGGACTGTATGACTACAGATTCCAAATCTTTTCATCACACCACATTTCTCTCCCTACAACAAGCAACATAATACACATTAAGACCTCATTTCCTATCAGCCCATTGACCTTTGTGTTCCTCAAATACATTCCCATCACAGGACTTGTACTTGCCATATGTCTGCAGAACTCTCTCTCTTCTTCAACCAATGTTTGTTCAGAAGTGACCTCCTTAGAGAGGCCTGCTCTGATCACAGTTATGACAACAGTGCCCGGGTACCCTGCTTTATTCTTTTTTGTAATACTTATCACTACACGACAATAAATTTAATATATGTTTGTTATTGTCTCTTCCCCACTAAAATGTAAGTTCTATGTAAGTTAAAGACTATATCAGGCAGACTCTCAGCAGGACACAGAATTCCCCTCTTATGGTTAAACCCAAAGGATTCAAAAAGGGAAGTAGACATTTTACAGAGCTATAGACAGGGTTGAGGAAACAATGAGGAAACTTGATGCATCTAGAAATGAACAAAAATCTAGAGGCTATTACCACCCCTAAGCTTAGAAGGAGAGGTAAGGGGAGGGAATGTTGTTCCTAGAGCCAGTGATTGCTGGATCGTAGAGGAAGGGCTGGTGGGAAGCTAGCTGTGGTCACAGAGGAGATGGCCAATGCTGGAGTTGTGAACTTGGGGCAAGGAGGAAAGCCAAATTCTCTCTACTCCACACCCCCATATTCTGCACTAGATCTTGAACTGGCCAAACCCAACTAGAATCAAGTTAGCAAGGTTGCACAAATGGATGCACTGCTATTTGCAGCAGTCAACTTCCCAGACACACAGTAGGGCAGAGAAGGTAGATGATGGATCTGAAAGTGGGAAGGAGCAAACAGAAAATAACCTGGTACAAAGATTTCATTTGTTTTGTTTTTCTTCACTTTTCTACTATCCAGAACACTGCCTCTTATACCTTGAGTGTTCAGTAAATATGTGTGAATAAAATATATCCCATGAAGGAGGACAGGAGAGTGACATCATAGCAACTAGGAATCACCTAGATGTGGTTTTATGGATATTTCTAACCAGGTAGCAACATTGAGCCTGGGACAGAAGATCAAACCTGAAATCTGTTTCTTTCTAAAGAGGGACAAGATTTCTGTTCATTTACTGTTAAACACTTCTATAAAGTGTAAAGGTTGTGTAAATTGGGAGACAAAGGTCACATCCATAAAGGCTAGGGAATTCCTTCTCCATGTAATATAAAGCAACATCCAGCCATTCAGAAGGTCTGAGTTGCTGTCCAGGTGGGAAATAAGAGGAGAGGAGAACTGGAGGTCAAGTTCTCCTGCTGGCCAGTATCTTAACTCTGGTTCATCAAGATGCAAATAATAGAAACCCACTCAAATGAGCTAAATGGCATAGGAAGCAAATATTGCAAGGACACAGGGCTACTCAAGAAGTCTAAGGAAAGGAAATGTAGAAGAGAGACTGTCACTGTCCTCTTATCTCTCTCAGAAAGATGAGTTAGTCAGTCATTCAGCAAACATTTACTGAACTCCTGCTGTGTGCCAGGCACACAGTGAAGTGAACACAACAAAGAGTCTCATCTCTGCTTCTCTGGTCACACTTGAATTCTCTGTTGCTCTCTCTTCATCTCTTTCTCCCTGTCATTGGTTTTACCTGATTCTTTGTGCAGAGAGCCCCAAACTAACAGTCCTTATGTCCTTATGTCCTTATGTCCTTATGCCCTTATGCCCTTTGAGGTCTAGTGTCTACTAAAATATGAAGTTCCTGAGTTTCAATTCTAAGTTCCATGAAGAGAGAATTCAAGGACCTGACTGGTTGATTCTATTGTCCAATCAAGACATCAGCAAGTACACCAGGGGGTCATAGTTGCTTGACTCACTGTCTGCTCAGCAAGGATGAGAGAAGCACACTTTGTGAAGGGAACATGTGAAGCTCTCTAAAAGGGACTGGAGGTATAGGTGTGGGGGTGGGTGTGTGCGTGAATATTAGTCAGCCATAAAAAAAGAATGAGATCCTGCCATGTGCAACGACATGGATAGACCTAGAGAATATTACTCTAAGTGAAATAAGTTAGTCAGAGGAGGAAAAATACCCTATGATTTCACTCATATGTGGAATCTAAAAAACAAAACAAATGAACAAACAGGCTTTTAAATACAGAGAACAAACTGGTGGTTGTCAAAAGGGAAGTGGGGAGGGGGATGCATGGAATAGGTGAAGGGGACTAAGAGGCACAAACTTCTAGTTATAAATAAGTGACAGAGATGAAAAGTATAGCATAGGAAATATAGTCAATAATATTTTAATAACATATGGTGACTATACTCATTTTGGTGAGCATTGAGTAATGCATAGAATTGTCAAATCAATATGTCATACACCTGAACCACTGTTTGTCAATTATACTTTAATTTAAAAGGAGGATCCGAAGAGAGGAGACATCATTTAGTACAATAGGCATCTTCACTCACTCAGCCTCTATGTGCCATCTCTATCATTTGTACCCTTTATGGAAAATACTCAAGGATGGGGATGAAATGGGAAATGAGAGGGTACACTGATGAATATAACATTTTGGCACTGTTTATGAATGCCTTGTGAAAGGACACACATTATCCTAGGATTTATTGCACCTGCTTGCTTATAAAATGTTCAATATAAATCATCAGATGACCCATCTACACATAGGACTGCCACAGGTAGTAATTAGCATGAAATGTAGCAAAGGAAAAGGGTGGGTGTTTGTGTCTCTAGTTCTCACTAAAAGAGAAACTACAGTTAAAATAGGCAGATCAAATAAAAATTCCTGGCATTCTTCCATATTAAGATTTTACTTATTTATTTATTTATTATTTATTCATTCATTCACTCATTCATTCATTCATTTGACAGAGAGAGACACAGCAAAAGAGGGAACAAAAGCAGGGGGAGTGGGAAAGAGAGAAGCAGGGAGCCCGAGGTAGGGGTTCAATCCCAGGACCCTGGGATCATGACCTGAGCCAAAGGCAGATGCTTAAGAACTGAGCCACCCAGGCATACCTGGCATTCTTTCATATTAATGAAAACACCTGTATTGCAATTAAAGGTACAAAAAAAAAAACCCTCTAAAATATAGAACCCATAAAAGACAGGGTGGTTCATGCCAAACCAAAAACAAAGCTGTCTAGGCAGCGCCTACATGGCTCATTTGGTTAAGCATCAGACTTGATTTTGGCTCAGGTCATGATCTCAGGGATGTGAAATCCAGCCTGCTGTCTGCTTCTGCACTCAGCAGGGAGTCTTCTTGAGATTCTCACTCTCCCTTCTCCCTCTGCCCCTCCCCCACCAAAATAAATAAATCTTTTTTTTTTTTTAAGATTTTAGTTATTTATTTGACAGGCAGAGATCACAAGTAGGCAGAGAGGCAGGCAGAGAGAGAGGAGGAAGCAGACTCCTTGCTGAGCAGAGAGCCCGATATGGGGCTCGATCCCAGGACCCTGGGATCATGACCTGAGTTGAAGGCAGAGGCCTTAACCCACTGAGCCACCCAGGTGCCCCCCAAAATAAATAAATCTTAAAAAAGGAAAAAAAAAAACAGGGCACCTGGGTGGCTCAGTGAGTTAAGCCTCTGCCTTTGGCTCAGGTCATGGTCTCAGGGTCCTGAGATCAAGCCCCCCATTGGGCTCTCTGCTCAGCAGGGAGCCTGCTTCTCCCTCTCTCTGTCTACTTGTGATCTCTCTCTCTGTCAAACAAATAAATAAATAAATCTTAAAAAATCAAAAACAAAAACAAAACAAAAAACAAAACAAAAACTGTCTGGAATATGAGTCATGTGATGCTCAGTAGATTATTGATTCTTGCTAATGGTAGTAATGTTCAGAATTTTTAAAAATATTATGGTTTAATTCAAGCCTTGCTTTGCAAGAGCTGTAAAGAGGCAAAAATCAGAAAGGAGAACAGAATCATGTGCGACTGAGCCAGTTCCACTGTCAAAAAAGAAAAAAGCCTCCTAACATGCTTCTAACCATGACAGGTGTCAGGATTAGAAGAATTAGAAACACAGATGGAGAGAGAATGGTCCTTATATGTGTCTCTGCTTCTCAGAAGAGTCTTATAAGCAATGGGAAATAGGAAGTGAATCTGGAATGGAAGAGTTTGGTAAACCTCTTGTGGAACAGAAATGGCAAGGGTGCCCCACTCTCACCACCACCCTATCAATCTAACCTGTAAAACCTTTAAGACCTTCCAAGAGCCAATGTACACAAATATTTGTTTCCCAAGGACTCATAGAACCAGCAGCAACCCTAGTCTTATCAACAACATCTCCCTTATTTTACAAGTAAGAAAAATTGGGACCAGAGAAATGAAAGACCATCATGCAAGATTACAGGTAGTCACAGGTCAGTTATGAGATCTGAATACAACCTATGGTAGGCAGAACTCTGAGATGATCCTTTATGATCCCCATCATTATTTAATTCTCTTCCTTTTGAGTGTAGGTTGAGCCTGTGGGTATATCCCACTCCTCTGTGATTAAGTTACATTTTATATCAAATGGGAGATTTTCTTCAAATTGGGCTCAAATTAATTAGATAAGTCCTTTTTTAATTTATTAACATATAATGTATTATTTACTTCAGGGGTACAGGTCTGTGAATCATCAGTCTTACACAGTTCACAGCACTCACCATATCACATACCCTCTCCAGTGTCCATAACCCAGCCACCCTATCCCTCCCCCCACCACCCCCCAGCAACCCTCAGTTTGTTTCTTGAGATTAAGAGTCTCTTATGGTTTGTCTCCCCTGGCCCCGTCCCATCTTGCTTCATTTTTTGCCTCCTTCCCCCCGCATGACCCCCTACCCTGCCTCTCAAATTCCTCATATCAGAGACATCCTATGATAATTGTCTCTCTGATTGACTTATTTCGCTTAGTATAATAGCCTCTAGCTCCAACCACGTCATTGCAAATGGCAAGATTTCTTTTTTTTTTTTTTTCCTGATGGATGCCTAGTAGTGTTCCGAAGGGGCACATGCACCCAAATGTTTATAGCAGCAATTTCCACAATAGCCAAACTTTGGAAAGAACCTAGATATCCATCAAGAGATGACTGGATAAAGAAGATGTGGGATATATATATATATATATATATATATATATATGAATACTATGCAGCCATTAAGTCCTTTAAAATGCTGTCCTCTAGCTGGGTGCAAAACAGGAAGTCAGAGAGACACCTTCTGGCTTCCATAGAAGAACGCAGATACCTACTTTAAGAGCTGCCTGAGGGCACCACCTGAGAAGGAGTGGTGGTCTCTGGCTATCAGCTAACAGGAATATGGGAACCTCAGTTCTATAGCTGTAAGGAAATTAATTCTGTTAGCAACAATTAAGATTAAAAGAGGATGCTGAGACCCAGATGAGAACTGAAGCCAAAGCCAACATCTTGATATCAGACTAATAAGGTGTTGAACAGAAAATCCAGCCATGTCATGCTCAGATTTCTGACCTAAAGAAATTCTAAGATTGTAAATGGATAATGTTTTTAGCTGCTAAGTTTGTGGTAGTTTGTTGGCAGCCAAAAAAATAAAATAATAATGATGATAATAATGAATAATAATAATAATAAATTCCCCAAGAACTTCTCTGGATAAGGCTTGTTTTAGTTAAGTTTTTTGAGATTTATTTATTTATTTTGAGAAAGAGAGAGAGCGCCCACATGAACGGGGCGGGGGGCAGAGGGAGAAGGGGAGAGAGAGAATCCCAAGCAGACTCCCCACAGAGCCCAACGTGGGGATGGATCTTACCACCCAGAGATTATGACATGAGCTGAAACCAAGAGTTGTATGCTCAACTGCCTGAGCCACCCAGCCAATATTTTAAGAATTGGAATTCTTCAGGGGCACCTGGGTGGCCCAGGCAGGTGAGCATACGATTCCTGGTTTCGGTTCAGGTCAATATCTCAGAGTCATTGGATAGAGCCCTGCATGGGGCTCCACTCAGTGTTGAAGCTACTTATCCCTTTCTTTCATCCCTCCGCTTTTGCTTCTCCCTCTCTACTCCTCCCCTGCCCCACTCCTTGCTCCCTCGTGCATGTCCACTTTCTCTCTCTCCCTATCTCTCAAATAAGTAAATCGATCTTAAAAAAAAGAGTTGAAACTTATCAAACCAGATTGAGCAGAATAGAAAATGGTTGCAGGTGAGGGGCAATTATAGTAAAGACACAGAAATCTCATAGAAGACAGAAGACTCCACCCACCATTCAAGATGTCTCCAGGAAGCCAATCAATGTCTCTTTACTCTCATCCATTCGCAGTTAAGAATTACTCTCTCCCTCTTCTAGGTCACAGAATACTTTCTCTCTACCTCTATGTTCAGATTTCTTATTATTATGAGTTTGAGTTTTGTCCTCCACAGAGATATTTAAAGTCCTAACACCTTGTATCTCAGAATGACTTTATTTGAAAATAGGGTCTTTGCACATGTGATTAGATTAAGATGAGGTTATACTGGGCTAGGGTGTGCCTTTCACCCAATATGACCAGTGTCCTTATAAGAAGAGAAGAGACACAGAAACACAGACAGCCTTGTGGAAAGATGGCCATGTGAACACAAAGTGGAAAGATGGCCATGTGAACACAAAGGCGGAGAATGCAATTATGCTGCAAAAAGTGAAGAATGCCTTGGGTTAACTGGAAACTAGAAGCAGCTTCTGAGGGAGAATGACACCCTAATTTTGGATTTCCAGGCTCCGGAACTGTGAAAGAATAAATTTCTCTTGTTTTAAGCCATCCAGTTTGTGATACTTTCATATGGCAGTCCTAAGAAATTAATATAGGTATCTATTGGTTTTGTGTAAATTTCTGTCTCCCTCCTTAAATTCTAATCTCCCTGAGTACAAGGTCCCTGTTCTATTCATCTTTTTATACTTCATGACAGATATGTTCAGTAAATTTTGGATAGATGATAAATAACAGATGGATTTATTTATTAACCCATTAATTCATTCAGCCAATATATACTGAGTATCTACTATGTGTTGTTCGATACAACTCTAGGCCTTTGGGTATGTAGCAAAGAACAAAATTAATTTTTTAAAAACCTGACTTCAAGAAACATATAAATGAATGAATTAAAGATGGATGGATGAATAATGAACAACTGCCAAAAGAATCTTACATCCTCCAATCTGGGAAGGATTGGTTCAGACATCTGAGGTAACTGAATTTGCAGAATAAGTTTACTACCTTCAGTTTCTAAAGTTAAAGCATTTGTTCTGAACCACAGCAATTTTGCCTCACCTCTACCCCACCCCTGGGGGGTATCTGGCAATGTATGAAGACATTTTTTTTCTCCTGGCAACTGGGAGAGAAGGTTACTGGCATCTAATAAACAGAGACCAGGGTTGCTGTAAACATTCTACAACACACAGGACAGACCCCACAGCAAAGAATTATCTGGCCCCAAATGTCAATAATGCTGAGGTTGAAAAACCTTGAGTTAGAGGTCAGGGAACGCAGGGGAAATAAATGAATCTATACCTAAGCACTGTGCTGAGATATTTACATATGTTAATGCTTTTAATCCAATTTTAGAGATGAGGAAAACAAAGCTCAGAAGTTAAATAACGTCCCCAAGAATAAGTATTTAGTAAGTGGTAATAACTCCATGAACCCAGGTGTGATTCCCATCCCAATGTTCCTTCCCTCACAGCATAGCTGCTTCATTCAAAACTTCCCTGATTTGAAATTGGAATTGGATTTGAAATTGAACCCTGGGGTTGGGGGAGGAAGGAAGGATATCCAATCCCAGTCAGCAGATAAAAGTTCTGGGGCCATTGTTATACTGCTAGGTCTTTAGGAAAGGGGGGTGGGGTAATGGACATTGGGTTGGGGAGGGTATGTGCTATGGTTAGTGCTGTGAAGTGTGTAAACCTGGCGATTCACAGACATGTACCCCTGGGGATAAAAATTTGTTTATAAAAAATAAAAATTAAAAAAAAAAAAAAAAAAAAAAGAAAGCCCTGCAGGGATGCAGGTATCATGGATTGGGCAATCCAGTGGTGAGGCAGAAAGAAGTCTGGAGAACAAATGAAAGGGAAGGTGGGGAGATTAAAGATCTGCTCCCCCACCTAAATCCACGAACCAGGTGGCGACACAGGTAATGAGAGGTAATACCCTAATAATACAGAAGTTTTATAAACTAATGAGAACAATTGTTGGAAGAGGAAAATAAATATCTGGAATGAAATTGTGAGAATATAAAAGCTACAGCAAATAGAAAAAGATAGACACAAGAAATAACTGGGAAGAGGGGTTGGAAATACAGTTTATTTGTCCTTTCGGCTGATGTCTATTAAGTGCCTACTTTGTGCCAAGTACTGTGGAAATACTGGATTATAAATTGGTGAACAAATAGATCCAATGTCCCATAGTAGGGGTGTGTGTGTGTGTGTGTGTGTGTGTGTGCGCGTGAGCGTGTGTGTGTGCGTGCACGCATATAAATATGTTTAGTCTCAATTAGATTTAGTGGCAGTCAGGAGAAGCAAGAGGCTATTTTGCAACCTCAAGTTTTCATGTTTTCTTAAATTATGCATCCTCTGTCAGTCTCTTTACATGCTTTCTTCAAGGGTAACAGCATAATGATGATAATCACCTTCTTTCTTGTGTTCAAAAAGATTGCTCAGCAGCCTCTGATGAGGCTTAAGGAGTTGGGGAAAAAAAGAAAAAAGAGGATGGGATATGGAGTGGCATATTAGAGGAAATTATCTGGGAGGATTAAGCTCTCCAGAAACAGAAAGGTTCTTTCTACAGTCACCTAGTCCAAAGGATTTAAAATATAGTTGGCACTCTAATAATATTATAATCCTAATTTTCTTGTTGCTTTTAACTTCCTCACATCCCCCTCCCACAGAGAGCTTCATAACATTAAGTTAACAAGTGATTAAGGAAAATTACAGATGATTTTGGGGAGGTCTCTGGTAAATCTATGAAGCAAATCAATTGTATCTTCAGAGGCCATTCATGTCCAAAGCCTAGAAAGCCCAGAGTCTATTCATGCCCTATGTCAGCCCATTATAAGTGCTCACTGAAGATCTGTGGAATGAATGAATTAAAAGGTATCCCTTTCCTTCAGGGGATCCCCTTATCCTTGCAAGATATTCACTTCCCTCATCATTCATTGATGACGAGAGGGTTGCTTTTCTCAGCCATCAAAAAACAATACAAAATGTTTTGTAAAAAAACATTTACGTATTTAATGAGCACTTACTGCGTGTCAGATGTTACATTACTAGGAACTTCATGATGGTAGTATTATTATGGCTACTGCTCCTATTAGGTTATTTAGCTACGTCCTAGGAAATGATGTGCACTCTACAATGGAAAACATCCATCTTCTTTAAATGTAATATATTTCAGCAAGATGTTCTTCCTCCTAAAAGGAGCAGCCCTCTCCCATGAAAGAAATACAGCAGAGAATGCATTCTGCCAGAAGAACAGATCCCACAATTACTCCCAGACTGCTGCAACCCAAAAGGACTCAGCCTGGAGCACGCCTTTATGATGCAGACTAACCTGTCTGGAGCCATGCCTCCTCTGTCTGGCCTATACACCACAGGAGGTAATATCCTCTGCCTTACTCAACCGAGGGTCAGGTACAGGGCAACAAGGGACAACCCCTATAGTCCAAAGCCCACTGAAATTTTTCAAACTAGTCAGGAACTTGCTTTGTCCTGCCTTGCCCATGGAAACCCCAATAAGTTCTCTGACCTGAACTTTTTTCTGGCTCCACTCTTTGGCCTCCTAACCACCCTGGTGTTTCTCCATGTGACCCTGCATGGTGTGCCATGCCTCCTATCTCTAAGTTTACTATACTTAATTAACATTATCATAAAAGAATACAAAACACAAGTTCTCTACTTACTTCTCTGACTTTTTTGCTAAATTCTCTCCTCACTTGTACTTTTCTCTCCAGCCCATCTGAACTACAAACAATCCCTAAAACCACTGTGGTCTTATTTATATATTGACTTCTATACCTTGTCTTGGAATTATTCCCCTACTGCTTCCTCTTTCCCCATCGAACACAATATAACATCTTCTGCTTATTCTTAAAATTCTGCTTAGATATTAGTATATTTGGAAGACATTCTTATTGCACTACTCCCAAATCTGGGTAAGCTAGCCATCCTGGGTGGTGCATAATCATGTGTATACTTTTCTATAGCACTTATCACTGAACTATAGTTGCCTGGCTTAATTTTTCTGTGTCTTGGGGTGTCTGGGTGGTCAGTCAGTTAAATGTCCTACTCTTAATTTTGGCACAGGTTATGGTATCAGGGTCATGAGATCGAGCCCCACATCAGGCTCTGCACTGGGCATGGTGCCTGCTTAGGATTCTCTCTCTCCTTCTGTCCCCTCTGCCTTCCACTTGCCTGCACACATGTGAGCTCAAGCTCTCTCTCTCTCAAAAAAAAAAAAAAAAAAATCTGTTTCTTGCATACATAGGAAATTCCAAGAAGGAAGGAACTGTGTCTTAGTCAGTGTTTTATCCTCAGCATCTGACATGGGGCTTGACATAAAATAAGTACCTAATAAGTATCTGTTGATGACATGGTAAGTGGTACAGTAATTTGGAAAAAAAAAAAAAAACTTCTACATAAAAGTTGATACATATTTTCTCCTAAAGATAGGAGTCAACCTTAGCTGCTGCCTCTCCCAGAGCTAAGATCAGGTCTCATTGCAGTAGTGGGAAAAAAAATAAGCAGGAACAGATGATGCAGCATATGCAGCTCCTTGCTCTTTTTCTGCAGCAAGAATTCGCTTTCACTTTCAGGTAGGCCCAGGCTGCTGTGCAGTCTATTCCGTGGCCTCCTCCAGGAGCCCAGAGAGAAGACAACTTGGCACTGACTAAATGAACTGCATTCTGATGAAAAAGGGGGGATTTTCCATCTTATTGTCAGTCTAGCCATACTGCTAAGTACCCGAAATTGTTGGGTGATGGGAGGGAAGTAAGAAAGACGAACAGATCAGTCTTAGCCAGTGGTGACTTGCAGCTTCTGGGAAAGAGAAAGCAGCAGATTTCCCCTGACTGCACACACAAAGAAGCAGGCAGGAGTGGAAGGGGTGGGTTATTTAGAGAACTAATTTTATCTCCTTTCTGGGCAACATAAGCCTTTCCATGAAAGTCCTTCAATGAATGCCCTTTGCTTAGGGCATGCCCTAAACCCACTGCTTCCATAAAACCT
Source organism: Mellivora capensis (assembly GCA_004024625.1). Lineage (NCBI taxonomy): Eukaryota > Metazoa > Chordata > Mammalia > Carnivora > Mustelidae > Mellivora > Mellivora capensis. The sequence goes on along the minus strand of PISX010000764.1, from coordinate 128,232 downwards.
TCCCTCATTCTCTAGGCTACCATAATCTCTGACTCTCCTATCAACTACCATAGCACTGACCAACCTTACATCCATTGCATTGGTACTAAGAACTGGACACTTTGCCACAAAGAGTACTGGCTGAGTAGTTTTATGATTTAACCACTAAAGCAGGTTCTGACTTACCTCCCCAACTAACCAGAAAGGTTAGGGACCATACAGTGTACTTCTTCATATGTCCTTTAAATGCACATTGTTAAGCATAGTGCTAACTTTGTGATTAAAATATCAAGAATCACTCAAAAGATGAATGAATAAGTCAGCCTGATTTATTCATTCATGGAAAGGTTCCCTATACAAGAATCTAGTAAATGGACACAGGAGACACTTTCTACAGGAATCAGCTTCTCCTGACCAGAAAACACAAGAGTATCAGTGGCAGATCTTCACTTTACCCTCAACCAAATGACACCTGATAGACTAGATCAGGTGCTGGAAAATATGAGCTGCTCCATGGATCCTATATCATATGTTATCTATATCCTCTTATGTCGACAGTTTGTTCATAATATGCAATGCTATCCCCAGAGCTCCTGGGGTTAGGGTTAAGTACCATGGCTATTAGTCCCTATCTGGTTTAAATGGGATCAAGATGTAGGTTTCTTAAGTGAGACATGGTGAGATGTCTGTCCAGAGAACGAATGTGGACTCTGTTCACTTGGCAAATGCAAGTGGGCTCTCCTTCCTGTGATATAGGAATCAACATATAATATTTAAGGCTCCTACCATATTAAAAGAAACATGTTATAAGACCTTAGGGCTTCACGGACAATCAAAATATAAGTCTCCATTCCTAGGGAGATTGTAGTTGAGAACTTGTGCTTACCGAAAGGTGAATTGACCAGACAATAGCAGTTCAGAAACGGAAGTAAGCACTCCAGAGAGAAAGGGACTGAAGTTGAGCCTCAGTAGATGCATGGGATTTAGTTACTGAGGAGGTCAGTAAGTTAATGTGAGGTCAAGGGTCATTCCAGGCCAAGAAAACTGAGAAAGTCAAGGTTTAAAAGCAGAAATGTGCTAAACTCTTCAAAGACTAGTGTGAAAATTAATCATTTGGAAAAAAGATATGTAAATGGTTAACACTTGTAGCAAAATGTCACAGAATGTAACAAAAATTTACCATAGGAGTCTCTTTAACAAAATTTGAATCTACTATTTCGGTGGTTTCAGGGAGTAGTTGGAAATCTACCCTTCATCTTTTAAGTTTTGTGGTACATTTGTGAGACATGGAATTCAGTGCTGAGTGCCAAAACAGTGCTTCTTGAACTTTAATACATGTATGAGTCATCTAGGGGTCACATTAACATGCAAACTCTTCTATTGCTAACTAGCTCCTAGATAATATGGATACCCCTGGTCCACAGATCAAACTTTGAATAGCAAAGCACTAGAACATCTTTCACTTTAAGTTACCCCTGTTTTTGTTTCACTTTTCTTAAAGTCTTTATTTATTTGAGAGAGAAAGATAGTAGGGGGAGGGGCAGAGGGAGAGAGAGAATCTCAAGCAGATTTCCTGTTGAACAGGGAGCCTGACATGGGGCTCAATTCCAGGACCCTGAGATCATGACCTGAACCTAAATCAAGAGTCAGATGCTCAACTGATTGAGCCACCCAAATGCCCCACTCCTGTTTCACCAGAGTTCTCATTAAACAAAGTGACAGAATCTTCAGGAGAAAAGATTAGATCTTATACATTGTGTACAATGATAACTTATATAATCAACTTTTCAAAAAATGCATGTACAATAATAATTGTATAATCAATGTTTTTAATGGCTGCTAACCATCAAATAGAGAGTTCAATCAAAACAACAATGAAGGGTTTTTATGGACTATAACAGAGGTCAGCAAGCTACCACCCATGGGCCAAAACTAGGCTGCCGTCTTGCTTATAAATAGTTTTATTGGAGTACAGCCACACCAATTCATTTATACAATCTCTGTAGCTGCTTTTATGCTACAATATCAGAGTTAATTACTTTAGACAGATACCATATGGCCCTCAAAGCCTAAAATACTACTCTGTGGCCCTTTACAAAAATGTTTGCTGATGCCCTGGCCTATAAGATTGATATTTGAGTATCTCACTGGCTCTGAGCTTGGGCACCTAAGATGCTCTTAAAGATTTCTGTCCTGAAATCCAAATGTCCTTCCCAGGATACTGTTTTGAAGGAGCGTGAAGTCCTCTCAAATTCTCTTCATAGAGGAGGAATGGAGTTGCCCAGGAAACACCTACATCATGTGGCAAATGGGGAAACGAATCAGGAGGACTCACAGAAAACTCTCAACAAAAGTACATAAGTCGTGCAACAAACGTAACCAGTACTATCAGTACTGATAGTAACATCAGGACTATCTGCTCTTGACTGGTGTGCTGATCAAGGTGTGTGGCTGCTCTCGTCCATCTCGGAATCCAGACCAGATGCTGCGATCTGGCCCATCTCATTAATTAAAAAAGCCAGTCCTCCTGAGAATCCTTGTTTTAGATTAGAGAGTGTCTCTTCTAAATTTTGCATTGAACTGTAACAGCCTCAGAAACATAGGAAGCAAACCCCTGCCAAACAGCCTGGGAATTTTAACTGCCCCAGAAAGGGGGGATTGATCTGGACTAGCCTATGGCATTGGCCTAGATTGGTGGAGAGTAGAAATCAAAAGAAAATTATGAAGGATGCATGTTAAGGAGGGATGGGGGCAAAAGTTCTCCTAAGAGTTTGGTAAAAGGAGAAGTAAAGGCCTCCTGAGAGTCGAACTATAAAATCAACAGAAAATGAAGCAGTGTAAAAATATGAGAAATCACGTTAAGGATGCAGAAGAGTTCTTTCAGGCCTGTAAGATTTGACACTAAACCACAGGAAATTATTAGGACTTTGTGTCAGCAACAGATGGACTGCTCCACTAATAGATGCAGAGAGGGGAAAAGATGTGAGGGGTTAACACTGGTGGTGGCCATCTTTGCCCAGATCAGAGAAGAGGGTGCACAAGACAAGGAGCTTTTTTGGAGACTTCTACTTCCTTTCTCCCTTTGTCCCTCTCTCCTTCCCTCTCCCTCACTTCTTCTTCCCCTTTTTCCCATCCCCCTCTTTCCCTCCCTCTCTATCTCTTTCCCTTTCTCCATTCCACAAATATATATGAACTATGTATTCTGCATCAGGTCCTATGCTATAGATTCTGGGAAGACCATGTTGAAAAAAATTGATGGTCCATTCTCCAGAAGCTTAGACATCTAGTAGTAGATGCAGGCAGTAATAAAGTAATAGGATATATACATATTTAAGTGCCATAAAAAATACTTGTAACAAATGTTACAAAGCAATAGACAAAGTACAATCCTACCTCAGGGCCTTTATACCTGCTATTCCTCTTCTCTGGGACAATTTTCCCCTGATAAACTTAAAGCCTTCTTCTCACTTTCTTCAGATCTCTGCTCATACTTCTTTCTATGAGTGAGACTTTCCCTGTAAATAAAATGCAACTTTATAAAAAGTATATTTTTAAATAAAATATTCAGATATTTTACATGTTTTATATTTATACATTATACATATATATATTTGTATATACATTATTACATATATATGTATGTGTATGTGTATATACACATGAATGCTGTATATGTAAAATATTACATATTTGCTTTTGGTCATTATTCCCTACTGTATGTCTGTCTTTGTAGAAGACTAGAAATGTGAGCTCCTGTGTGAGACCCTTTGTTCACTAATCTTCTGTATTTCCAGTACCCACAATAGGTGCTTACTAAAAAAGGTTACCAAAAAATTAATAAAACTATGAATGATCTGAGAGCATGCACTACACACATTTATTTAGAGTTATAGGAGTTAACCAGGCTAAGGCAGAGAAGAGTCGGGCAGGAAAAGAGGAGCAGGAAAGAAGGCTTCGGAGAGTGAAATCCCAGAAGCTAGAGTGATGAGAAGGTAAAATCATGTTGGACTTTATGAAACAAGTTATTTTTTTCCCTTTGATTTCAAGAGCAATCGAAAACCACTGAAGTTTTTAGGCCAAGAATCAGATTTGCATTTTTAACATAGCATCCTAGCTACCCATTGGATAGTGGATCAGAGTTATCAGAAAGGTGCCATACAGCATTGGAATCATGCAGCAAACTGTGCTTTCTCTGATCCATGCTCAGCTAATTCTTTTCTGATTAGAAGTTGGCTTTCTAGGGTGCCTGGGTGGCTCAGGTGGTTAAGCCATCAGTTCAGGTCATCCTGGGATTCCAGAATCAAGTCCCGCATTGGGCTCCCAGCTCAACAGGGAGTCTGCTTCTTCCTCTGACCTTCTCCCTCTCATGCTCTCACTCACTCTCTTTCTCTCCCTCTCAAATAAATAAAATCTTTAAAAAAAAGTTGGCTTTCTAGAATTTAACACAGATAACACAGAGACTATGACATGCATTTTCTAATGTATATGAGAGATAAACGTGTCAATATGAATAAATCGATATTTCATGTTATCTCTCAGTCTCTTTGAGCTCCATTTCTGTGAGACTCTTCTGAAAGAAGGATCCTTCCTCCTAAATCAGACAAACCAAGGCTCTAAGGCAATAAAGCTCAGGGTCAGACCTGGGACTTCAGCCACTTGGCTAAGTTGAACATTCATCTTGCAGCCCCTTGGTGGCCCATGAGCAGGCCTGTCTTGGTAAATCCCCAACCTCCAGCCCTGCCCTTCACTCAAATCTTTGGACTTTCAAGCAGAAAATCTCTATTTAATTCTGAACCAGGCTCATGAGGGCTTCCATGAAACTCTAAGCCAGTGTAAAACTCAGCTTACCCAGAGACTGCCCCCAATGAATGAGGAATTATGTTGAAGAAAATGTGGTGGTTTGACAACTGTGGATGTTTTGGGGGGAGACCCCAATTAGCACCTATTAATATCATTATTTTAGGGTGATAGTAAGGTAACAAATGAGGCATTTACATGATAGAAAGTTAAATTAGTCACTTTGAAGTCCTGCAGAGCTTATTTGGAAACACATCTGTATGCTGAAAATGTGAAACCCAGAGAGTAAACTAACCATATCCATGAAAGCACTGAAAGGGCCTACTGAATAACAAAGTACAAATGAAAATTCTGAAAAGCAAACAACTTATTAATGCATCTCTATCCCCCAGGTTCTTCCTGCCTGAGCATCAAAAGAGAAGAACCAATGCACAGTTTCCTAGGTGCTCCAACACCAAACATAGCCAAAGTTCTCCCTGTCAGCAGGACAACTACATAGTCAGCAACCCCAATGTGCAGTGAATTTTTTTCATGTGGCATCCATGACATTCATATCTGTGTGGTTTTGTGGGGTTTTGTTTACCTTCTAGTTACTAAAGAAAAAGCTATTTCCTCCAAGACTGGGTATTAAAAGGCATTAATTCTATCCCCAGCTTTGGTACTGGCTGGCTATGAGATCTTGAAAAAGATATGAGCTATAGTATGTGATATTCATTTGTTTATTCATTCACCACCTTTGATTCTTTAAACAATGTCAGGCCCCATGCTATGTTCTTAGGAAATAAAAATGAATAAGAGAAATCCTTCCCCTCAAGTTGTTCCAAGTTCCTTTGAGGCTTTGAGGAGATGGGCAAGGAAAGCAAGTATAACAACAGTAACACAATAAGCTCTATACCAGAAATATGTACAGGGTATTAAGTGGGCTTAGAGGCCAATGCAACTCTGCCTGCAGGAGGCTGGGAATGCATCCAAGGCAAATTACAGCTGAGCTAAGATTTGAAAGAAGAGTTGAAATTCACAAGGGCAGTTGGGTGGGCCTTAGGGAACAGAGGATATTCCAAGGCAAAAGACACAGAATGGACAATGGTGTTAAGAAAACAAGGGTTTTATTGCTAGAAGCTGTAAATCTTCAAGAGAACCAAGAGTATGATGAGTTGTGCAGAGTGACAATGAACACCAAGGCAGAGGGTAGAATGCCATACCTTACTTCTGGGTACCTTACTTCAGACGATAACAATTTGGTACTCATTATGACTATACATACTGACTACTCTTTCTGGCAGTACCTGTGATTCTGCCTATGCTTTCTCTAGTCTCAGGAGCAAGACCTGTCCATATACAAGGTGGACTGAAGTACCAAAGTTTTAAAGCCACCAGGCTCAGTCATGTACCAATAGCAGATGGTAGCTGGCTGATAAGTTCCCAACCAACTCAGTCTCTGAGATAGTCTCTGCATAGTGCCTTATGGTCTTCAGTGTGCTCGTTAGCACACATATTATTCCCTCCCTTCCCTGTCTCACTTCCCCTCTTGCCTAGCATTGCTTCCAGGAATCACTTCCCAAATAAATACATTACTTGCACTGAAATCTTTGTCTTACTTTGGGTTTCCACCAAAGATTTCAGTGCAACTAAGACAAATATTCCAAAGCAAGTAATTTATTTGGTGATACCCACAGCATATGTAGCATCACAATTATTGAAATGTTCGCCTCTTGAGAGTTGAGATAGAATATGGGTAGAACACTTGTGCAATAGCACTAGTATTTAAAGACATGGAGGCAATACTGATTACAAAGATGGTGAAATTGATTGGCTTGTTTTATAGGCAAATTTCAGAGAGCCTGAAGAACAAATGACACATCATCAGCCAACTACCAACTCAGGGAATGATGAGGGATTCCAACTCAGGGATGTCTCCATGGCAGCATTTAAAGAGATGTAATTTCTTGCAGCCAGAAGCCAGATGGTGCTGAAGACCAGGCCCAAGATTTGATTATGAGAATGACAGAGTTACAAAGGAGGCTGTTCAGAGCTCCAGCAGGTTGCCTATCTGAGGGTCTGGGAGGAGTGAGACCCTGAGAACAGGAACAAGGGTACTTGAGTAGATGTTCTTGAGAACATTTAAATCCTAGATTCCCCTCAGCCCACTGGGTTGGAAGAAGCAGCCACTTTCCTATATTTAGAGTAGAGCCCGGAAACCCTTCTATTGTCTGGAAACCATGGAAGGCTCTCATTTAAGGTAGATTCTTCACAAGATGATATCTTCTTCAAAATCTACTCTTCTCTCCCCTCATTGCTCTGAGAAGAGTGAGAAATACATTTCACTAATTAGAAGATTTACATTATTTTTTAACCATATTTATGACTCTCACTGAATACAGTAATAAGAATGGGGTTTCTTGAGTATTCTTTATAAACTCACTGGATTTTAAAATATATTTTTATTATAAAACTTATACACTGTGTTTTATTTCCTTAGTGAAGGTGAAAAGGGGTTAAAAATAAATGGTCTCAATGAGCTTATTTTTCAAATAAGATAGTTCAATAAAGTCAAAATGCATAGCACATTTTGGTCATTATAGAAATTCCTATTTTACACTAATGATAGATAGATAGATAGATAGATAGATAGAAAGAATATATAGGATGAAGTCTCAGTACGGCCCAAGCAGGGACTTACTGAAATGGGAGGCAACACCAAAATAGAAAAATGACAATCACTTGGGGTTGCAGGTGATTACTAACAGACAGTGAATGTTCCAGAGTCAAAATAGATAGGTGGTCAACAAAGATACTGCTTAACTTATCTAACAAAAAATAAATAATAAAAATACAACTCTCAAAAATCAGTAATAACTCTCAAAATATACCAATAAAAAATGATCAAAATATTTGGACAGATGCTTTGCCCAAGAAGCATGCCACATGGATGACAAGTAAACACATGAACTGATCAACATCACAGTCATTAGGAAATGCAAATCAAGACCACAATGAGACATTTTAACAATGTTTATCCTTCCAATCTATGAACATGGAATGTTTTTCCATCTCTTTGTGTCTTCCTCAATTTCTTACATAATTGTTCTGTAGTTTCTAGAGTATAGATTATTTACCTCTTGGTAAGGTTTATTTCTAGGTATCTTATGGTTTCACTCACATGTAGAACATGAGGAATAGTGCAGAGGAACATAGGAGAAGGGAGGGAAAACTGAATGTGAAGAATTTAGAGAGGGAAAAAATCATGAGAGACTCTGGACTCTGGTAAACAAACTGAAGGTTACAGAAGGAAGGTGGGATGGGGTATGAGTGATGGGTATTAAGGAGGGCATGTGTTGTGATGAGCACTGGGTGTTATGTGAAACTAATGCATCACTGAACACTACATCAAAAACTAATGATGTACTATATGTTGCTTAATTGAGAATTTAAAAAAATTAAAACTACAATGAGATAGCACTACACACTTACTAAAATACCTAAAACTAAAAAGACTAACCACACCAAGTATTGAGGAGAATGCAAAGCAATTGGGACACTCAAGGAACAACCACTTGGCCTTTGGCAACAACCAATCTCATGGAACAACCACTTGGGAAAATAATTGGCAGCTCCTTAGAAGTTTAAATATATATCTATCATGTCATGGAACCATACACTCCTAGGTGTTTACCTAGAAGAAAAGAAAGCATATGCTTTTACAAAGATCCATTCATTAATTTTTAGAGAAGTTTCATCTGTAAAAGCCAAAAACTAGAAACAACCTAAATAATCCATCAACATATGAATAAAACATGGTATATCCTTATAATAGAACATTTATTTGAAATAAAGAGGAATGAACTATACATACACACAACAATATAGACGAATTTCATACTAAGAACATTAAATAAAAGAAATAGGCTATGTCTCTCTCCAAAAACAGGCTTGTTTTTTTCTTGCTATGAAAGTATTAAATTTCTCAAGCTCCATGTTCCTCAACTGCATTACAAATGTATTATTGTGCATAGGTCCCCAACATCATTCCCATGAGATCTGAGCAGTGATAGTGTCAGGAATAGAGATTGTGCATTGACCAAGCAACACATTGTCCCACTCACCAAGGCTGATATAATTCAACCTGTCAGACTCAGATGCCAATACTGAGCACTTGATGTAGTACTACCGTCTCTCAAGGAGATTAACCAATCAGACTCCACTCTAGAAAAAGCAATAATTAATCCTAACTGAAATTGATAAATATTCTGGGTATATATTTTCCTCTCCTTTCTGTAGTGCCTTGGCCAGCATCACTATTGGAGGGCCCACAGATAAATTTAATTTATCACTTCAGATAAAAGGTTCACCTTAAGACCAAAAAAAAAAGTGAAAATGGGCACATGACAGTGAGATCAATTTTTCCTACTATATACTACATCATCTGGAAGATTTTGGTCCTATAGAATGTTGGAATAGCTCCTAAAGTTATAGCCAATGCACCAGCTTAGGGATGAACCCTACAAAATTGGGGTGTTATTCTTTAACATATAGTACACACTTTTAACCAAGGGCCACTATATGATTCTGTGTTTAACAGGTAGAATACAAGAATCTGGGAACTTAGGGGTAGGGACAAGGGCCTGGGAATAATTACTTTTAGTGACCTAGTAGGTGAATTTGTGCTTCCCATTTTGACAATTTTATGTTCTGCTGATTTCCAGGTTGGGGAAATACCTTAACCAGTAAGCACAGAAAGATCCTTCTAACTCTAAAACTACATCTACTACCCGATGATTTTGCACTCTTTATTGGCAGGGATAATTGATACTTTCTATATTGTCAACAGTAATTAACCCTAGTTATCATGAGAAAATAAAATTACTGCTACCTAATTGGGATAGTATAAAGAGTATGCATGGAACTCAGTGGTTTAGTCGGGCTTCTTATGTCCAGACTGTTGATAAACACAGAACTGTTAATTTCTGGAACCACATACTAACAAGGGCCAAGTAATAAGGAACTTGAAACTTTCAGGGATGAAGGTCTGGGTCACTCTATAAGGCAAGCAACCTAGACAGGCAGAAGTACTGGATGGGGGCACCTGGGTGGCTCAGTGGGTTAAAGCCTCTGCCTTCGGCTCAGGTCGTGATCCCAGGGTCCTGGGATCAAGCCCCGCATCAGGCTCCCTGCAGGGAGCCTGCTTCCCCCTCTCTCTCTGTCTGCCTCTCTGCCTACTTGTGATCTCCGTCTGTCAAATAAATAAAATCTTAAAAAAAAAAAAAAAGAAGTACTGGATGAAGATGAGAGGACTCCAGATGGATATAAGAGGAAGGAGATAATAAATATCAGTAGTAGCTTCAGGACCATCTACAACAGCGGGGACTGTACCTTAGGCTAGTAATCCTCTTTTTATTTTGTTAAGAAATTATGACCATCCACCACACTGAAGAATCAGTAAGAGAACAGAATAAATTTAGGAGAGGACGCTAGTCAATCTCAGAGGGGGAAAGGGTGGTCTGTCGCAGATGCTGTTCATCATTACCCACATACCACTATATTTATTGCTTCTAGATAGGCCAATAGTTTTACTTCAAACTTCTATGATTTTGCCTGAGGGCTTCTCTCAATGTAGTAGTATGCCTGATCTACACGTGGGCTAGGATAGAATTGTTGGAGAGTAAACCCCCAACCACAGCAGTACTCCTTAACAAAAGCAGAAGGAAAAATATCTCAGCTTCCTGACCCTTCAAATGTAACAAATCTGAAACAACTCCAGCTGGCCTCTCTGAGGCCCCCAGCAGCGTTGAGCACCAATTGTCCACAGCAGTAAACTCTTCATTAATCAATCTTCTATTCTCTTCCTTTCCCTCCTTGTCCTACTCCCCACTAGGTGAGGAATGTGAAGGGCTGTATGAAGGTGGTTGAACTGGGTGATTTCTACATTCACTTCTACTCTGAAGCTTATAGTTTGAAGACTAAATTCAAGACTCAAGCACTTCAGGACTTTTCCCTTCATGAGCTCCATACAAATTGAAAACATCCTAGTTCTCCTACACTGGAAGTATGGATTACTTTAATATGGACTTATTTTGCTTTCCTGATGTGTTAGAAATGCCTGCCTGGTTCCCCCAACTAGACACATTCTCAAGCCTTATCATCTAAAGTAGTGAGTTCCCAAGTATTTTGTCCTCAAAGTAATAATAATAACTTCACTCAAGTACTCACAACAATCCCATGAAGTAGGTTCTATTTTTATTGTTTCTATTCTGTATAAGTGTGAACTAAGACTCAGGGATATTAAGTCATTTCCCCAAGGGCACTCACCTCATAAGTGGAAGAAGGGTCAGGCTTTGAACTCAGGCACTCTGTCTTCTTAATCATTATCCTCTACTGCCTCTCAAGGGTTATTTTTAATCATGTTTTTCCTTTAGTAACCTTATTTTGAAATTTGGCCTGTGTAAATTAATTAACTACAAATTACCCAATTTTCTAATTAGTGACTTGTTTTTCTTATTTTTTATTAGTCAAACATGTAAAGAATTTCCAACCATAAAGTTAAGCTAACTAGTGTGATAACTAGACTGTACTCTATTTAAAAGCTATTAGTGGAATGAATAAATGAATGAATGAATGAGTGAGTGAATGAAAAATCTTACCTTTTATAATTTCAGCCAAACTGAAATACACCTGATGAGTAAGTTAGCCCGTACTGCTTGGAGGTAGGTAGCTTCGTATTAGGCTATTCCAAAATCAAATAGCAAAAAACAAATTTAAGGAACCCCATTATTACCTTGTGGACTTTAAGTGATCCAGAGATTATAAATGGTAACTCCTCATCTGCTGGGCTTTTTGTTTTATTATTTTTTGGCTATTGTTGTTTTGTTTTATGTTTTTAAAACTTCTATTCTATTGAAAAACCTCAAGTTTTTTTCCAAAGGACAAAGTGGACTCCTCAGGAATATTCAGGCTACCTGGTAAAGAATGGAGCATCAAATGTCATTTGGACTACTCCCCATATAAGTAATTTCTCTAATTTTCCACTTATTCTTATATGACACAGGCTTAATGTTACTTGAAAATATAAGCCTGGGTGGCTCAGTGGGTTAAAGCCTCTGCCTCCGGCTCGGATCATGATCCCAGGGTCCTGGCATCGGGCTCTCGGCTCAGCGGGGAGCCTGCTTCCTCCTCTCTCTCTGCCTGCCTCTCTGCCTACTTGTGATCTCTGTCAAATAAATAAATAAAATCTTAAATATATACATATATATATATATATATATATATATATATATATATATGTATCACTCCACCACACAAAACCCTCATGGGACTGCCCATCACACTTAAACTTAAATTCCTTGCCATAGCCTATAAGATTCCATGAGACATTCCTTTTAAGCAAAATACTGGATGATTCTTTTTCCCCTGGATACCCCACCCTTCCTCGCTGAAAATTCATGACATTTAGTGGATCTTCCTATCAAAACAACTCATTCACCATTTAATCACCCAATAGTAGTCTACTGATTCATTCTTTAGACACAGAACTTTCTATTGGTTTCTTTTTTTAAAATTTTTAAAAGATTTTATTTATTTATTTGATAGACAGAGATTACAAGTAGGCGAGAGAGGCAGGCAGGGAGAGAGAGGAGGAAGCAGGCTCTCCGCAGAGCGGAGAGCCCGATGTGGGGCTCGATCCCAGGACCCTGGGATCACAACCTGAGCTGAAAGCAGAGGCTTTAAGCCACTGAGCCACCCAGCACCCCTTCTATTGGTTTCTTAATGCCTCACACTTGAACATTAATCAGCAGTTAAGGATTAGCGGGCATTTTAAAAAAGCTTTCGACAGGAAAGAAAAAATGCCAACAGGCAAACAGGAGCAAACAAGTTTATCCATAATATCCTCATGGCTAGCAAAAGAAATTGAAGATTTTGTCTCTAGTAAACAAGAAGGGTATGCCATGAAAAAAAGGAATAAGTAGAAAAGAATGCACTCTTGGCAATTAAAAGTATCCACTGTGAAACATGCAACAGGAGGTTTAGAAGAAGGAGTCAAGAAAGTCTCCAAGAAAGTACACAAGCAACTAAGAAGAAAATGGAGAAGGAGAAAGAAAAACAAGAAAGGTAGAGGGCATATATTACTGATGTGGATACCAGGGACACCTGAAAAACAGAGCAGTCATGAAATTATTTGAGAAAAGACAAAAGGAAAATTTCTCAAAACTGTAAAACGTGAATCTCTAGAAAGTAGGAATCACAGGAAAGCTAAATCTTTATTTACCTTAAGACAGGCAATTAATGTCTAAAATTAAGAAACCAAGAAGTGGCAATATGGGCATGTTATTCAGAAATTTGTGGGTAACTAGTGAAAATAAACAGATATGAGAGTTGAAATTAATTCCTCTGAGAAGTAGATCTAGAGGTGAGTAAAGGGTAGACAAAAGTAGGGGACAAAGCTTTGCTGGTTATATATATACACACATATACACACATTATATATAGAATGGATATAGAGAGAGATATTTGAATATATAAAAGTATACATATCTCATATACACATATATTCAAAGATATGTGTGTATATATATGTACATATATATTCAAAGACATGCTCTTTGGATCTTAAATATGCATAAAAATATGTATTTTTGATTAAAAAATAAGATACAGATATAGTAGATAAACTATTTAAAACACACACACACACACATTTTTTTCTGAGGCATATTTTTTTTTCCTTCTAGGCCTATTGGCCTTTTTGTGGCATCTTGGGGATTTTTCCATCATGGCATTCTTTTGGAACTGTTGTGATTAACATAATTTGAGGTATCTTCCTCATGTGACTCTTATGGAAGTGATCTAAGGACTATACTTTGGGAACTTGGTCTAGTCCAAAGAATTCCCTGCAACTGCAAACATTAAAGATGAGCTAGGGGTACAGCCAAGTAATTTAAGGCAAAAACAAACAAAAAGCAGTTGTGTAATTTTAACTGGTTCCTTTCTTTGTCCCATATCTTTCCCGGGAACTTTGTAAAATTAGCTGTGATTCTGGGAAGGGGCTGGTTGTGAGTTCAAGCCTCAGGGTACCATCACTTTGTCTATCCAACCCTTGTAGATTATTATCCAACACAGCAGTTTTCCCAATATTAATAATTTAGAAGTTATTCAAGAAATGCTTATGGAAAGGAGGAAAAAAGAGAAAGAAGGAATGGGTTTGAGAAAGAAAAGGGATATGGGAGAAGCAACCAACTTTTTAATATATGAGCTGATATAAAGTTAAGAGCAATTTCCTAGTTAGAGTTTGGGTGTACATGTAGAAAACAGTCTGATTGTTTGGACTTTGATAAAAGATCTTCAGTCTGTAGTTATTGAGCATCTAAGCAAGTGTCCAGCAAAAGATGTAGAAAAGAACAAAATAAGCAATGACTAATGCCCACAAGTACTTTAAATCCTCTTCTGGAATATAGAGCTGACAGACATGAAACAAATAGCAAGCAATTGCATAGCTACTATACACTGTCAAACAGACCGCAAGTGCAAAAGGAACTGGATGGCAAACAAGCCAGAAATTAATGGAGAAGGAACTTTCAAGAAAGAATTTGATTTGAGTAATAATATATGCCCTCGTATAATGTGAAGTATTTTTCACATATTCTTTTACAGAGTACTCATAACTGTAACATATAAGTAATTTTAGGCATTACCTCCATATGAATGAGGAAGACTCAGAGCCAATTCACACAGCCAGGATGGCAATGGAATATGGTCTGAATCCAGACTTCTCATGGTGTCTTCTTACTGCATAGGGTTCTGAAAAAAAAGGGTAAAACATGGAGAGGTAGAGAAGAGGCCCCTGTAAATGAGAGAAATAAAAACTTGAGCTGAGATGAGCACAGGAGAATGCACAGCTGAACCAGCACAGGCAAGCATTTGATAGAGAAGGGAGCCTGGATTAGTTGAGAATGTATGGGCTTTGAAGCCAGATAGAGTCAGAGACGAATTATAGCTCTGCACCTTACTGACAGCAGGGGAGAGGGCAAACGTTCCCCAGCCTCTGTGTCCTCATCTATAAAATGGGACAACTGCCTTCAAGATTTGTTGTAATGTTTCAATGGCACAACTTATGTTTTTAAAGAACACCCAGCAAAAATTCTTATTTTTTTTTCCTGATTGGAGTATTATTTATGGTGAGAAATAGGAGGAGATTGTTGGTCACAAACACCTGGTCTAGTTATCAGTCAAAACAACTATCTGCACAATCAGGGCTGTACATTAGTCACTGGATTCTGACAGGTTCTTCTGTTGTTTTATTTTGACCAGCTCAAGTCAGTCCAGTTTGTGCAGCTCTAGAAAACAGCCTGAGTTTGGCCTGTGCATTTTGGCAACCTGGACCTTGGAATCAAGTGGGGGGGGGTGGAATGGAAAAGTACCCAACAATACCTCCTGATTCCAACTTCCTGCTGGTGACATCCACCTCTTGCTGACTCTGAGTCACCAACAGCATGCCTTCCCTCCCCTGCGGCCCATCCGCCCATTAGGCCCCGGCAGTTCTCTTCCTATGCTGACTTCCCTTGAGCGCTCCCACACGTGTGCTCAAGGTGGAAGCAACCCTAATGAGGAAACATGAGACAACTGCTGCAGAAGGCACTTCTTCCTCAGCCAGCAAAATGAGGGCTATCCAGCCCTAGAGCCCTGCCTGGCACCCCTCAGACACAGGGTGTTCCCACCGTGTGCTCGGGAGCTCTCCCAGAAGATAGGGACCCATATGGACTCCAGACTGAGTCTCCTAGGAACTCACTGTGGGGAACAGTCCTGTGTAATCCCCAATGTATTGTTAAAAATGATCTCCTGTAAAAAGTGACCATAAACTATCCTTGAAATGACTGTTCCTCAGACTGGTATCAAGGTTCTCCATAATCTGCCTTTTCAGTCTATTTTCCAAAATATTCCTCTGCTCCAACTCAATGTTTATTATAAATTTGGCTAATCAATCACAAGGCTTCCCCAGAATGCTTCATAGAAACACAGACTCCAAGATTCTGAATCAGCCTGTTGGGGTGGACCTCAAGGACTTTGTACATAAGAAGTATTTTAGGTGATTCTACTGATCAGCTGAGGAGGGAACAGGTTCCCTCATGGCTCAGTGGTTCTCAGTGTCTCCAGTGAGCAGTCCTCAGGTTCAGTTAAAAAGTTTCAGGGGTCATTTTAGGAAAAAGGAGTCATTGTAGCAAGGGAAACTCAGAATTTTTTTCCTCTTTTTTAAAAAATTAACATATAATGTATTATTTGTTCCAGGGGTACAGGTCTGTGAATCATCAGGCTTACACATTTTACAGCACTCACCATAGCACATACCCTCCCCAATGTCCATCACTCAGCTACCCTATCCCTCAGTTTGTTTTGTGAGATTTAGAGTTTCTTATGGTTTGTCTCTCTCCCAATCCCATCTTGTTTCATTTTTAACTTCCGTACTCTCCACAACCCCCTGCCCAGCCTCTCAAATTCCTCATATCAGAGAGATCATATGATAATTGTCTGTCTCTGATTGACTTATTTTGCTTAGCATAATACCCTCTAGTTCCATCCACGTCTTTGCAAATGGCAAGATTTCATTTCCTTTGATGACTGCATAGTATTCCATTGTGTGTATGTATGTGTATGTATATATATATATATACATATATACATATATATGCCATATGTCTTCTTTATCCATTCATCTGTTGATGGACATCTATATATATATGGACATATATATATGCCATGTCTTCTTTATCCATTCATCTGTTGATGGACATCTAGGTTCTTTCCATAAAAACTCAGAATCTTAAGAAAGTTTCCTGTTATATGTTCAATTGTGTCTCCCAAAAAGATAAGATGAAGTCCTAACCCCAGGTACTTATGAGCATAAGTAGGATCTTTATAGATGTAATTTGTTAGGATGAATATATTGAATTAGAGTGAGCCCTAAATCCAATATGACAGGGTCCTAATAAGAAGAGGAAATGGACAGAGACACAGGTATAAGGGAGAAGGTCACATGAAGACAGAGATTGGAGTTATCCTGCCACATACCAAGGAATATCAAGGATTGTCAGCAACCACCAGAAGCTAGCAAGAGATAAGAAAGGATTCTTGCCTACAGCTTTCAAAGGGAGGATGGCCCTGCCAACACCTTGATTTCATACTTTAAGCCTCCAGAACTGTGGGAGGATACATTTCTGTTGCGTTAAGCCACTGGGTTTTTGGTAATTTGTTATGGCAGCTTGAGGACATCAATATACTCCTGGTTGTGCTCTCTCTCTTTGTTTCTCTCTCTCTCTCTCTTTCTCTCACACACACACACAGACACACTTTAACTAGAGCAGCTTGGTTATTTTGATTTATATTATACTTTAGAGTTCAGCTTAACATTTCATTTGAAAAAGGAAAAAAAAGAAGTTTTACTACTAACCAAAGTTTGAAAACCCACCTTTTTGGCCAAACTGAACCATAAACCATTCCTCCAGACATACCCTGAAGGTTTTTGATGCCATATTTGTATTCATGATGTTCTTGACATCTGGATACTTTACCTACTTTTCATCTGTTAAAATATTAGTCATTCATGAAGCTCAACTTATATGAACTCCTCCACAAAGTCATGCCCCAATATCCCTTCAATTAGATATGATTTCTTCTGCTTTTGAAAAGCAATTGAATTTTTAGATCTTCTCTTACAGCATTTACTTTATTCAACATCATGTTCTAGTCATGCATGATACATTTTAGTCCCCATCTTAACTCCATAATGGGCCCTGTGTTTTATCCATTTTTGTATCCTGCTTCTCAATCCCATCCAGTGCCTTACAGTGTCTTCCACACTGCAGTTGATATTCAATAGAAGCTGGTAGTAAAATTTTACAAAGGGCCCTATTCATTTTGTATAAGCTCATTGTTTAGGTGTGAATGGTCTTTTGATGTCTCACACAGATTAAACTGCTATAAGTTACTTTATTATAACCTTGGGCTTTTTAAAAAAATCGATACCAGTTAAAAAAAAATAGCTGAATGTAGATTTTGTAAAACAGAAGGAAAAGAGAGGCCCAAAACTTAAGTATTTGACTGCGTGAAGGAGAATTCCAAGACTCTGAGGAAAGAGAATTAATGCAGAGAGTATTAAGAGGAAGGAAAAAAAAAATAAAGTTTTCTCTAAGTTTTTAATCCTGCTCTATTAAGGAATTTAAAGGTGGGGTGAGAGACTAGAGACCTTTCAAACTATTGTGTGCTAAATGGTATTCATCCAATATGCCCCATTAATAAAACATAATTTAAAAGTCCTGATTCCAGTGCTTATAATTTAAGAAAATCACTTGGTATGATGCAAACACAATATATATTATCGACTATTTCCATGCTTTCGTGAGAAAATAAAACTTTTTCAGTGTTTCTCAAATAGACAGTAATCTCAAATTCCTAAAAACATTTTCTTTACTCAAAATATGCCTAGCTCTCAGAAAGTTTCCCTGGCCCATTTTCTTTGATAAAAGATTGTGTTTTTTTCTTATTGAAAAATGGTAAAGGAGTACCTGGGTGGCTCAGTTGGTTAAGTGTCATGGCTCAGGTCATGATCCAAGAGTCCTGGGATCAAGCCCTAGTCAGGCTCACTGCTCAGCAGAGAGTCTGCTTCTCTCTATGACCCTCCCCTATCATGCTCGCTCTCTCAAATAAATAAAAAACAATTTTTAAAACAGTAGAGATATTTATTCTATCCTAATAATCTAAGACAATAGGTTCTTATCATTAGAACCAAGCAAATAATAATAATTTAAAAATTAACAAGAAATAGTAAGATTGAACTTGAATTCAATACTATATTCATTATATTTTCATATACACTAAGCTTAACCAACCAGACTCTAACTATAGTCTTCCATCTGACATATTTTGCTTTCATATTTAGAAGATGGAGTCTTATGATCACAGAATATATTGTTCTATGGTTTTAGGTTAGCTTAAAAAATGTGTTGATTTTAACCTGTTGTCATCCCAATATCTTTCAGTATCAATGGCTACTTTTCTTTTCTTGAATGTTATAAGGGCAGGTTTCCCATCTTTAAGTCATCCACACCCACCACAAAA
Organism: Mellivora capensis; assembly: GCA_004024625.1. Classification (NCBI taxonomy): domain Eukaryota; kingdom Metazoa; phylum Chordata; class Mammalia; order Carnivora; family Mustelidae; genus Mellivora; species Mellivora capensis. The sequence continues at coordinate 109,356 of PISX010000764.1, read as the reverse complement.
CCTGCTACATTGTAATTTATCAACAAAAATCTGTTGAATGGAGGGAGTCTTTATTAATATGTAGAAATCTTGAAGGCTAGCTAGATTTCCAATCCTCCATTAGACTGAGACAGAAAGGAAATATGGACGTTTGTGAAACAAGATAAACAAATCATCAGGAAATATAATTGCCCAGAATCCCCTCCATTCTTCAAGCATTCAAGTAACTGAGGTATTCTGTTATCTGAAGACAATGAAGTAAACTCAAAAAGGCCTCTTGTTGCGGAGAATACTGTTTTATATCAATGTGCTGCTGATGAAAGGGATTCTATTCTGGTTAAATGGCTAAGAGCACTAGTTTTCAGGTATCAACAATATTCCCTATTTAGTCATTGAGTGATCTCCATCAGGTTACCATGTCCTAGTGCTATTCTATTTTCATAAGTGTTCTTTCGTCACCAACACATTTTCATCCTTCTTAATATTTCCAATGGCATCACTTCACTCCACTAACATAAAAAATAAGCAATCTAAAAATTATCCTCTGCTGTTTCCCACTCATCCACAGAGAGTGAAGTTGCCATTTACGGACACTTGCTGTTGCCATGTTTTTCAGAAAGTTTGCCATTCCACAAGCTGTTTTTAGCCCCTATACCCACGACACTTCTACAGGCATTTAGTATTTCTTTATCTGATGCTTTTCCAAGGCAATACCTCCGCCTCCTCATTGAATCATGCGGGCTGTCTCTTAATCAAATGATATTTTTTGAAGTGTTTCCTCACTGGAGCCCACAAGGTTGTTTCTCATATTTTCCCCCACACCTGCTTCGTATACTAACCTAAGAAGAACTACTTATGTGGTATATTGTCCTTTTTGGAACAGAAATATATTTGTCATTTCCCCATTCCACAATCTGGCCCAACAGTTGAAAGTATCTAAAAATATCAACTAATATTTCTTCATTTTCTTGCTCCCCAGAAAATGATGTATTTTCCTCTGTTTATATCTGGTGTTCCATAAAAGATTAGCCAGATTCAAAACTTTGTGGTGCAGTGAAAACAGTTCAAAAATTAACAACAGAAAGATGGGTTCAAATCCCGTTTATTAAAGATGTAACTTTGGACACAAAGGCATCTGAACCTCAGTTTTCTCATCTGCAGAATGGGGAAACAAGGATTTACCTAAGAGAGATGGGTAAGCCTTAAATGAGGTACTATACTGTAAGTCACATATCTAGTATACTGCGTGACACAAAATAGTGAACCAAGAATTTCTCCCATTATAGAACTGCCATAACTGTGGCAAGATGGTACAGCAGGTAACTATGCAGAGGACAATTGTTCAAAACCCATGATATTTTAGTGTTGAGATAAAAAGAAGTTATTATCTTAAGGTTAGAAACAGAATTTTCCTTAAGAAGGAAGCAGTCTTGATTTAAGAAAAAGAATCTTTACAAAAAATTAATAGCTAACTTTTATTACAACATTTTTACAATAGCCAAGAAAAAGAAATATTGGTATGTCTCTTGGGAGTAAAAGATGTAACCTATCACAGACTGGCAGAAAGAAATTTTTTAAAGTAACTCAGCCACTCAGTAAGAGGAAGAAACTGGGATTTGGGGCATAGGGGAAAGCAATGTAGGAAAAGGAGAAGAGAGAAAAATGAAGAGAGTAGAGTATCTTGGTGAGAGATTGGCATCTACATTAGCCAGTGTGGTAAGGGGACATTTTAAAGAAGAGAAATGTGAGAACGTCCAATAATGGATTTCAAGTTTTTTTTTTTATTTTGTAATGTAAGTCCCTTCCATATCCTCAAAGCCTAACTGTGCATTAAAGTCCTAGAACAATGCTGTTTACTTGCATTTGGTTTTAACGGTTATAGACATCACAGAATAGAGTAGAACTTTCCCTTTGTGAAAACAGTGCTGAATAGGTAGGCCATGTATGGAATGGTGAAATGATCTATGTGTGAGTACAGGGACTCAGATTCAGGGGGGATCATGAGAAGAGAAGCCCCCTAGGGGTTTGCAGAAAACATACAGAAGATAATAGATTTTCCTCAGGATGGAAGAAGGGAGCTCAAGCATTCTTATCTAGATCAGAGATGACAAATGTTTTCTCTGAAAGGTCAGATAATAAATCTTCTAGGCTTGTGAGGTATATAGTGCTGTAGACTGAACTATGCCCCCCCCCCCACAAATTCATATGTTGAATTCCCTGATTAGATAACCAATATGATGATATTTGGAGGTGGGGATTTGGGGAAGTAGTTAGGTTTAGATGAGTTCGTGAGGTACCCTCATGATAAGATCAGTATTCTTATAAGAAGAAACTCCTGAGAGTTTTATTTCTCTTCTTCTGTACACACACTGAGAAAAGGATGGCTTCCAAGATGGAAGCCATCTATAAGCCAGAAAGTGAGTCCTTGCCAGAACCCATCCATACTGGCACTTTGATCTCAGATTTCCAATCTACAGGGCAATGAGAAAATAAATTTCTATTGTTTAAGCCATCCAGTTTATGGTATATTGTTATGACAACCCAAACGAAAAAGGAAATATGGTCTCTGTTGCAACTACTCAACACTGTCATTAGGGCAGGATAGATAATACGTAAACAAATAGTCATAAAGCTATGTAAATACGAATTTTATTTACAGAACAAACGGCTGGCTAGATTTCGTCCATGAACAGTAGTATGTCAACTACTGATCTAGACCAGGAGTCAACAAAATACCTTACACAAACCAAATCCAGTTACTTTCCTGTTTTATTTAATGGCCCTCCAACCTAAAAATGGATTTTATATTTTTAGATGATTACAGTTTTAAATGATTATATTTTAAATGATTATAAGTATCTACATCATTATAATTCTTGTTTTGCAAAGACTAAAATATTTACTATCTATTCCTTAAAGAAAAAGTTTGCCAACCCCTGTTCCAAAGCATAACATCCAGTTGACACCTAATTTCCAAATCCATTGGGTCAGAATTTTTGTCCCAATTCTGTCCCTTATACTAGGACCTAGAGTTGACATTTGTGAGGGAAACATTAAGGGAAATTTTTTGTGAACTCCTAACTTTCCTCCAAAACCTATCTTCTGCATTTCAGTAAAAGGTACCACACAGATAAGACACCACATAACCTACCTATCCTAATCCAACCTACCAATATTATCACTGATGTTACTCTAATTCATGTAATCATCCACCTCTCACCCAGATAATTATCACAGCCTCATCCTAATTACTTTCTTCCTGCTCTTCCTTCCACCAACCACCACCTACTTCATCATAGAAGCCAAATGAATTCTTTAATTTAAATTCCATCTTACCCCTTTACATAAAATCCTCCAGGAGTTCCCCTATTGCATTTATTTATTTACTTATATTTAATTTATTTTTTCAGTCTTCTAAGATTCATTGTCTATGCATCACACCCAGTGCTCCATGCAATACACACCCTCCTTAATACATACCACCAGGCTCCCCCATCCCCCGAATCCCCCCACTTCCAAAACCCTCAGTTTGTTTCTCAGAGGCCACAGACTCTCATGTTTTGTCTCCCCCTCCAATTTACCCCAATTCATTTTTTCTTTCCTTCTCCTAATGTCCTTCATGTTATTCCTTATGCTCTACAAGTAAGTGAAACCATATGCTAATTGACTTTCTCTGCTTGACTTATTTCACTTAACATAATCTCCTCTAGTCCTGTCCATGTTGATACAAAAGGGCCATCTGTATCCCAGTGTTCATAGCAGCAATGGCCACAATCACCAAACTGTGGAAAGAGCCAAGGTGTCCTTCAACAGATGAGTGAATAAGGAAGATATGGTTCAATATACAATGAAATATTATGCAGCCATCAGAAAGGATGAATACCCTATTACAATTAGAATAAAAATCCATACTCTTGACCACAGCCTGCAGGACCCTAGAAGACTGGCCCCTACCTCCCTCTCAAACATCAACAAAGTGACCTGAACCCACTTCACTTTTGTCCAGTTTCCTTTGCCTTCCATCTCTCTCTAGGTTTGAGCCATACTCTTTCTTCAAACAGGGGTTTAGAGTTTGCTGTTTCTTTTGCCTGGAATAACTTTTTTCCTGCCTCTTCACACTGATGACATGTTTTTATTATTCAGGTCTCAAATTAAATATCACCTCATCAGAGAAGGCTGTCATAACTCTCTAAAGTAGATGCCCCCAATTATTCTCCAACACAGCACTTTGTTTAATCCTACATGATGAATTTACTTTGTTTATAAACTCCATGCATGGTATCTACTTCACCTGGAGCCATGCTTGGCCCTCAGTAGTAGGCACTTGATAAATATGTACTGAGAGAATGATGGAATGTGACAAAGTTCAAATTAATAAACATAAAACAACCCAACAGTTGTATTGCAATTTAGCAGTTCACAAAACATTTTCAGATAAGTTAACTCACTTAATTATCATGGAAAATGTACAAAGTCTCAGGTGTGTGCAGCCTGGTATGAGAGACAGAAGTAACTCTGATAATAGGAAGAACATGATAAAGGCATACTAGTGGTACAAATAAGGCATTTTACAAAGAGAGAAAAAACTTAGGGGTTCAGGGGCATTAGGAAAATGGTATTGGTTTCCAACAGCTTCTATAACAATGTATCAAAAACTGGGTATATTTTTATAGTTCTGGAGGCTAGATGTCTGAATGCAAGGTATCAGCAGATCTCTGTTCCCTCTGAGACCCTGAATAGAATCCTTTGCCTTTTCCTCGCTTCTAATGGGGCCTGTCAATCCTTGGCATCCCTTGGCTTGCAGAAGCATCACTTCAATCTCTGCCTCTGTCATCATACAGTGATTTCTTCATGTTTCTCCATCTGCATTTCTGCTTTTCCTGCTTATAAGGGCACCAGTTATACTGGATGAAGGTCCAACCTATCAGGTATAACCTCATTTTACCCTGATTACATCTGTAAAAACCCTATTTCCAAGTAAGTTCACATTCAAGGAACTGGAGGTTAAGACTGCAACATATCTTTTTTGGAACACAGTTTAACATGTAATAATAGAAATTTTTCCAAGGGGAGATAATAAAGGCAATTATCTTGAAGGCATTTTTATTAAATATGGTATAAAGGAAGATTTTTATCATTCAAGTTTATGCTGTGGTGAAGCTACATAATAAGCAACTCCAAAATGTCAGTAACTTATAACAATAAACATTGTTCACTAACCAGTCTGTTAGTTGGCCGAGGCAGCTCTGCTCAAAGTGTCAGGTCAGGTTCAAGTCTGTTGTTCTGGGACCCATGTTTGCCTGGGCCTTGCTCTTCTCATGATAGTTAGCCAAAGCACAAGATTTCAAGATCTCCAGGCAAACACATATGAAGCCTCAGCTGTATCACCTCTGCTAACACTAACTTGGCCTAAGCAGTTCACTGGACCTAGGCCAATATCCAATGAACCCAGCTAAGATACTCTGCCTACTTTTATGGGAAGCCATGGCAAAGTGAATGAGTAATTAAAAACAACTATCTAATCATCCAAAGGATTATCACCAAATTTTCTCATTGTCTCTTAGGCTCTGATACTTCCCAAGGAGCTTAGAGATAGAGATCCTGACCTAGACTTTCTTCTAGAAGGCTTCATGAACTTATCACATTTGGAGATCTTTTGTTATGCTGTGTAACAATTATATGTCTCAGATGAGAAATGTTCCAGGAATTTAGGTGTGATGGAGAACTCTCTAGAATTAATGAGAGACCAGTTTTCCCATGTGTTCACATTATACATTTTTATCTTCAGTAATGATCAAAATGGGCTTTTCCAGTATAATATATAAGAGGGACATTGGAGGGAATGTGTTCCAAGAGGTCAAAAGGACGGGAGGGATATCTTACATGGAGCCATTGGAAAGAGAACAAAGAAAAATATCCACTCAAAGCACTTAAAGAAACATTGAGTCAGAATCAGGTGAAAATTACTGCATTATCAAGTCTAAAACAGGGGATGAGTTCAAGGGGGAAAATAGAGAGAGTGAGAGGAGTCCTAGGAAATTGCCCAAAACTTCTCTCAAGCATTCTTAGTTCCTTCTCAGTGACTGGCATGAGTGTGGCCCATGAGGATGTCAGACTGGCTGAAATATAGACTTAGGGTACACATGTTACATTGGGATACTGAGATGGTAGAATAACATGCAATCTTAATTTTGTTTTGCTCGAAGAATCCATTCCACTCAGGGTAAGTATTCACTATTGGAAGGTGATGACAGGATAGGGCAGTGGTTGGGGAATTGCTCTGTCAGTTAGTATGAAATGAATCAAAGTGCCTGAAAAGGTTCAGAAACCGCATTTAAACAAGCAGAAAGTTAAGCCACAGTATGGACAGAGGAACATCATAGAGCCAATGAAGGCAAACCTCTAGGTTTCCCAAGGTATTAGAAGATGAAGTAGAAGAATAAAAGTCTGAGAAACTGGCATCTGAGCAATGCTTAAAGATACTGGAGATATTTCAACAATAGTAACTCACAGTGAATGAGCCGAAGGCAGTCGTCCAACCAACTGAGCCACCCAGGCATCCCCATAAAGGGTTTTTTGATGGAAGAGGAATAGGACTTGTTTGTTCTATATGTCTCAAGAGATAGCCCAATAGGTGAATGCTACATTATCAGTTCAACTTATAAAATAGAGATAGTGACTTTATATAAAACCTATACTATAGGGGAAGGTGGGATGAGACTTAGGAGTATAATTCAGTCTGAGTCTCGCGTTCATGAGAGACTTATGTCAAAACTTTTGGCATTATCTCTATATAATGTTGTGTTTCCTTAGTGCTTTTAGATGTGTATCAAAAGATACTCATTTGGTGTAAATATTATAAATTTAAAATAATCCTATCTTAGCATTTTGAAAAATATTTTACAAACCTGCAAAAAAAAAAAATGGCTCAGGTATCTCTTAACCTCTGAAAACTGCTGGTTCAAAAAAGGAGGACAACTATTTACCTAAGATGTGGTCAAGGTACTTTGTGTGCCAGGCATAGTATTAGATTAGATGTCTAAGATTCCAATCAAGATTGTCGTTGTTTAATTCTAACTTTTCTAGGTTATACTCTCCTTCTCTGTAAATGCAGGAAGAAAGCTCAGCTTTCTTCTTGTGGAGTCTGAAATAGCACTACTGATTCCTGGAATGCTCTTTGACCTCCCCATTCCCTTTCCCCACTCCCACACCCTGCAATAAACTAACTCATACTCCTCCTTCTGGCTTTAATTTGAATCTCAGTTCTTCAAAGTAAACAGCTAATTTTCAGGTTAGATACACACCCATCTCACCTAAACTCCATGAAGCCCTGAACTGCTCTATCATCATGCCCAATATTCAGTGCACAGCATAGTATCCTACAAATGGCAGAAAATTCAACAAATAGTTATTAAATTAATAAATTACATGGGATATTATTTTTTGGTGCAAAATGGTGGTTTATTAAAGCACGGGGATAGGACCCATGGGCAGAAAGAGCTGCTGCACCAAGGTTGTGAGGGGTGCTTAATTATATACTGTGGGTTGGGGGGTAAGGAAATATGGAGGTTTCAAAATTACTTTGAGTATTAATTGGTGTTAAATGTAAAAGGGTTTTAATGGTAAAATTCATTTGAGAAACACCGAACTAAATACTCTTACCAGATTTCTTTATTACCATTTTCAAGGTCTTTAATATATAAACAACTATGGAAAGTAAATACAGTGCATTTTCTCAATTCTAAGATTTATAAAAACCATTTTACATTTCTCAAATTCTGTCTTTCTTATAATACAGTTTTTGATATGCTTCTTTCCCACCCTTACAGCTTCACCAAACTCTGTTATTAAATCTTTTTTTTTAATTTTTTTTTAATTTATTTATTTGTCAGAGAGAGAGAGAGCACGAGCACAGGCAGACAGAGTGGCAGGCAGAGGCAGAGGGAGAAGCAGGCTCCCTGCCGAGCAAGGAGCCGGATGTGGGACTCGATCCCAGGATGCTGGGATCATGACCTGAGCCTAAGGCAGCCGCTTAACCAACTGAGCCACCCAGGAGTCCCTGTTATTAAATCTTAATAACAATTTCCTACAATTAATAGTGTCATAGAATTAAGAGAACCATTAGCATAGAGTATTTCTCAAATATGATTGATTATGGAATCTTTTTTTACAGAGATTCTCCTGGGACTAGGATGGTATGGGGTGCATTTTAGGAAACACCAGAATAGAAAGCCACCTCCAAATTTACTAATCTTTGAGGCTACTAGCCAGAATTAGAAAGCAATATGATATAGGTAAAAAAATAATAATAATAAATGTAATTAATTAATTAATTAATTAATATTTTTTTAAAAATACGACTCCTGAGACTTGAGTATTCCAGGACCTATTTAGTAATCTCAAACAAGTCACTTAAGCAATCTGACTCTCAAGTATTTTATCAGTAAAAGAGGAACAATGGCATCTTTCCTGCTTACCTCATTAACAACAGGAAAGTTAAATGTAGAGAGGTCAGATTCTGATTAAGGAAGTTAGATTGAACAGTTTATGTTCTGGTCTTCCCTAAAATACACTGAAATGACAGTAAAGTGGTCTTTTATTTATTTTTTATTTAAATATTTTATTTATTTATTTGACACAGAGAGAGAGAGAGAGTGAGTAAAAGAGCACAAGCAGGGCAAGTGGCAGGCAGAGGGAGAAAGAGAAGCAGGCTTCCTGCAGAGCAAGGAGCCCGGTGCCAGGCTCAATGTCGGGCTCAATTCCAGGACCCCAGGATCATGACCCAGGCCAAAAGCAGCTGCTTAACTGACTGAGCCATCCAGGTGCCCCTAAAGTGGTCTCTTAAAAAGGACTAACCACACACACACACACACACACACACACACACACAGGCTCACGTGCACATTTTGGAGGCTGGAAGGCAGATGGATGAGTGATAATTGATTTAGCAAATCATAAAATGTTGAAATCTTAAAAGGAAAACAGATAAGTAACTTAATTTGCACTCCTTAATCTCTGGATGTATTTGTAAGAATAAAGTCCTTGAGAAGGCAAGAAATATGGGCTCTAGGGCAAAAACAGGACCTGAAGTTCTTCCCACTTAAGGAAAAAAATGGAGAGGAGGAATTACCCCTCTTTCAAAAAAAAAAGTAAATAAAAAAACTCATGTATGTTCTTTTTACTAAAAGTATTTGCTGGATGTCCAACACAATGAAAAAAGTAGAAATATTACTAATACACATCATCATAAAATCTTAGAATTCAGAAGATAATAATAACCCAAAAGCTGTCCAGGGTGGGAGCAAAGAGAGAGGATCAGAATGGAATCAAACTTCTCAATAACAATAATTAAGTTGACAGTTTTCCCATTGTGTTTGATCATATTAATAATAGAGTTTCTCTTACACAGAGAGTTTAGAGATGACTTAGTGACAGGTACATAGAAAACAAATCAAAGAAAACTAAGACAATTACTTATTCTGGAAAATAAAAAATTTAGAAAGAAGAGACTCAACTGTAAAATGTGCTCATAAAATTATAATAGCATAAAGATGGTACATAAATTTAACCATAAATTTTGGTGTCATTATATTTAAAGAAGAATTTGTTATTTTTCTATTGTGTTGTATCATAAATTATCACAAATGTAGCAGTTCAAAACAAAACATATTTATACTTTCCTATTTCTGTGGGTTAGGAGTTGAAGCACAGCTTAGCTTGATCCTCTGGTTAGGGTTTCACAAAGCTATAATTAATGTGTTAGCTGGGCTGCATTCTTATCTGTAGAATAAACCACTTCCAACCTCATTCAACTTATTGACAGAATTCATTTCCTTGTGATTGTGGGATTCAGGGAAGCTTTCTTCTTCAAAGCTAGCAAGGGAGAAGTGAGAGGGTCTGCTAATAAGAGGGAATCTTATAACATAATATAACCATGGGAGTGATATCCTATCACCTTTGTCATATTATATTGATTAAAAGTAAAAGAAAGGTCTTGTCCACACTGAAGGGGAAGAGATTATACAAGGTTGTAAACATCAGGAGGTTGGGCTCATTTGGGACACTTTCATGTTTAAAATATCAAAGAACATAGAGAGAAGCTTCTATTTTTCTGATATCCAATAGCAGCATAGTATGTTAGTGTAGTCATTAAAAAAAAAAAAGTAACAGTTTCCTGTGTGTGTGTGAATTTACAAAGTTGTGTAACCATCATCAAAATCCCATTTTAAGGGGCATCTGGGTGGCTCAGTCTGTTAAGCGTCTGCTTTTGGCTCAGGTCATGATCCCAGGGTCCTGGGATCAAGCCATGCATCCAGCTCCCTGCATAACAGGGAGCCTTCTTCTCCCTCTCTCTGACTGTTCATGCTCTCTCTGTCTCTCTGTCTCTCTGTCTCTCTCACTCTCAAATAAATAAAAAATAAAATCTCAAAAAACCTCCCATTTTATATCACTTCAATTACTCCAAAAAGATCTCTTGTGTCCAGTTTGCTGTCCCATTCTTACTCCCACTCTCAATCACTAATATGCTTTCTGTCCCTATAGATTTGTCCCAGATCCTCCATTTCATCCATCTAAGTGAGCCAGTCTTATGCCTACTTACTTTCAGAACCATCTTGTTTCCTGCATCCTCTCCAGCCAACTTATGAGAGTCAGTTGTTAACTATGGCATGAGATGTTTTCAGTTCTGTTGTTAAACCATTGGTAGCTTAAAGATGGCCTTAGTAGGAGTTTTTACACTATGGCAAATAATACAAATCAGGGTATCTTTGTTTTGGTTAATTTTTCAAAGAGCTGGTTTATCAGTACACCACTGTTTGGCTACCTATTATTACTAATCTCTGGGTTTTCTCCTGTTAAATCAGGTGTCTTAAAAAGATCTTTGCCTCTTGGTGTTCACATCCTTATCTAGTTCCCTCCCACAGTTAACAGGACTGATTTGTATTACCATTAAATGACTGCAGAAATAACGTTTTACACCAGTGCTAGGTCATAAAAAGTATCATGGTTTCTGCCTTACTCTCACATGAGTTATTTCTTCTGGGCTCAGAAGAAATATGTCATGACCAGACTCAAGTAGCCCTATGGAGAGTCCTAAGGAACTGTGCTGTCCTTCTAAAAATGACATGATTGAGCCTTTCTGGAAACAGATCCTTCAGCCGTGTCCAGCTTTCAGATTACTATAGCCCAAGCTGACATCTTGACTGCAACCTAATGAGAGATTCTGAGCCAAAATCAAACAGCTAACCTGTTCCTGATTGCCTGGCCCACAGAAACTCAATGAGATAATAAATGGTTATTGTCTGAATCACTAAGTTTTAAGGTAATTTGTTATTCTGCAACAGGTAATTAAGACAGCTTTTGGCACCAAAAATGGGGTGCAACCATTACAGAACTTAAAAGATGAGAGTGGCTTTGGAGTTGAGGCAAGATAGTGGATGAGTAAGAGACTTATTATCATCTGGTCCCAGGAGTTCAGCTAGATAGTTGTCAAACCATTCTGAACACCTACAAACTCAACAGGAGATCAAAGAGAAGAAGACCAGCAATTTTAAGAACAGAAAAACGACCACTTTCTGGAAGGTAGGACATGGGGAGAAGGGAATCCGAGGCAACATATGGGAAGAGAGACCTCAGCAGGAGGGGCTGGCTCCTGGCAAGCCACAGGGCAGCAGAGCACAAAATCAGAAAGTTTAGAAGTTGACTCCACTGAGGGATATCACTCCATGAGGCAGAAGAGAGAATTAGTGATATAGAAGACCAAATTACAGAGAATAAAGAAACTGAGCAAAAGAGAGGCAAACAACTACTGGACCACGATGAGAGTCCAGAGATATGTGATATCATAAGATGAAACAATATTAGAATAATTGGGATCCCAGAAGAAGAAGAAATAGAGAGGGGCAGAAGGTACATTGGAGCAAATTATAATAGAGAATTTCCCTAATATGGCAAAGGGAACAAGCTTCAAAATCGAGAGGCACAGAGAACCCTCTCAAAATCAATAAAAATATGTCAACATCCCATCATCTAATAGTAAAACATACAAGTTTCAATGACAAAAAGAAAATCCTGAAAGCAGCTTGAGACAAGAAGTCTGTAATATACAATGGTAGATATATTACATTGGCAACAGACCTATACACAGAGACCTGACAGGACAGAAAAAATGGGCATGATATATTGAGAGCATTAAATGAGAAAAATATGCAGACAAGAATACTATATCCAGCTAGGCTATCATTGAAAATAGAAGTAGAGATAAAAAGCTTCTAGCACTAACAAAAACTAAAAGAATTTACAAACACCAAACAGGAAATATTGAAAAGGATCCTCTAAGGAAAGAGAGAGCCTAAAAGTAACAGACCAGAAAGGAACAGAGACAATATACAGTAGCAGTCAATTTACTGGCAATACAATGGCACTAAATTCATATCTTTCATAGTTACCCTGAATGTGTAAATGGGCTAAATGTCTCAAATAAAAGACACAGGATATCAGGATGGATTAAAAAAACAAGATGGACCAATGTGCTGTCTGCAAGAAAATCATTTTAGACCCAAAGACACCTCCAGATTTAAAGTGAAGGGGTGAAAAACCATTTAACTATGCTAATGAACATCAAAAGAAAGCTGGGGTGGCAATCCTTACACAGATAAATTAGATTTTAATCCAAAGACAATAATAAGAAATGAGGAAGGACACGATATCATACCTAAAGGGTCTGTCTAACAAGAAGATCTAACAATTTTAAATATCTATGTCCCTAACATGGAAGCAGCCAATTATATAAACCAATTAATAACAAAATCAAAGAAACACATCAACAATAATACAATAATAGTAGGGGACTTTAACACCCCCCTTACTGAAATGGACAGATTATCTAAGCAAAAGATCAACAAGGAAAAAAAGGCTTTAAATGACATATTGGTTGGGACATCTGGGTGTCTCAGTTGGTTAAGCAGCTGCCTTTGGCTCAGATCATGATCCCAGGGCCTTGGGTTCAAGTCCTGCATCGGGCTCCTTGCTCACAGGGAGCCTGCTTCTCTCTCTGCCTCTGCCTGCTTGTGCTCTCTCTCTCTGAGAAATAAATAAAATCTTTAAAAAATAATAATAAATAAATAAATAAATAAATAAATGACATATTGGACCAGATAGACACCACAGATATATTTAGAACATTCTATCCCAAGGCAACAGAATGCACTCTTCTCTAGTGCACATGGAATATTCTCCAGAACAGATCACATCCTGGGTCACAAATCAGGACTCAAACAGTACCAAAAGATTGGGATCATTTCCTGCATATTTTCAGATTAAAATGCTTTGAAACTAGAACTCAACCACAAGCGGAAAGTTGAAAAGAACTCAAATGCATACGGTTAAAGAGCATCCTATTGAAAAATGAATGGGTTAACCATTAAATTAAAGAATAATTACAAAAATTCATGGAAACAAGTAGAAATGAAACACAATTGTTCAAAATCTTTGGGACACAGCAAAGGCAGTCCTGAGAGGAAAGTATATAGCAATACAAGCCTTTCTCAAGAAACATAAAAGGTCTCAAGTACACAACCTAACCCTACACCTAAAGGAGCTGGAGAAAGAACAGCAAAGAAAGCCTAAACCCAGCAGGAGAAGAGGGAAAATCAAGATCAAAGCAGAAATCAATGAAACAGAAACCAAAAATCAGTAGAACAAATCAACAAAACTAGGAGGAGGAATTAAAAAGATTGATAAACCCCTGGCTAGACTTATCAAAAAGAAAAGAGAAAGTGGGAAATTAATAAAATCATGAATGAAAGAGGAGAGATCACAACCAACACCAAAGAAATGCAAACAAGTATAAGAACATATTATGAGTAACTATACACCAGAAAATTTAACAATCTGGAAGAAATGGATGGGTTCCTAGAGGGAGATAAACTACCAAAACTGAACCAGGAAGAAATAGAAAATCTAAACAGACCCATAACTAGTAAGGAGATTGAAGCAGTCATCAAAAATCTCCCAAAACAAACAAGAGTCCAGGGCCAGACATCGTCCCAGGGGAATTCTACCAAACATTCAAAGAAGAATGAATATCTAGTCTCCTGAAACTGTTCCAAAAAATAGAAATGGAGGGAAAACTTCTAAACTCATTTCATAAGGACAGCATTACCTTGATCCCAAAACCAAAGACCCCACCAAAAAGGAGAATTACAGACCAATATCCTTGATGAACACAGATGCAAAAATTCTCGCTAAAATACTAGCCAATAGGATCCAACTGTACATTAAAAGGAGTATTCACCATGACCAAGTGAGATTTATTCCTGGGCTGTAAGGTTGGTTCAAATCCACAAATCAATCAATGTGATACAGTACATTAATAAAAGAAAGGACAAGAATCATATGATCCTCTCAATAGATGCTGAAAAAGCATTTGACAAAGTACAGCATCATTTCTTGATCAAACTCTTTACTATGTGGGATAGAGGGTACATACCTCAATACCATCCAAGCCATCTATGAAAAACCCACAGTGAATATCACTCTCAATGGTGAAAAACTGAAAGCTTTTCCCCTAAGATCAGAACATGGTAGGGCTGTCCATTATCACCACTGCTATTCAACATAGTACTAGAAGTCCTAGCCTCAGCAATCAGACAACAAAAAGAAATAAAAGGCATCTGAATTGGCACTCTTTGCAGATGATAAGATACTTTATCTTATAATTTATGTGGAAACTATATGATAATTTATTAGATATTTTATGTGGAAAACCCAAAAGACTCCACTCCAAAACTGCTAGAACTCACACAGGAATTCACTAAAGTGTCAGGAAAGCACAGAAATCAGTAGCATTTCTATACACCAACAGCAACACAGAAGAAAGAGAAATTAAGGAGTCGATCCCATTTACAATTGCACCCGAAACAATAAGATACTTAGGAATAAACCTAACCAAATAGGCAAAGAATCGGTACTCAGAAAACTATAAAGTACTCATGAAAGAAATTGAGGAAGACACAAAGAAGTGGAATAATGTTCCATGCTCATGGATTGGAAGAAAACTATTGTGAAATGTCTATGCTACCTAATGCAATCTACACATTTAATGCAATCCCTATCAAAATACCATCATTTTTTTCAAATAATGTAAAAAATAATCCTAAATTGTATATGGAAAGAAAAGACCCTGAAAAGCCAGAGGAATGTTGAAAAAGAAAACCTAAGCTGGTGTCATCACATTTCCAGACTCCAAGCTCTATTACAAAGCTGTAATCATCAAGACAGTATGGTACTGGCATAAAAACAGACACATAGATCAATGGAACAGAAATGGGCCCTCAACTCTATGGTCAACTAATCTTGGACAAAGTAGGAAAGAATGTCCAATGGAAAAAAAGACAGTCTCTTCAACAAATGGTGTTGGGAAAACTGGACAGCCACACGCAGAAGAATGAAACTGGACCATTTCCTTACACCACACACAAAAGTAGATTCAAAATGGATGAAATACCTCAGTGTGAGACAGGAATCCATCAAAATCCTTGAGGAGAACACAGCAGCAACCTCTTCGACCTCAGCCACAGCAACTTCTTCCTAGAAACATCACCAAAGGCAAGGGAAGTAAGGGCAAAAATGAACCATTGGGACTTTAAGATAAAAAAAGCTTTTGCACAGCAAAGGAAACAGTCAACAAAATCAAAAGATAACTGACAGAATGGGAGGAGATATTTGCAAATGACATATCAGATAAAGCACTAGTATCCAAATCTATAAAGAACTTATCAAACTCAACACCCAAAGAACAAATAATCCAATCAAGAAATGGGCAGAAGATATGAACAGACATTTTGGTAAAGACATCCAAATGGCTGGATGTGACACAGGAAAAAGTGCTCAACATCACTTGGCATCAGGGAAATACAAATCAAAACCACGGTGAGATACCACCTCATACCAGTCAGAATGGCTAAAATTAACAAGTAAGAAAACAACAGATGTTGGCAAGGATGCGGAGAAAGGAGAACCCTCCTACGCTGTTGGTGGGAATGCAAGCTGGTGCAGCCACTCTGAAAACTGCATGGAGTTTCCTCAAAAAGTTGAAAATAGAGCTACCCTTTGACCCAGCAATCACACTACTGGGTATTTACCCTAAAGATAAAAATGTGAGGCGCCTGGGTGGTGCAGTCATTAAGCGTCTGCCTTTGGCTCAGGTCGTGGTCCCAGGGTCCTGGGATCAAGCCCTGCATCAGGCTTCCTGCTTGGTGGAAGCCTGCTTCTCCCTCTCCCACTACCCCTGCTTGTGTTCCCTCTCTCACTGTGTCTCTCTCTGTCAAATAAATAAATTAAATTAAAAAAAAAAAACAAAGATAAAAACATAGTGATCTAAAGAGGTACACCCACCCGAATGTTTATAGCAGCAATGTCCACAATGTCCACAAATGTCCACAATGTCCATCAACAGATGAATGGATAAAGAAGATGTGGTATATATATACAATGGAATACTATGCAGCCATCAAAAGAGACAAAATCTTGCCATTTGCAATGACATGCATGGAACTAGAAGGCATCATGCTAAGTGAAATAAGTCAATCAGAAAATACAATTATCATATGATCTCTCTGATATGAGGAATTTGAGAGGCTGGGCAGGGGGCCTTTGGGGATAGGGAGGGAAATAATGAAACAGGATGGATTAGGAGGGGGACAAACCATAAGAAACTCTTCATCTCAGAGTTGGGGGGAGGGATAGGGTGGCTGGGTTATGGACATTGGGGAGGGTATGTGCAATGGTGAGTGCTGTGAATTGTGTAAGACTGATGATTCACATACATGTACCCATGAAGCAAATAATACATTATATGTTAATTAAAAAAAAAAAAAGATTAGAGTGGCTTTGAAAATGGGCAGAGGGCAGAAGCCAGAAGGACTTTGAGGAAAGTATTAGTGAAAATCTGAAGAATCTGTTAAGTAGAAACCTTTGCCCAGGCTGCAGGTAAGGACTTACCTACATCTGTAGGAAAGAGGATCTTGTTATGGAATTGCAGAAAGTTTAGTAGCACTGTCCTCTTTGATAACATGAGAAGTAGGAAATGAACTAATGAATTGGGTGATTTAGCTAAGAAGATTTCCAGGTGAAGTGTTGATGGTGCTACCTCTCTTCTTCAGCTCTTTATACAGAAATGCAAGCAGAGAGAGAAAAGCTAAAGAAAATACTGGTAAAACAGAGAAAGAATTGTTGAGTTAAAATTTCTCAGCTTTCCTAGACAGCCTATGGTGCTAACATTAAGAAATGGCTTCCAGGCAAAGGTCAAATCTAGGACACATTCATGAAAACATAGTCTAAATATGAAGCCAAAGGTGTAGCCTCAGGAAAATTCAAGCCAGTATGTTATAGAACAACTCGGTCGAATAACAGAGCTTCTAAGCAGCTTGAGAATGCTGACCCTCGTCATTCACAACAGGAATACAAGGAAGAGAAATCTTGACTTTCAAGAAATTTGCAGGTGTGGCTTTTGTCTATCTAATATTTCAGAAGGAATAAACAAAATGTGATCTTCATTCCTTGGCTCTATAACAGTGCTTATATCCATTCTAACTCAAGATGTTGACCTGGAGACTTTGCAATCCCTGAAGATACTTCCATCTCAAAGACAGCTAAACATTGTATGCCCAGAGTAATTCCAGTGGGCCCAGGACAGGGGCCCTACTATAAGTGTATATTTGCTTCTCTCCTTTGCTTTCAGGAATGAATTTTTAGTTTGTTATGATAATGTGAATTCACTGGCAAAGGGGTTCATTCTAACCCCTGGCCTTTCCCTCAATGGTCCCATTTCCACATTAAAGTGAAGGCACCAAGCTAATAGAAGGAAAAGGTCATCTACTCATAGCCACAATATTTTACTTATACACAAAAGTGAACCAACAACTACGTCAATCCCAGAAATTATAGAGATAATTGGATAAATGAGGGGGGAACAGAATGAGGGGTTCTTAAAAATTTTTAAATAAGTTATCACCACCCTTACCTTGTGTACTTCCCATACATGCTAGGAATCTCTGAAAAAATCAATCAGATTTAATTCAAGAGTAAAGAGATATCCAAGGCAGTTTGAAATTCAGTGGATGAAAGAAAAGTTCTTAGAGAATGTAGAGCAAGAATAGAGAAGCACCATGTTATCCTAGAAATATACTGTATAAGATAGAAAGCTTGCTTCAAATGCCAAAATAGAAGGCTATTGCATGCAGGACCAGTAAATTGTCTCAACTGAGTATGTGCAATAGAACAGGTGTCAAAACCTATTAGTTGAATAAAACAGTAACTTAAAGGCTTAGCTGCATATGGAGGGCTCTCTTTTGGATATAGAGGTGAATGAGAATTCCTAAAATAACTAACATAGCTCTCCAAGTCTAGCTTCTCTAAGGAGAAACTATGGACAAGATATTCTCAATGGAAAAGATATTTTCCATAGGAACATAGAACTTCACAGAACTGTATAATTTTATAAATAAACTATACAGAGGTTTAAATTGCCCCAAGCTGACCTTAAATAAGAATGGAGGTCCAGGGGCGCCTGGGTGGTTCAGTGGGTTAAGCCTCTGCCTTCGGCTCAGGTCATGATCTCAGAGTCCTGGGATCGAGCCCCACATCGGGCTCTCTTCTCAGCAGGGAGCCTGCTTCCCCCCATCTCTCTGCCTGCCTCTCTACCTACTTATGATCTCTCTCTGTGAAATAAATAAAAAAAATCTTAAAAAAAAAAGAATGGAGGTCCATAGAATAGCCAAGTAGCAATGGCCACTGTGTGAAAACATGATAGAGGAGGCTGCTCAGATCATTTTCACTGTCATAAGCAACAAATGGTTGGCATTTGGGAAAGCATTTCTGTGGCATAAACACGTTATTTTTTATAGATAATAATAATACTGATAATAATAATAATTTATGTAATGCCGAATATGTTCTGAGCCCCCATAAATCCTCACAACCACACAGTGAGCAAAGTGTTCTAGGGATTCCCAGTTTTCATATAGGAAGAAACTTGGAAGTTAAATAACTACCCCAACATCACATGGTTAGTAAGTGGTCAAGCCAGGCAATGAACCTAAATCCATGCTTTTATCCAAACCAGTTAGAGATGTAGTAAATACAGCTAATCTTTGAACAATTATACATAGAAATATCAAACTATTCTCTAAATTAAAGTTAGGGCTCTGGTATGGGAAGGAACAGATAAGTATGGAACACTGAGAGGAAGATAAGCACTTTACGGTTTTCATAATTATTTGATGTAAATTTTAGTTCACTGTATAACTACAGAAAGATATGGATTGCATTCCAACAACATTCCAACATTCACTTATACATAGTCTATTTTATTGTCCTCATAAGTCCTTAATTCAAAACTGCTCAAGGTATTATTGTTACCTTTATATCTGAAATGGGTAAAATAACTAGGATGACTTCTGATTACTACAGTTAATGTTATGGTGCCCAGATGGGGCAAAACCAAGAAATAAGCTAACCTTATAGGATGCTATTTTTATGAACTTTAGTTTTGTCTGAGAATATAAAAATAATGCAGTCTAATCTGATAAAACCAAAATAAAGTGCTTATTTCTCTAAATTAATTTAATTGAACATGCTATTACCATTTACAGAAAATACCCTATTTGTCTGATTATTTCTACTAGTGACATTTTCTAAAATTTAGCATGAAATCTAAAAAGTTCTATACAAATTCTAAAACTATGTCATATTTGAGCTATCTTTCAAATTCACGACTATATGATTCTAACTTCTTATTTCTCTAAAGAAGGCTTCCACAAAAGTGAGACTGGTCTCCTAAATACACTGTGCACATTAATGTTCTTTTGTACATACCCTCCTTGAGCCTGAAGGACATACCATCTCCCCTTATGACTGGATGAATGAGGAAGCAATACAGATTATCAATGAATCATGCTCAAATGTTGCCTTCAACTTCCCATTCCTAACCAATAGAGACAGGACCACTCAGAAAATATGTGTAGTAACAGTTGAGCATTTTGGAGGAAATTCTGCCGTGTTGTAAAATGGAATGTCAAAATGATTTCTATCCCATCCACTCTGTACTGGGAAAAAAAGAATTTACCTGACTTTGTACTAATGGGATAGTGTAACTTTTATTTTTTGGTGTGGAGGGTAGTCATCTAAAACTGAGTGCAGGGGCGCTGAATGGCTCAGTCACTTACTCTAGATTTCGGGTCAGGTCATGATCTCAGGGTTGCCCCACACAGGGCTCCATGCTGGGCATGGAGCCTGCTTGGGATTCTCTCTTTCCTTCTCTCTCTGCCCCTCCTTTTGCTCTCTCTCTCTCTCTCTCTCTTACAGTCTCTCTCTCTCAGTAAATAAATAAATTAATTAAAAATTTTTTAAAGTGAAATTTTAAGAATAAAGTCGAATGCAGATTCTAATGAACTATTAAACTCCTAATAGGACATTTTGAGACAACAGATTTAGGGATGTAGATTTCAATTCCTTTTCTATAAAATACTATGGCTATGTTAATCCAAAATTTGTACAAACCAAAATGTCTAATTCTTTTTATGAAAAGGAAAGAGCATTGTTTAGGTACTTACTATGTGGCAGGTATTAAAGTAGGTACTAAAGGCTATGGCAGTCATTAGATAGCATAAGCTCTTTAAGGGAAGGGATGATGTCTGATACACTTTTGTATCCCAAGTGTCTAGTATCTTGCTCTGGAATGTTTAATAAATAAAATAAAATAGATAAAAATTCTTCCTAGGTTTAAACAACTTGGTTATAATTTTTTATTATTATTTTTAAGTCTCAGGCAAGATGCAGCTTATTTTCCAGATGGATCTTACTTGGTCCTTGAATCCTTTGACACAAGAAAGGAGAATCTAAAAAGTTGACAAGATTGGCCTTGGTAAGATACAAACCTCAAGGCATATTTGATAGATCAAATTATTTTTAATCTTACTTAAAATAGGAGTGTTCAAAAGAATTTGCCCTTGGGAGATTATTATTGAGACACAGAAATGCAGCTCAAGAGGTTGACTCTTGAAAGGACAAGTAGGACAAGCATGGTCCTGCTTTGCTTCCTATGGCAGGTCTCCTAGAGTGCCCAGATTTCAGAAAAACCACTAGAGGTGCCAAGGTGTATCCCAGAGACCTTGTCTGGAACTGAGAAGATATGGGAAGCAAACCTGAAAATTTCTGTGGAAGTAAAGAATAAAGAACAAAATATTGTGATTTTTTAAAGTGGCGGCAGGGAGAGAAGCAATTAAAATATATGAAAAAGCTCAAACATGATATTCTTCTGAAATACAGGATTTTTTAAAGTAGTAAAGCTTTATTATTGTAAAGAAACTTACTACACAATGTGTTCAATTTTATCTATGTCTTTATCTTGTCCTGAAGGGATATAGAATT
This sequence comes from Mellivora capensis, assembly GCA_004024625.1. Lineage (NCBI taxonomy): Eukaryota > Metazoa > Chordata > Mammalia > Carnivora > Mustelidae > Mellivora > Mellivora capensis. The sequence goes on along the minus strand of PISX010000764.1, from coordinate 87,948 downwards.
GAATAACCACCATGCGATCACTCACTAAGACATAGGAAACCTGAATCACGTAACATCCCTGCCCTAAGTACAGTCATTTATATGTTTAAGATTCTTACCCCATCAATTTCAAAAAGATTTAAAGGAACTTACTGGCTAATACACAATATAACAAATTTAACAGTTTCCCCTTAATTAAGTACAATATCAAGGCAAAGATGCTCCTGTGCATTTTTTAATAGGTTAAGCAATCATTCTGGCAAATTCAATGAAATTTGGCTCTAAACATTCTGAAAAATCTGACAAAAATGCAAAAATATTGAGCTATGGCAGTCCCATATTCTGTCAATGGGTAAGATTTAAATCTAGGTAGAGTCAAACTTCTCCTGAAATTAGAATCAAGGAGGAATTTATCATGTAAAACTAGGAAGAGAAAGGTTGCATAATAATAGCATGGGTGCTATCTTTCACCTCTGTTCTAAAAAGTCAGAAAAAGGTTAACCAATAGATAATTTTTATATCAAACCTCTACAAAAACAAAGAGTATCATAAACTAAAAGTATCTAGAGTATTTCTGCAGAAGAATAGAAATAATATAGTTCAAATACTTTTCTTGACTAAATAAAGGGATAGAATATAAAGTCTCTACTTCCACAGGTACTTGACAAGTTTACTCAGCTACCTTAGGAGAGCATTTGGCTAGTGATAAACTCATCAAATATCCTAGTAATTGTCAATGGTATAAAAATTCTATATTACTAATTAAAGACAATGGTAACTAACAAGTATAGAGATTTGGGGGTTTTTTCAGTTTATCAAACACTTTTTATATCCATTATCATATTATTTTTTATTATAGCCCTATGATAAGTAATTAGGAAAGTATCAGCATCATCCTTCCTTTAGGGACAAAGAAGAAAGGCTCAGAATTGTTAGGTAACAGATCAAGTTAGTGTATCTAGTAAGGAATAGTCAGAAATCAAATCCAGGTTTTGAGTTCTATTTTATGTTCCTAAAATTACATGTCCCTTTTACTATGTATTTTCTTGTCATCCCTAGTTAAATGTCCACCCAAGTGCCATTGTCTTATGAAACAGGCAGGTTTGGTATTGGACCAGGTAAAAGCCTTACTTCAGCAATCTTTAGTCAACAAGATGAAAGAAGATGGGAAGACGGAAGAAGGACCTGAAAATATAATTTGCTGGGATATAAACCAGACCCTGCCAGATCCTTGTAGACTACTGTAAGAAAGAAAATTGTCCTCTTCTCATTGAGAAGGCAGAGTTTTATATCATATAATACGGACCAAAATATTTTCTTAAAATTGCCTAAGGTTATTAAAACTATCCATTTTTCCTTTATGAACTTCATCATCACTTTTGTGATTCTATAATATATTTTTATTGGTCAGAACCCCTCATAGCACAATGGATGGTAAACCCTCTTGGGGTAGACATGATTTTCTAATTCTCTTCCATTGGTTAGGAGCAAAGGGAGTCTCTGCCATGTGATGAACTCTCCCTTCAGTGCTCATAATGTAATTCTGGCCAGGAAGCGGGTGATTATTTATTCCATCAGTAGACTTTCAGAGGTGAAGGCACAGTTGGGAATTTTTTGTCCTAAATTTAGATTCTTCTTTCTATATATACACTCATTTATGCTGCTAGGTCTACCAGAATGGGTTAACTCCAAAAGACAACTCTAAATATGTGAAGCTTGAAGGAACAATAGTTACTGAAAAACTGCTCTTTAAGCCCTTTCCTTGCTATGAATAACAAAACCACTTTACCAGTGTCAAAGGATCTAGTCTTCTTAGGAGGGAGTATGGATATCAGGCACATGGAGCCTAGATACTCCAGTGCTATAATGCTAGAGGATTGATTAAGGATTGATTCATGCATGTTGCTTCAAGACCATTAGGTAGATAAACCAACTGATTTTTTTTTTTCTCTTTTGACAAGGCAAATAGTACGATTAACAAGGTCAAATGGCTTGGGAATATTTATGAACATTCTCCCTGATAATATGAAAGTCCTTGTGAATATCTAAGAGATCTTTAAACAAAGTCATTTTGGATGATGGAGATTTTCAAGGTATAATCCAGGGATATTATTATTATTATTTTCCCACACTTTTACTGGTGATGTGATCTGAAGCATATGACGTCAGACTTTATTTGGAAGAGAAACCATGTGATAAGCTTGATACTACTGAGTGACCTGATATAAGGTTAAAAATAGATTGCACTAGAAGAGGCCACTGTAAGATTTATAGAACAATCATTTATTAATGCAATAAAAATTTATTACGTGGGTGACTATAATGTATGAGGACCAACCTTAAGTGTTAAGGATACACAAGTGAGCCAGACAGATGAGTTATTTGCCCTCACTGAGCCTATGGTCTAGTAGAAAAGACATATGAAAGAGGCACAGAGAAGCGATGTATTTAGAATTGTGCTGAGTGCTTTCATAGAAAATTAGAAAGGGGCTATTAGTAGATGAGACCTCCAAGACATTACTTAGACTGCATTTCTGGAGAACTGAGTGACAGGACAGGCCTCCTTGAGAAGTTCCTTTTGAGGAAAAGGCTAAAACAGTGAGTTTTAGGTGTTTAGGAGTTAGCTAGGTGAAGAATGTAGGGATGTGCATGTGCCCAGGGGTTCCGGGTCACGCATCGGGGAGGTGAAAAGATACACTTTCCAGGGAGAGGGGATGGCAGTGTTTGATGACACAGTGGGAAAAGAGAGCAGCTTAGAGTGACTACAAGGAGATCCAGCTGGAATTATTGCTAGAGCTCCTACAAGGGATTGTTATAGTTTCAACTGAAGTTGTGGGAGTGCAGGTGGAGAAAAGTGGATGGACTATACAGGACTGGGAAGTGATAGGATGTGAAGGGGTAAGATTCCTAGGTTTTGTATATGAGCAAATCTTTAGAGGGAGGTGCCGTTTACTGAGATGGGAAACAGTAAAAAACGCATAGGGCCAAAAAAGTCCTAAAAGAAAACTATAACTATATATATGCATGCACACATATTCACACATGTCCACACACAAACTATAATTTTGCTTGCAAAACAAAGTTATAAGAATATTGTATGCAAAAAGAAGCAATACTAGAATCTTAAAAGTGTATCAACACATAGCCAATCAACTTAAGGGCCTTTTAACAAATATTTATGAGTAACTTGCTTTTTAAAGTGCTATTCTAATATGGATATTTGTTTAAAATTTCTCTAGAACACTTTGAAGTATTCTCAGACTAAAAGGAAATAGGAAGGGACTTAAAAACCCCATGTCAGATACCAGCTTTCCAGATGAAAGAGACTTGGTCTTTCCCTTCTCTGAGAGGAATGGCAGATGTGGTCCGAAAAAGTTAAGATTGGTCTGACCAACTAATATTTTTAATTATCTTGGGGTGTAGCTCCCAAAGAATGTCTCCTATTGAAAGTAGCATTTGTACTTCAAAAGATTTCACATAACCAGGTAGCTATTTGACAAAAAGACCAAGACATGGAAAGTCTTTGGATGTTAGGTGGACTAAGGCTCCTAGAATTTGGACATGAGTTAAAAACAGCAGTAAAAGTTGTAAAAACTTTACAATTTATAGGAACTTCATAGTTTTCATCTTCATAATCTTATCTGATTATAGCTTTTTTATTTCTCCTGGGAAAAACAAGATGATAAGCTAAAAATTTTATAAAATATACTTGAATTCTGGAACACTATAACTAATGTGCCCCCTTAAAACTTATAAAAAACAAGTAAGTTGAGAATAAAGACATTTTACTCCACACTGTGGATAGCAAACTTGCCAAACCAAGAAACATTTTTTCCCAAGAAATAGCCCAGGCCAAAATTTATTTAAAAGACTGAAACAGATTAAAAGATGACACATCTACAGTGACTTATTAAGGGAAACCCAGGATTTCAAGAGCAAGGTCCCTAACATTAATGGTGGATGCCAAGAAAGATTTAAAACCTACTCTCCCACAACACAGCTGTTGGTGCCTCCATCGTCAATAGTTCTAGGCTAGATGGACAAAAGGTCTTCTCTAAATTGGCAATCCTTATGTTCTTATTATGCATGTTTCATCACTGCTCTAGAAGAAGAAAGACCATCACCACCAACCAACATCTTCCCATTCTGGTGTCATCTAAAAATACCTGCAGACAGTATTACCCTGCAATTACCTCACACTCCTGCCCATCAGCCATAGTCACCTCCTACCTCCCGCTCACTAATAGCACAGTCCTGTATCACCTCCCACTCAGCCAAGCAACACTACTGTAGCTGCTTTAGATACACTCATATCTATATATATAGTCTCATATATAAATATATATTCAGACATATACTCATGTGCACACAAAAACGCTTTTACAAAAGAAAAAGGGAAAGCTAGTTATGTGAAAGTAGCTGCACTTTGAAAAGTTAGTGTGATATGCCATTTGGGAAATAGTTCCTGTTCTGTCTACCCTGTAGATAGGCATTTACTAATCCCAGACAGGAGAAGTATTTGGTTTTATTAACCCCTGATCCTTGAACAGTTGGAGCCTCCATTTCCTGAATCTATTTCATTACACTTTATACTTCCCCTTCTAAATATTATAGCATAATAGCATAAAGTTAATATTTAAATTTAATATTTAAAGTATAATATAATTTTTAAATCAGTCTGGTACATTAAGATATTTTATGGATATTGTACTCGGCATTCAAAAAATATCTCTTCTACTACTTTTGCTTTTTACTTTGTTTTCCTTTATGATGATGATGATTATTATTACTATTATTATTTACCCTTTATTATTATTGTTACCCCTGAGGTATCAGTATGTCGTTTGGAGACAGAAATGAGTTGGGTAGAGGACTCAGGAGCAGAAGCAGAAACAAGAATGAAGAGATGCTTGTTCTCTGACAGCAGCAACAGACAAAACCTCTATTAGCATGATCAGAGCAACCAGGGCTTGCAGTTGGGAGCAGGGATCCTGTGACTCTTCAACTAATCTGCACCTAGCAACAAGCCCAAATGAACACCATGGAGTAGCACCTAGGGCTGTGAGGAGTAACTGAGATCACAGTTGGGGAAGCACTTTGAGGGTGAAAGTGACATGGAATGCAAGGGAAGGTTTTCATTACTGCTTCATCATCTGCACTGATCATCCAGCAAACTGTAGACTAGGGAGAAAGGACTGGGCTCCTTGTCAGAAGCCTGGGACTCAAATCCTGACTGACACTAACTTGCTCAGTGGCTTTGAGCAAATCTCTTTGAATATCTGAGGCTCAGATTTTCCCATCTGGCAATAAATACCTCTCCCATCTGCCCTACAAAGTTACTATAAACATTTAATTAGAATTGTAGGTGAAATGCTTTAGAAAGTATAGCACAGAATATGGCTGTGTGATTATGACTAAAAAACTCCCCCTGGATACCATCCCTGTTCCCAAACTAAAAGAAGTATTTGCCAGCCTCTCTGCTCTGACCTTGTCTTCTCTGTCTCAGTTAAAGACACCATCTCAGTAGAATGTAAGCTCCATGGGGGCAGGTATTTGGAACACTGCTAGGCACATAGTGGGCCTTCAGTAAATATTCATTACATTAAAAAAAATCTAGGGGCACCTGGGCGGCTCTGTCAGTTAAGCAGCTGTCTTCTGCTCAGGTCATGATCCCAGGGTCCTGGGATCGAGCCCCACATTGGGCTCCCCACTCAGCGGGAAGCCTGCTTCTCTCTCTCCCTCTGCCTGCTGCTCTGCCTGCTTGTGCTCTCTCTCCATCTCTCTAATAAATAAATACAATCTCAAAAAAAAATCTATTCAATTGTCCAAATGAGGACGTGTCATCTGTGATGCATTCTTGTCCTTCATTCTAACACATCCAATGAATACTTCCAAGTGGCTCTGACACCTGTCTACCTCAGTCTCTTCCACTTAGTGATGTGCTGCCAAATCTTTAACAACCACCTCTCAGGGGAATATTTATGGAATTTGCCAGTTTTAGTGGTATAAAAGTTCCCACTATGGCCAATTTCAAGCCTCCAGCATGACACATTAAGTTGGAGAGAGATGTCTACAATCAACTCTCAGGGCTGGTATGAAACATCTCCAGCTCACCATGGCTTCCACTGTTCTCATCCTAGTCAAGATCCTCACCCCTACAAGTATGGCTTGATTCTTGGATGGTCCTCATTGTAACCTCCCATCCATATTCCCTGTAGCATGATCTTTCAAACACTTACCTCTGATTATGTTGTTATCCTACTTAAAAATCTTCAATGCATCCATCCCTCTTGCTTACAAAAATTATGCCAGGTACTTAGTATGTGAGACAAGGCATTTCCTAAAAATGAAGGTGGCATACTGAGACCCTCTTCAATGCTGGCCTGAATTCTACCCACACTGAACAAAGTTTCTTCAACACCCTAAGCATTTGTATTACTCTCTGTTTTTGCTCATGCTGTTCCTACTTCCTGGCTAGGTACTTTTCTTTCCTCTCCACCTGAAAGACCACCTACATATTCTCTAGGCCCAAATAAAAGATCAGTTACTCATCAAAGCTTTCTTGATTATGACTGATTTCTTCTTTATCCTTCACTTACCTATCATCCCAAGCAGAATAAACTTTCTCACACATAGATCATTTTATCATTATATCCATAGTCTTAGGATAACAAACATCAAGTTTTCCTACAGTTATTTACTTATTTCTCTAATTTCTGCTGGTCTGTGGGCTCCTCTAAAGCAGGTACTGTCTTTAAGGAACTTTCAACAGATGTTGAATCACTTAACTGATGTCTTTCAAAGCACTGCTACTGAAGTGCTTTGTGGGTGGACTAGTAGTATTAACTTCACCTGGAACTTCTCTGGAAAGGCAGAATCCCAGACCTACTAAGCAGAACTTGTATTTTAAAAATATTTTCATAGGCACAGTAGAGTTTAAAAAGCTATACTAAAGTTTGAATAGGCTCAAAGAAAGACAACTTGAATTGAGGAAATACAGCAAAAACACTATTCGTAGGTAACAAATCTCTTAGTTTGGGTGAAATATTTTAAAAAGGTGAGATTAGAACAGTGGTTCTCAACTGAGGACAATTTGCCTTACCCTTTCCCCTATCAGGGAGTATTTGGCAATGTCTGGAGACATTTTTGGTTGTCACAGCTGGAGGAGTACTACTAGCATCTAGTAAGTAGAGGTCAGAGATGCTGTTAAATATCCTACAATGTCCCTGACAATGAAGAGCCCTCTAGTCTAAAATGTAATAGTGCAAAGTTTGAAAGCCCTGGAACAAAGAAAAGACAGGAAGCTAATGAAAATACACAGGCATACAGTGATGAATCGTCACTGGTGTTGGGGTGGAGCTAGGTCAGCTCAGAGGAAAGTGAAAAATAGAGTTGCTCCCAAATAAATTAACAGAATTTAACAATGAAGGCCAAAAGAGAGGGGAGTAGAAGATAGCTCTGTTTTCTTTTTTGAGTAAATGGAAAAATGGCAGCAATACTGACAATGCTAGAAGCAGCTTTCAGTTCTCTTTTCAATAGAATAGATGCATGGAACCAAGACTCAGAAGGATTTAGGCAAGTCACAGGGATCCTGTCTCACTAAACTTATTTACTGAGCACCGAAGTTCTTAGAGTTGTGCCCTCTAAGACATCTGACCTTATGTAATCCTCCAATAACAACTTTTAAAGTAGCTATTGGTAGATTTTCCTGCTGAAGTAACTGAGGCTCAGAGAGGTTGCCTAACTTGGTGAAGAAGTAACTAGCCCCCAAACCCACAACTTCTTACTCCAAATCTAATAATCTCCTCTCCAACAGATATAACAAATAGAATTTTATCAGTTGCCTCTGATTCATTATGACATGGCTGACTATGTGGAAAGGCATTCAGAGGCATGTCCAGGGCCATCATCAAAGTATGACATTATCAACTAGAGATGCCTGTCATGGAATAGGAGGGAGGCTGCATATTTATGATGTTCATTCCATACTACGTGAACTCTGAGTCGCAGACTATAGACTCAGTCTTTCATTCATTGTAAGGCCCAGACATACACATTTGATATTAAAATTATTATGGTTCTAAAAATTAGTGAAGATTGTTCCTATAAGATCACAAAACCCATACTCTATTTATTCTTACAACCAATGAAAATGAACAGAAAAAAAGGTTGCATTCAACACACCTATTATTTATGTCAATTAATATTGACATTATTCACTTTGAAAAATTATTCAAGTCATTGAGCAAGCACAAAGTTCCATCTTGCCTGATTTTATAAAACCTTATTATTTAGAAAATCTTTTTTATTAAGATAAAACCAAAATTATTTTCAATATCTGTCAATGCTGATGATTAGAATCATCAGCCAATTGTTGGGTGAGGGAAGAGATCTGAGTCAACATAAAAGAAAGGGGAAAGTTGAAGATATGTTCCCTTTTTATGCTTCCTTGTCCCCTTAAACCTGCACCCAAATATCCTGCCTAACAACCCATATTCATAGTTCTGGACTAAACAAAAATTGTATTTCCTTTTTTTCTCTTTTCCTTGACCCTTCTGGATAGAATTAGTTTTTCTTATCTGGGTTCTCATAGCACAGAATACAGACTTCTGCATAATACACTATATTAATGATTGATTTACATGTTTTTATCTCTACTAGGGTATGACCTGCTTTGAGTCAGGGGCTGTTTTGATTCATTTTGTATCCTTAATATAGAGCAACACCTGATTCCCAGTTGGTGCTCAATTAATGCTTGTTGAATTCAATTAGCAAAAAGTCAGTCCCAATAAATGAGTGTTTTAGGTTGACCTTTTGCTGCATTTTTTGCTCCTTTCAAATATACTTCATCCTCCTAAGCTGTTTCCATTGATCTACACTGTTTAAATTGTTTAGTGAAGAACAAAAAGAGATGGGTATCTGGTTCCTTTCACTTAGCATGATGATTTCAAAGTTCATTCAATTGTAGCATGTATCAGTACTTCATTTATTTTCGTGGCTGAATAGTAATCCACTCTACAGGTACATCACATTTTTAAAATCCACCTGTCTGTTGATGGACATTAATTTGGGTTGTTTCCATTTTTTGAGTATTACAAATAGAGCTGTTATGAATATTCAAGTACAAATTTTGTTTGAACACCTGATTCCATTTATATGAAATATCCAAGACAGGCAAATCTATAGAGACATAAAGCGGATTAGCTGCCAAGACCCAGAAGAAAGGAGGAATGAGGAGTGACTGTTTAATGGGTACAGGATTTCTATTTGGGATGATGAGAAAGTTCTGGAACTAAATAGTAATGTTGGTTATAGAACATTGTGAATCACTTAATGCCAATGCTTACATATTTTAAATTATTTAATGGTAAATTTTATGTTGTAGCTTTTTACCACAATAAAATACATATATGTGTGTGGATATATATAGTGTGTGTACATATATATATACACTATACATGTGTGTGTATATATATATATATATAATATTTTTTTAAATGGACAGAAAGACAACACAATTGGACCAGGATTAGCTACCAGGAGCAAGAGCCTCTCATTCATGAAAAACATTTTTTCTTCGTATCTGCAGTTCCCCTAAATTTGCATGCAAAATCTGAGTTACTATTTCTAATGCTGATGAAACCCTTTTCTATTACTTCTGGTGGTGTCAGTGCAACGATTTTGTATAGTAATTTTATAATATATGGCAGGAACTATAACAGTGTCCATGTCATTTAAACTTGGAACACTTCTAAGAATTTATCTTAAAGAAATAGTTCACAAGAATAATATACCTATGTGCATAAAAATGTTTAGTACAAATATGCCTATAATAACTGAATGCTGAGAGGAAATATTTGTCCAATTGTTATTTAACACATGTAACACTAACATGATAAAACATCTATGGGAACTATTTGAATATGTTATGGGAAAAGAACAGAATACTAAATTTTTAACTTCCTGGGAATATAATTTATTTAAAATGTATTCCAGTGATTGACATTAGAGTTGCATACTGAAATGGAAAGTGTAGTAGGACTTAAACAATGAATCTTGGAACATTGACAAAAAAATAAATAAATAAAAATTACTTCTTTTTTTCCCCTTTAAAAATTCCTTTACTATCCCTTCTATTACTCCTTCATTCAAAAAGTATTTTGAGCAACTACAATGTGTCAGGCATTGTGCAAAGAATTGTGGCCACCATGATGAAGAAAGTTAGATTTCCTGCCTTCAACAAGATTTCACTCTAAGAGAAAAGATAGAGTAAATGATTACAAAGCTAATTATTTAATTGCAATTGTGACAAGTGGTCTGAAGGAGATGTACAAGGAATCTAAGAATATATTCATGTTTAATTTGAAGTCTCTTGGATATTCAGTGTTAATATCTAGTAAACTACTAAATGCAAGTGTCTCGAGGTAAGAATGGACAGAGGACCTATCAGTACAATGTGGAGGATTATTAGTCTTTTGATGGTAATATAACCCATGACAGCTGCTGTGACTGACTAGAAAAGAAGCACAGAGAAGCTAAGAAGTTTTAAGAATAAGATTCTGAAAAATTCCAATAAACAGAAGCAGTCTAGAGTGGTTGTCAAGAATAGGGATTCTGGAATTTTGTTTCCTAGGTTCAAATCATCAGCTCTGAGAGTTACTTAAATTATCTGTGTGTCAATTTTCTTATCTATTAAGCAAGGATAACTTCTCATCAGGTGTTACAAGGATTTATTGAAATAATAAGCACAAGGTGCTGAGACGAATGCCTGGCATATATTAAAAGCCACATAGGTGTTGGCTATGTGAAGTTCAAATATAAGGTGAGACTCTCCCAAAAGATCCTGAAAAATAACCCAAGAAGTAGAAGGAAAAAGTAAGAAGAGTAAGATAAAAATACAGTGAAAAAAAAGCAGTGGATTAGAGTGTCAAATATTACTGCAAATTTATGTACAATGAAGAATGGAAAACTTACATTTCATTTCTGTTACAGAGATGTTAGTGAAACAGAGGACGGGGTGCAAGACTGGTGTCAGATAAGGAGGGAATTCTGATTTATCTCCTTTTCCTAACAAGATATAATATTGTTATTATTTTTTTAAGGTGATAGAGGGGGTGGGTGTGGACAAAATGAGTGAAGGGGAGTGGGAGATACAAGCTTCCAGTGATGGAATGTATAAGTCATGGGAATAAAAGGCACAGCATAGGGGATATAGTCAATGACACCTAATAGCATTGTATGGTGACAGATGGAAGCTACTCTTGTGGTGAGCATAGCACAACCTATACTGAAGTTGAATCACTACTTGAAACTAATGTAACATTGTGTGTCAACTAGACTTCAATTAAAAAAAGAGAGAGATATTAAGGGGGAAGCAAAGAAAAATTCACAGAGTTAAAAGTGACCAACATTGTCATTCTAAAATGTTGTGAATCTGACTATATATTTATTTTTAAAGCAAGTTTTGTACTTTCTTATATTTTCATGTTGTTAATTAAAGTCCTTTCATTTCAGCTTTAAGAACTCCTCTCAGTATTTCTTATAAGGCAGGTCCAGTAATGATGAACTCCCTCAGGTTTTGGTTGTCTTTCTCCATTTCTTCTCCAGGAAGTCTTTCTCCATTTCTCAAGGACAGCTTTCCAGAGTTCAACATTCTTGGTTGGCAGTTTTTCTCTTTCAGCATTTTGAATATACCATTCCATTCTCTCCTAGCCAACAAAGTTTCTATTGAGAATTTCACCGATAGTCTTATGTCAGTTCCTTTCTATGTAACTAGTTACTTTTCCATTCTCAGTGTCAAAATCTTCTCTTCATCTTTGACTTTTGACAGTTTGATTATACTGTGTTCTGGTGAAGATGTCTTTATGTTCAGTCTATTTGAAGCTCTTTGGGTGTCATAGATCCACATGTTCATTTCTCTCCCCAGCTTTGGGGAGTTTTCTGTCATTATTTCTTTAACTAAGGTTTCTCTCTTTCTCTCTCTCTCTCTCTCTCTCTCTCTCCTCTGCTCCTTTATGGAAAAAAAAACTTTCAGTTTTGTAAGATAAATAAGTTCTGGAGATCTACTGTACAGCACAGTGCCTATAGCTAACAATACAGTATTTTATACTTAAAATTTGCCAAGAGGATAGGTCTATGTTAATATACTTATCATACACACACAAAAGTCATGATTATAATGATAAGGAGATAGGAAGAAAGTTTGAGAGGTGATGGATATGTTTATGTCCTTGGTGGTGGTGATGGTTTTATAGGTGTACATATTTTCCAAACTCATCAGTTTGTATACATTAGGTATGTACTTATTTAGCATGTCAATCATACCTCAATAAAGTGGTTTAAAATAAAAAAAAAAAAACCTCACAGAGAGCATAAAAGACAAAGTACCAATATGGCCTCTAATCCCAATGTCACATAGACTACAATAGCATATAAGAAACTACTTGTCAGGATGGTAATTGTGATGATGACCTTTTTGCTCTGCCACCAGGCCTAAATGCAAAGGCTTAAATATTTCTAATACCTCCTTTAAAGGCCAGACCCTTAATTGCTATCCTGGCTCTTCCCTAAAGCCCATACAATTCTCTTTGTTAGTGTCCAGCTGATTGAGTTACAGAAGAGCTGGACAGATTTATCATCACAATTGCTCTCCCTATAATCCCATTTGGACCAAAATCTGACTAGAGGGAAAGTGTGAGAATTGAGACCCTTTTGTTAATAATGAGGAATGCTTTGGGCTTTTCTAGTTTGAAAAAGAAATCCTAACCATTGATTACCAAGAAATAAAAGGGGTTACATAATATGAGAGTAGTAAATAATGGCTCTGATGGTGTTAGCAATGGACAACACTCAGCATAATGGTGCTTGAACCTAAAAGGGCTCTCAAATACCCTAGGATGAGCAGCCATATAGAGACAGGTAGTAGCTAGAAATATACAGTCTTGGGTCTCTGGGGCCGAAGGGTCCAGCGTCAGCAATATCAATGGGACACATTAGGCAAAGTATCAAGCACTAACAGATCTGACTAATCATACCCACTGTGGAAATGGAGTCTAAAAAGGCACGGAGACACAAGACCTAATCCAAAATTTTCAAAGGGAAAGGAAGGGAAGAGAAAAGAAGATGGAAAAAGGAGGGAAGAAATAAGAGAGGGAAAGAAAAGAGAAGAAAAGAATTGAAACTACAAAGACCTTAGACTGGCTGGCAGCTTGAGCAGTAGAGAGCTGCTTGTTTATTATTTAACCTGTTTCCTCCTTTGTAAAATGGGAGTGATGTTGATGACTACTTCAGAGGATTGCTGTGGGAGAATTAAATAACATAGGGAAAGTACCTAGCAGATAGGCACATTAGATGCTGGTTTTCTGCCTTCCTCAATGACAAGTATTGCTCCAGCAGCTGCCTGGAGATTTTACACAGCTATTTTTGTTGAGGAAGCCAGACCAACCTGTTGGGCCTACTAAGAAAGAATAAATTTTAATTTTAGAAAAGACTTAACCCAGATAAGGAATTGGCTGCAGTAGCTTGAAAAAAAACTAACAATCTGCCCCTGTGGCCCTTGGCTCTTCTCAGCTAACAACACTTACCCCTCCCCTGGCACTCCCTTGTACCACAGACTCGTGGCACTAATGCTAGCCTTACTTACAGCCATCTTAAGAATCTCTGGATGAATGGCTTAGAAGTTCAACTTGACGTTATCCTGCTAATGATCATGCTTTAATATTACATATAGTGCCCTTCAAATGTGTCCTAGTTTTACTCTTCTTACCATTGGTTCATCCAAGGGTCTTAGATGAACCAGTAATTTTATTAATTTTCCTGATACTCACACTTCTTTCTAGAGTTCTATCCAGGCTACAACCTTGATCTATTGATATTCATCCCATATTATCTTACTTCATCATCATGGCTGACTGGACTAGGGGCAAACACTTGCCCAAGACTGGCCAATTACATTTCCTCTTCTATGCGTTTGGAATCTAGACGCTAAAAGCTTACTATACTTTGTAGCAAGCCAGGCAGAGAGGTCATACAGAGCAAAAACTGCCGATTAGGGGAAGTGCAAACCAACTGTAATAAATGAGTAGAAAAGATCAATCTGCTGGGAGAGAGGATGAAAAATCTGCCTAGAGAAAGTGATTCCAGAAACAAAGCAAGGGCAGAGAGAGCGGATGGCTGATGATTTTCCAGATCTCTTGAGGCTTGGCTGTAATTCCAGCATTTTATTTATGGGTAATTTTCCTATGACCACACAATGTGCTCCCTTGTTCTTAAGTTATATGAATGTATCTCTTTTGTTGTTATTGTTTTTCAAGACACCAGGCCTAGAATCCTATCTTTTAATCAGTCTTGGGGTAGAGTGTTTCCTGTCTTTACTCCACCTCCCACCTGCCTACAGCAGCTTCCTTCCAAAGGCAGCCCCTGGCCTCCAGGTAAGAGGTTTGTATCTATCTCCAGACCTTTTATTACAGAAACTGCCCACCTCCTAGACTTACTACTATTGTCTGCTCTATTGATCACTCCCTACAATACATGGATGATGAAAGGTGGGGTCACATTTTCAAAATAAAATGGAAACTGCTGAGAGTTTTCAAAATATAAAAATATAAAAAGAAAGGATATATAAACATACATACACATACTCATGCCCTGTAATTTTCCTGTTCAGGAGGGAAATGTTGAGAATTCCAATATAGTGGCTTTAGTTCTAAGTCTAAGTCTAGTTCTAAGTCTAGGTCTGCCGCATCCAAAATAATGTGACTTTGGGCAATCATGGCCTAGCAAAAATTCAGCTTCTTCATCTTAAAAACAGGAATATTACCCATCCCATGATTTTACTGGAAGGATTAAATGAGAAAATGAGTATAAAAATATTCTGTGAACCATTCTGTGCTACATGAAAATAAAACACCATAATTTTCTCAATAAGAAATATGCTTAAAGACCTAAGATACTATTTAAGTATCTCAAATAGTAATACCAGTAAGTTCAGAGGCTTACATTTTTTGTTGAGATAATAACTGACATATAACATTGTATAAGTTTAAGGTGTGCAACTTATTTTTTTTTAAAGATTTTATTTATTTATTTGACAGACAGAGATTACAAGTAGGCAAGAGAGACAGGCAGGGAGAGAGAGGAGGAAGCAGGCTCTCCGCGGAGCAGAGAGCCCGATGTGGGGCTCGATCCCAGGACCCTGGGATCATGACCTGAGCCGAAAGCAGAGGCCTTAACCCACTGAGCCACCCAGGCGCCCCTGAGGTGTGCAACTTATTGATATATTTATGTATTGCAATGTGATCATCACCATAGTGTTAGCTGATAACTGTATCACATCGCACAACTACCATTTCCTTTTTGTAGTAAGGCAATTAAGAGCTAGTTTCCTAGTAACTTTGAAGTTTATAATACATTATTGTTGACTATAATCACCATGCTGTGCCTTAGGTCTCTAGAAATGATTTATCTTCTAGTTAAAAGTTTGTACTCTTAAACAACATCTCTCCATCCCCTCACCTCCTATTCCCTGGTAACCACCATTCCACTCTCTGTTTCTGAGGATGGCTTTCTAAAATTCTACATAAAAGTGAGACCATGCAGTATTTGTGTTTTTCTGTCTCGCTTATCTCACTTAACATAATAACCTCAAGTTCCATACATATTGTCACAAAGGCAAGATTTCCTCCTTTCTTGTGGTTAAACAATATTCCATTGTACATATTAGAGAATCAGTTGTAGATTCCTTAAGGGAACCACATTTACTTTGCAAACAGCAGAGACTCTCTCTAACCTTCACCTTCACAAAACAGCATCTTCAATGACATATCAGCCACTGCTATTTTGCAGTTTACACTGAAATGTAGAGTAGGGAGAGAGACTGAGCTTCTGTACTGATACATAATACTCCCAAACCAAACAAACTACGTAAAAATATATTTATGAAGTTTCATTAGGCAGTGATCTCTATGACCTGTTCAGTTATTCATGCATTAATTCAAAAAGAATTTTTCAGTGGCTTAAAGTGATCTCAGCTCCATAATAGGCATAATGAGGAAAAGAAGGAAATGATACAGTTCTTTTCCTTAGAGAGTTTTTGCTCAGAGTGAGAAAACAAGATGAATTCACTTTAATTCAGCATTCGTTCAGACATTCATCACTCATATATTCAATCATTCAATCAACTAACATTAATTAAGATTCTACTCTATGCTGAGAGTAAACTGCTTCAGCTAGAGAGATTTCTTAAAAACATCTCAGTTCCTATTCTCAAGCAGCTATTAGTGTATAGTCAAAGACAGAAGTAAAGAAATAATTACAACTTCTTCTTTACTTCCTGTTCCCTTCTTTCTCTCTCTTTTCTTCCTGCTTCCTTTTTTCCCCTTTATTCTTCATCTTCCTTCCTTTCTTTGTTCAATACAACCACTATTTATAGTACCTCTACTATTGGACAAGCACTGGGCTCTGTGCTTGGATCAACAGGATAGATAAATGCAAGAATAGGCTGTGATAGCCTCTAAGATGGCCCTAAGGATCCTTACCTCCTGGCATTCACACCCTGTCACACTTATCTGTGAAACCACTAGGATATCATGGAAATGATGGTTTGTGACTCTCAAAGATCGATCTTAAAGGACATTTTCGTTTTTATCTCACCTTCTTGGATCACTTGCCTGAAGCCAGCTGCTGTTTGGTAAAGATATTCAAGCAGCCCTATGGTTAGGGCCACACAGCAAGATACTCTGGCTACTTGCCAACAACTAACAGTAATAGGCTAGTTATGTGAGTGAGCTACCTTGGCATCAGATCTTTCAGACCCACTGAAACCTTGAGATCACTGCAGCCCCACCTGACATCTTGATGGCAACCTCATGAAGACTCTAAGCCAGATATGCATGGAAAATACAGATATTAGAATATAATTAAAAGTGTGAACAGCAGACACATTATGAGATTGTAGAAATAGGAACAGAGTGCACACATAAAATCATGTTCCCCAAATGAGCTCAGCAAAATTGAAGAATGCATCATCAAAGGAGGCAGAGTTAGTTCTTGATAACTTGGTGTCTGTCACATAGTGAGACCCCTATATGTAAAGGTATACAGTTGTGAGGAAACTTGGCAGCATGCAGTTTATAAGAGCATCCACTGTTTTTGAAAGGAGAGGAGATAAAATTGCTCTCTAGGCATTAAGCAATGAAAGCCACATATTTTGAAATGGGGTTGAGATATTCAAAATGAACTTTTAAAGAAAGAATGATTCCCATATCTATGACAAGACTAAGAATATTAGCATATATAAAGAAATAATCATAGGATGTTCCCATATGATGAGTAAGGAAGTAAGAGGTTGGTGCCTATCTAAGCCTTGTCTACAAGTGTGGGGAGGGGAGGATGTCACCAGGCTACCACAAGTACCCTGTCTGCCTCAACAGTGTATCCCAATAGCAGAGATAGTGGAGACAATGGTAGATACAATAGGCTATCCAAACTTGAAGTTACAAAGCACGTGAGAAGTGTAAAACTTACCTCACAAGATTACATGACTATCAAGATTTCATTAAAATGTAAAGTGTGGATTATAAGGGTATAGGTCTCATATAGTTGATATGATGAAGTGCTTAGAACAGTATGTGGCATAAAGTAGATGCTTATGGGAACAAGATGAGTCTAGGATGCATCTTTGATCAACAGCTCGTGTGAGTAGGTAGGGGGTATTATTAGTAGATAAGGAAGGAAAAAAATAGGAGCAAATATTTCAAGATGATGATGTTGAGGTGCCTTAGGCTGTCCAAATATATTAGTATATATATACATATATGTATATATATACACACACACTATATATATGTGCATATATATATATATACATATATATGTGTGTGTGTGTGTGTGTGTGTGACTCACTAGTGTCACATGTTACACTCTGAAAAATCTTTTTTCAGAAGAGGTAGCTACTATGGAAATAGCAATTACTATAAATAATACAGTTTACAGATAAAATGAAGACCTTAATCAAGGAATATAGTATCAACCTCATAAGACTGTTATAATGCTTGAAAAGACAGTATATATAAAAACATTTGCACAGTGGCCTGGTATAGAGTAAGAACTCGGAAAATGTTCATTATTAACACTCTTACTATTGTTGTGTTGTTATTAATGTGCTTTGCCTAAGGTTAGACAGCTATTGAATAGGAAGACTGGGATTCTTTATTTTATTTATTTTTTTTTATTTTTTCCATGTTCCAAGACTCATTGTTTATGCACCACACCCAGGAAGACTGGGATTCTAATCCAGGACCATTCAATTGCAAAGCAAAGGCTTATAATCACTGTGAGCATGTAGGTCTGTGGTCCCTACAATGTAGACAGCTAGGAACAAAGTCCTCTGAAAGATATACACTGACTGAACCATACAAAGACCTTAAAGTCTTAACAGTTGTAGCTGGACAATCTGGTTGAAAAGAAAAGAAGTATTCAGTGTGGGATGAAGATCGCCTTGACTAGAACAATGAATCATAAGCTCGATTTTAAAATTCAGCTGGGTGAGGGGAGCTGGAAGAGTGCCCTAGGCAGGAAAATCAGGGTGAGCAAAGTTCTAAGGTGTGAAGGAATAGGAGACATAGAGATGTTACAGAGAAGCTGTGCTAGAAAGTGTCAGATCCCCAAACAGATTTGCAGACCAGTTGGATGCTAACCTAACTATTCAAATGTTCTACAATCAAGCCCAAGACTACATCTAGGTTTGATTTGGAATGAAACTTCAGTTGTCAAAAGGAAAGCAGCCAGAGCTGTGTTTGCTTGGTGCTGCTTGCAGGAATTACACTCGTAAGAAATCGTGGGAGGTGCACATGGAACTCCCCACCCACTGGGGTTGATAATCCAAGCTAATTGTACACATTTCCAAAGCCTCCCGTGTGAGAAGGAAAAAATAAAAATGTTCTCTCAACATTTTTGAAGTTCATAAATGTGGCAAATGTTCAATAACTATATTTAACTCCTGTTGCATATTCGCTGGCTCTTGAAATATATTAAACCAACAATTTCATGCACTTCGCAGGACACTCTTCCCTGCTCCTTTGTCTTCCTCCTTTCTAGGTGACCACCCATGTTTACCACTGTTTTGAAGATCTGGCTCAAGGTTAACCTGTTTTAAAAGCTGTCCCTGATGAAGCATCCCTCCCATCGAATTCTTCCTTCCGGAGCTTAGCATTTTGGTACGGGGGTGGGGGGGTGGGGGGGTGTTAGCAGGGGGAATGGAAAAAAATGGAGGAAAAAATGCAGAGTTCCAAACATCCACAGGCAGAAACTCAGAGATAAACAGTCAGAATCTGTTCCCCTTTTATTTGCTCACAGTGAAGCTTATACATTGCTCTAGGTTCTTGCCCCTGAAACTAGGGTCCTTGTACCAAAATGACAAAATCATCATAAACCCTAGGTGCTTGTAAGAAATTCAGACTCTTGGGTTCCACTCCAGACCTACTGAATCAAAATCTTCATTTGTACAAGATGCCCAGGTGACCTTTATGCACATTAAAATTCTAGAACCACTGTGTTAATGTAGACTTATCATACTGCATTACAGTTGTTTGTTTCCTTGCTTATCTCTCCCTACACTGATTTCCTCCAAGGATGAACTGCATTTTATGGATCCCTATAGCCCAGTACCTAGCCAAGTGTCCGGTAAGAAGTAGAAATAAAATAGCTACCACATATTCCATGCTTATTATTTGCCAGGTGCTGATATATATATATATATACTTCCCATCATTTAGTCTTTACAACAATCCTATGAGAAGGTCACTGTTATTTCCATTTTGCAGATAAAGAAATCCGTGCTCAGAGAGTATAAGTAACTCACGTAAGTTCACAGAAATAGAAAGCAATAGAGCTGGCATTCAGATGAAGCTCTATCATACAGCACAAGACCTGATCTTAACCACTATTTTATACCACTCCCCTAGATGCTAAACAGATATTCACAGAATTATACAGATTTTGCTGTGCACAATAACAGCTGAGTCTTTGCTTCTTCCTGTCATGAAGCGAAAGGACTAGGGCTGCAGTTTTAATTTGCCATGCAGTTTCCAAAGTGCAGAAACATCATGTCTGCCTTCACAGAAATGGCCTGTAACTATACTAGGAATTCTGCACCCCCCACCCCTCTCCTCTTGGAAGATCTGCAAGTGTTAGTAAGCCCTGCAGACAAGCAATCCGTCAGGCAGAAGGCAGCCCAGAGCCCTTAAATAAAACATTCGTGCAGCCTTCCACGGAGAGCGTGGAGACAAATACTGAGGAAGTGAAAGGTGTCGCTGGGATTACCAATGACGTGCTAATGGCTGCTCAGGCAATCTCCTCGCCTCCTGTGCTCTGAGTCACCCGCTCCCTTTGGAGCCTGCGCTCACGTCATTAAGGGACTGAGAGCTATTCACACATCACTGACTAAAGGCAAGCTCGAGCCGGGCCTGCACCCCACTGGCCCTCTCCAAAGGACTAAGGTCATGGGCAGGAGGCCCTGGAGCTTTTTATCATGGCCACAATGAGGAGAGAAGGAAAGACAAAGCTTTCTCTCTTACTCCCAACCATTCTTTTAGCTGTACTTTTGCAAATACAAACTTTCCTCTTGTTCTAGAATATGTTGGAAATTCTTTGCAGGAGCCAAGCAGAATTTTCAGAAGGACAGTGTACTTTTGACAGTCATTCTAAAAAAACTTTCTGATGTTATTTTAATTCCATAGACATTTCATTACTAATCAACCCTGGAGGTTTCAGTTTCTAGAATACATACACGCATTTCCTCTATTAGATTCTTTGTGTGACTGGTTGAATTTATTGTAATTTCCTTTGTTTGTTCTTGCCAAAGTGAGAGCAATTTAAAAGGCTAGGAAGTTTAAATGTAATATATCCTGCCACCACATTTTCCACTACCCTAAGTCCTTTGAAATAAAACATCACTTGGTTTTCCCACTATGCACCTCTCCCTGATATAAAGTCCCATGTGTGCTATGGTCATTCTGTTAATACCTGTGACACTAGATATTTCCAAGTCAACTTTTAGGGAGTCACAACTTGGCAAATCTAAAAAGTACTATATGTAGCTGCAATTTATAAATAGTTTGAGAACAAAGGTCAAATCTCAAAAAACAGAATGGAGTAGAATATTTTGGGGTAGGGGAAACAGGTAACAACTACAAAATTATTTTTTCCTGAATAAACCAGAATCTGTTGGATGGCCGCTTTTACCCTTTCTCAAAAATAATCTATCGATTTTTATAAATTTGAGTTCTTCAAGGTTAATCACAGGTTTTACCTTAGAAGATAATCTTCCTGATTGGCAGGAAATAAAACTATTCATTATATAAAGCAAACGGGTTGGGAATACATTTTAGCTCAATTTACTTTTTATGCTAATATCAAAATATGTGAAATTAAGCATTTAGTCAACAAAGAAAATATCACACTAATCAGTTATCAAAATGACTTTTAAAAACAGAAAAATTTTTTCTGGATTTCTTGAGCTCTGATATCCAGTTTGAGAGTGGAGTTCTCAGCACTGATTGCATTGTTCAAGCAAAGAAGACCATGGAGTCAAGGGGGAAAAACATGGCAACATGTTTCCCACTTCTGTTAAAATAAGAGCCAAGTTTAATATGGACACATTTTCCTAGTGTGATCCACAGAATATCTCCTTTCCAAAAAATAAGATATCTCTTTGAACAAATACAATTTTAATTTATAAAAGAACTTTTACAAAGGCATAATGGGATCAACTCTGCTTCTGATCATGGGGACACAATCAGTTTACTTAAGGAATTTGGAGAATCTGGTATGTTGAAGAGGCATAGGGCATCTTTTATTATATACATCACAATTTTTTGTCCTTAGGTTTGTTTAAAAAACAAACACATATACACCCAGATTGTAAAATTTAATTCTTTTAGAGTTATGTTTATTACAGAGGATCACCAGAATTTATGTTCCATTCTGTTTTCCCTAGTGATTGATAGGTCCTGAGGAAGAAAGTCATGTTAACATGCAGCTTCAGACTGTTCTGAAGTCAACTTAAGGGTGATACCCAAGTGGTTGAGTGGATATGAGAGTGATTTTGTACAACTCACTGGTTACACTAAACTAATTTGAAGAGGGTCCTTGGAAATACACTAGGATGATGGGAAAATGAAGAATCAACAAAGTTATCGTGACATGGGACACTAAAGCACAGCTACTAGAAACCCAGGACACTTGTCCTCTCTGAATACCTGAGAAAGAAATCACCACCAAGTACTTACAATGTGTGACACTGTTCTACACTCTTATTCCTATAAATGTATTAAATCCTTTCAATAATCCTGTAAGGAAGAATTATTATTTGCATGTTCCTTGTGAGTATAGAAAAGCAATTCACAAGTCATAGGTAGTAAATATCTCAAACCTATTTTGAGGAATGTGCATATATATGTGTGTGTGTTTGGGTATGGAAATGGACATGGGGAGGCTATTGACAGAACTTCCTGGAAGTACCTTACAAATGTTACTCTTGATAAGAAACCAACTTTATTACAATAGTTGCCTAGAACATTTTTTAAAACTTATTTTAAATACATTAGCTCAGGAGGAGAATTTTCTAGCTGCTTCACTGTAAAAAAAAAAAAAAGTAACTGAGGGGCACCTTGGTGGCTCAGTTGATTGAGTGTCTGATTCTTGATTTCAACTCAGGTCTTGATCTCAGGGTTGTGAGTTCAAGTCCCACACTGGGCTTCACACTGGGCATGGAGCCTATATAAAATAATCATAATAATAACTGAAATTTATCTTCAATCTATTTCATCACTTACATCTTCTCTACATGTTTTATATCTATTATTTTAAATAGGGAAAAGGAAGTACCTGGATAAGGGAATGCACCTATAGCTAGTCAGAGCCCCAACAACAAAAAAAATTAGATAAAGAAGCTGATAATAATGAGACTTTGTAATAAAGCAAACTTAGGTTCTATTTAACTCTGCCCTTCATATCTTAATGATCCTGCCAAAGGTTATGCTCTCTGAGCATCAGTGTCCCCGTCTATAAAATGAGTAAAAACATAATATTTATTCAAGGAATGATTATAAGAATAAAGAGAGATAAACTTTATAGACATTGTGTTGTTACTTGATATATGTCAATCTCTTCTTTATTGTTTGCTGGGTTGGTTTGTTTGTTTTCTTGCTTGTTTTGGATCCAGTGGCTGCCAGGTCCCAGAACCAGACCTAAATATCAACCTATAATGTGGACTCTAAGAAAAGCAGATCCTTGACCTCAGTGAGCTAACATTCTGGAGAGGCTCTCTCTAAATCAGAGTTTCTCAAAAAAGGTCACTATTGACATTTTGGGCCAGATGATTCTTTGTTGTAAGGACTATACTGTGCTGTGTATTTATCCTTGGCCCATTAATGCCAGTAGCACCTCCCTTCCCAGTATGACAACACAAAACATCCTCAGACATTGACAAATGTCCCCTAGGAGGAGATTAGGGACAAAATTGCAGCTGGGTAAGGATCACTGCTCTAGCTCCACATACCAATAAGTAACTGATATCGGTGAAAGCCCCCTATACTATTCTTGGTCCAAGCCATCCAAATTTCCTAGTTCCAAAATGAGTGCTAGACTATTTTTGGTTTCCTGGAAAAGTTTATGACACCACATTTTCATAGAATTCGAATAAGGTCACACTCACACAGTTGTGAAATTCAAACCTTTCCCAAGCAACTAATTATTTTCAGAGGGAAAAAAGAGTATTAAATTCAAATGGTTGGGAGGCTTTGATACCTATCAGATCCACTAATGAAGACAGTTTAAAGGGCACTGCTGTATACAATATGGCTTTTGCAGGAGACATCATAGAAAAGCAAGTATCTTGTGATGACTGGAGAAAATGTTTTGCCCTCCCATCTATAATGATCCACACATATCCTTCACCTGGGTTCCAGAAGTTTCACACAACTGAACATGTGTTATCAGTCAACTGAAACTAAAACAAACAAACAAAACTAGAACAGAACACCTTTGGAAAATTCCTCCATCATTTAGGATCATTTAAGTGTGAGGTATATAAAGTGGGTTTTCTCTCAAATGTCAACTCACATCAATTGGTAGTGGCTGCCTGGAGTGCTGGGTTCAGAGAAGTTCTAAGACCACACCCGTTAGCAGGAAAAAAATGTCATGTTTGATTAGTGAAGTCTAGTCTGTCGAATGAATAGGAGAATACATCATATATACCTGCTTTTTGCCATCCTTGATCCAAATACCTTTTCCATGATGGTGCCCATTATTTACACAAACTGCTTAACTCCTTAGGTGATTTTTAAGAATAAAGTTGCTGTATCCAGTTATATACTCTTATATACTTCTTATATACTCTTATACTCTTCAATATTATAGATGTTATCTTACTTGTTTACGTTGAACAACTTATAAGACTGTTTTTCTTTCTAATGTGTTATATGAGGATCAAGTAAAACTAAAGCTCATATCTCAAGAAAATGATTAAGAGTAAGGTAAGGCTTCTCTCATGATTTGTTGACCTTTCTTCAGCTTTTCCTTTTAGAGACTGGTATAACTTAAGGATATAGATATATGCTATTAATATAATTTCTAGGGTCCTCTAGGTTAGCAGTGTTTTATTAAAGTCTTTATATCCATTCCTTCCATTTAAATACTTACGTACTAATTTATTCATTTAGTAAATATTTAAGGTCATCAGCATACAATTAAGATGCCATATGATTGCATCAGATATGAATTCTTCCCACAGGAATTTAAAATCTGGCAGAAGAGATAAGAAATGAAGACATTGTAAGGCTAGAAAAAATAAAATGATAAATACCACTGCAGAATTTTATTTTTTAAAAGTATAGGGAGACCTGAAAAGTTGAGATTCATTTCCAGGTGGGAAATCAGCAAAGAGATTGCCTTTGAGTGGGCCCTAAGGTGCTGGTAAGATTATACTGGCAGAGATAGACAGAGGACATAGTAGCAAAAAAGACATTAGTAAAAAGACAAAAGTGGGTAGTTCTGGGGCATAGATAAAAAACAGCAAGCAGCTCTGTTTGACTGGAACACAGTATTAAAAAGGAAGTAGGAAGAGATAAATTTGGAAAGACAGAGTAGACTCAGACCTACACTGAGTCAAAAATCAGAGTAGTTACACAGATGAAATTTCAATTATACTTAATTAGAAGAGAGAGTTGGGTCATAACCCCCTTCTTTTTGTATTCATGTCTCCTGAACACGATTCAGCTGTTAGAAGAATGGGCTGTTTGCCCACTTACCAAAGGAAACCAAGAATCCTCCACTACGCTGACAACAGTATTATTTTTATACACTGGGAGTGGTCTTAAGAAAAGAATGGATTCTCTTAGCTAATTACCAGAGACATTATTTTTAAATATACTATATAAAAATAGAAATCATTCTGTTTGGCATTTATTCTTTCATTTTAAATGTAGACTTAAATGTTAAATAACTCTATACAACAGGACAGTTTTTCAGCTAGCTGAGGGGACATTTGCAGTCTGTTCTTAAAAAATGGTAGAACCCGTTTGAATATTCTTCAGGGAATATTCTGAAGTAATTTTACAACTAAAACAGCTAGAAGATAAAATGGTAATAACTACCATTATTGAGAGCCTACTATATGACATTGTATTTTTTTACTTAATTATTCATTCTGTAAGTATTACCGGAATAGCAACTATCTAGAATATGTAGTGCTAAGAACTGAGGATAGAATGGCTGTCTAGATTCCAGAGCATAGATTCCACTAAGTGAGTTAATTGAATGATCAGAAAAATAATATATAATTACAAATTAACATAGCTATAAAGGGACAATAACAAGATGCTCAGAAAACACGTTAAAAATGAATCTGACATAGGCTATGAGGTAAAGAAAGGATGAATCATGAAGGTCAGTAAATGAAAGAAGAATGAGCAAAGGGAAAAGCATTCTGATCAAAGGAAACACAAAAGCTCTGAGGCAGTAAAGAGCATGGGATGTTTGAAGAATTCAAAGATATCTTGTGAGTTAGAAAACAGAGAGAGGAAGAAGAATGCATGACAAGAGATAGGCAAGGTGAGACAAGCATGGATTTAGGTATAAATCTATGAACAAAGGAAAAACTGAAAGTTTAAGAATTTGGGGAGTTTAGAAGAAGGGAATCTGATCAGATTTTCATTATAAGCACATTATTTTCACTGTAACGTAGAAATAGAGAAAAAGAAGACAAAGGTGCTGTTGTGAATTCTCCTTTCAAGGTAAGTAACCTGGGCAAGAGCTGAGGGTCTATAGTAAGGAGGGTGTAAGAGACACTAAGGGAAAAGATGAAGAGAGGTAAATAGCTCTGATAAGTAGGTGGTGACATTGGCAGAATCCGGGGACAGGGAAGATGGGGAAAGTTACAGCATTTAAGGATGAGGTTCTAGAATACACGACTGGAAATATGATGATGCCAGGCATCTCTAAGAGACAAGAAACAGTCAAAGGGGTCCAATCTCATAAGGAAGGAGCAATAATCGCCTCATAAGTCCCCTGTCATATGGTGTCCATTTTATAGAGTAGAATCTGAGAATTCTATAATAGAAGTACCTTCAATTTCTCTATTTCTAAATGGCAGTGCCAAGATTGGAGCCTAGACTTATATGACTCTAAGCTTTGAGATTCTTTTAGATTAATATGGTGAGTTAGGGTTTTAATGTGCAGACCTCTGGGATCTCGAGCAATTACTTATCTAAATTCTTGAACAGACAAAAACATTCTTTAGAATAAGAAGTGTGCATTGGTAGGAGAGGGTCTGTCCCATTTTCCTGAATCTACTTAAATGTGGAAGAAGAATGACTTAACACTGCTTTTTCACTTATATACAATGTTGCAATAATTACTTTAATGCACAACTCTTTATTCATATTTAGGATTTTATATAGGAGCCATATCATAGTCAATTTCTTTTCATTTTAATTATTAAAGTATAGTTGACATATGCTATATTAGTTTCAGGTGCACAACATATTGATTCAACAATTCTATAGATTACTCATTGTTAATTTCTGATTGCATACTCTGATGTGTGTTTGAAGATCAGTAACCTGTATGGTTGCTGGTTGTCAGGGTAAGGTGGTCTTTTCATGTTAAACCTTCAATTGTACAAATTAACATTTAGTAGTAAAACTGTAATACCAACTGTTTAATAGTATTACTACAGAAATTAAATTGTTTAAAATAGTGAAGCAGTAAGCTGGAAAACAAACAGAGGTGGGGAGAAGAAGGCATGTGAGAGATAAATGAGACAAGGCATAGATTGGTGTATAAATCTATGAACAAAGAGAAATCAGTGAAATGTTTATTAAGCATTCAATAAATATTGAAAGTATTATAAAGAAGTGTTATTACTATTACTATTAGTAATACTAATACTACTACTATTAGTAGTAGTAGTTATTTATAAGATCTGGGTCTTGCCAACCTCTAGGTTGTTCCCTTATTGGAACTGTCTTCCCTCTAGAAATGCCTTATTGTTTTCCTCTATCTACCCATTCTTCTTTTTATTCAAAGCCTAGCTTAGACTTCAGAAAATTCTCTGAAAGACAAATCTCGTATTTTAAGTCCTTTTAACAAATACATGTGTATTCCTGTTCCAAGTGCTGAGTACTTCAGTCAACAAAACAGATAAAATTGTAGCACTCCTAGATCTTACAATCTAGTGAAGAAAAACAGTCACTAGATCAATAAATATGTAAATAAATACCATCATTTGTTGTGGAGTATAAATGTTCTTTAAAAAATAAACAAATTGAAAGATACAGTCAGTTGTGATGGTATGAGGGTGCTGTTTTATCTAAGGTAGTCAAGGGAGGTCTCTTGATTACCTGACATTTCAATAGACAACCTATGTTATTTATTTTTAAAATTAATATATAATGTATTATTTGTTTTAGGAGTACAAGTCTGTGATTCATCAGTCTTACACAATTCACAGCACTTACCATAGCACATACCCTCTCCTATGTTAATCACCCAGCCACCCCATCCCTCCCCCTTCCCTTCACTCCAGCAACCCTCAGTTTTTTTCCCAAGATTAAGAGTCTCTTATGGTTTGTCTCCCTCTCTGGTTTCATCTTGTTTCATTTTCCTCTCCCTTCCCTTATGATCCTCTGTCTTGTTTCTCAAACTCCTCATATCAGTCAGATCATATGATAATTGTTTTTCTCTGACTTATTTTGCTTAGCATAATACCCTCTAGTTCCAACCTTGTCATTGCAAATGGCAAGATTTCGGTTTTTTTTAAGGCTGCTTAATATTCCATTGTATACCACATCTTTCTCCATTCATCTGTTGATGGACATCTAGGCTCTTTCCATAGTTCGGCTATTGTGGACATTGCTGCTATAAACATTCGGGTTCCACTTAGGATCACTACATTTTTATCTTTAGGATAAATATCCAGTAGTGCAATTGCAGGGTCATAGGGTAGCTCTATTTTCAACTTTTTGAGGAACCTCCATACTGTTTTCCAGAATGGATGCACAAGCTTGCATTCCCACCCACAGTGTAGGACAGTTTCCTTTTCTCCGCATCCTCACCAACACCTATCTTTTCCTGACTTGTTAATGTTAGCCATTCTGACTGGTATGAGGTGGTATCTCACCGTGGTTTTGATTTGTATTTCCCTGATGCTGAGGGATCTTGAGTACTTTTTCCTGTGTCTGTTGGCCATTTGGATGTCTTCTTTGACTAAATTTCTGTTCATATCTTCTGCCCATTTCTTGATTGGATTATTTGTTCTTTGGGTGTTGAGTTTGATAAGTTCTTTATAGATTTTGTATACAAGCCCTTTATCTGATATGCCATTTCTAACTATCTTCTCCCATTCTGTTGGTTGTCTTTTCGTTTTGTTGACTGTTTGCTGTGAAAAGCTTTTTATCATGATGAAGTCCCAATAGTTTATTTTTGCCCTTGCTTCCCTTGCCTTTGGTGATGTTTCTAGGAAGAAGTTGCTGCAGCTGAGATCAGAGAGGTTGCTGCCTGTGTTCTCCTCAAGGATTTTGATGGATTCCTATCTCA
This sequence comes from Mellivora capensis, assembly GCA_004024625.1. Lineage (NCBI taxonomy): Eukaryota > Metazoa > Chordata > Mammalia > Carnivora > Mustelidae > Mellivora > Mellivora capensis. Next base: position 58,875 of record PISX010000764.1, on the reverse strand, counting down.
CATTGAGGTCTTTCATCCATTTTGAGTCTATTTTTTGTGTGTGTGGTGTAAGGAAATGGTCCAGTTTCATTCTTCTAAATATGGCTGTCCAATTTTCCCAACACCATTTGTTGAAGAGACTATCTTTTTTTCCACTGGACATTCTTTCCTGCTTTCTTGAAGATTAGTTGTCCATAGAATTGAGGGTCCATTTCTAGGCTCTCTATTCTGTTCCATTGATCTATGTGCTTGTTTTTGTGCTAATACCATACTGTCTTGATGATTACAGCTTTGTAATAGAGTTTGAAGTCTGGCATTGTGATGCCACCGGGTTTAGTTTTCTTTTTCAACATTCTTCTGGCTATCCAGGGTCTTTCCTGGCTCCGTATAAATTTTAGAATTATTTGTTCAATTTCCTTGAAAAAAGTTGATGATATTTTAATAGGGATTGCATTAAATGTGTAGATTTCTCCAGGTAGCATACATATTTTCACAATATTTTTTCTTCCAATCCATAAGGATGGAATGTTTTTCCATTTCTTTGTGTTTTCTTTAATTTCTTTCATGATTATTCTATAGTCTCATCTCTCTTATTGGCTTTGAGGGTCTTTGCGTATGTTCTGTTCCTTCTCCCTGGATCCCTCTTCCCTCTCCTCTCTGCTTGGTAGATTCCAACTACTCCTTTAGATCTTAACTCAATGGTCACTACCTCAATGGTCACTTTCCTCACATCTTTTACTAGGCCACTGAGCCTTTTTATAGGTTCTCACAGTATCACTCCTTCCTTACTATATTTAATACTTGAATCTGAGATAATATGATTAATGTCATGTCACCCACCAATAAATTCCAAGATGTCAGATACATTATCCATTTTTGTTCTCTAGTATATTCTTAGTGCCTCACAGGGTGCCTGGTACATAGTAGTTGTTTTAAGAAATTATTTTGTAATTATTGCATATATAGGTATGGTAGAATAATGTCATACCCTCAAGCTAGTCACACTCTCATCTCTGAAACCTGTGAATATGTTAGATTATATGGCAAAGGAAAATTAAGTTTGCTTATCAGCTAAACTTAAAATAAAAAGATTACTCTGGTTACCATTCCCTAGATGCTTCAGTTGGTTAAGCATCTGACTCTTGATTTTGGCTCAGGTCATGAATGCAGGGCTAAGATCAAGCCCTGCACTGGACTCTGCCCTGAGTGTGGAGCCTGCTCAGGATTCTATCTCTCCCTTTCCCTCCACCACTTCCCCACCCCCTCTCACCCTTTCTCTCTTTACCTCTCTCTAATAGGAAGAAAAAGTTTACCCTTAAATGAGTGACACCATTTTAATTACAAGGGTTCTTAAAAGTAGAAAAGGGGGGCAGAAAAAAGAATCAGAGAAAGATGTCACTAGAGAAGAGTCATGAATAAAGATGCAATGGTTTTGGCTTTGAAAAATGGAAAAAGAGAGGTGGAAGGTTGGGAAGATGGTGGAGTTGAAGGACCCTGAGATCACTCAATCCACATTTAAAACTAAGTATCATCCATATTCGAGTCAATAAACCAAAAAGTGATCTAAAGACTGGCAGAAAAAAACTCCACAACTACATACAGAGAACCTGTATCTGAAAGGTTAGGATGGTCAAAAAGGTGGAGGGAGGCTGTCCACAGAAGGAAGGGAGCTATGTATGTGGAGAGGTCATAGAAATGAGCCCTTGCACAAGGAAGCTCACACAGGGAAGACTGTGTGACATTTGGCTTTAAAAATCAAAGGGGCTGAATTCCATGCAATTATAAAACCAGTGGGACTTGGAGCCTGGAATTTTAAAACTCAGCTGACTCAGTACAAGGTGAGCTGAGAAGGTGAGTGATAGCTGGGTCACTGCCCTTAAAAGAAACAGCCTGCACAGAAAGGCAACATAAAAATGGCAGTTTACACACATGCTGGGGGCAAATGAGAGACAGATCTGTTCATACTGATTTCAGAGCATGTTGGGGGACTTCTCCAAAAACAAGGGAGCTAGAAGGCACATTTTCCTCCCTCACTCCCAGCATAAACACAGAACCACCTGCAGGAAGCAATGATGCAAACACTTATACCTAACCAGCTAGCATGCACCATGCCCATGAGTTCTAAGGTCTCACCCACTCCAAGCCTGCCAGCTTTTGCCCTGGGCTCAGGGAAAATTTTATTTAAACTGTGCATGTGCCCCACCCAGCCACCATACCATAGCCAGCCACCATATCCAGCCATCACTATACAATATGCCTAACTTCATACCCCTGGCTGTGCCAGTGTGCAGCCCCAGAGAATACAGTGCTTTGGGTAATTTGACATATAACTAGTGACCCAGTGAAAATTTTTCTAATGCCATTAGCCCACTCCCAATTTCCCTGCCAAGCTTGAGGTATTAGAGGTGGTCTGCCTGGGTCCCACTAACACCACAGAGATCAAGCACAGCCCATAACTGGCACAGAGTCAGTGCAGACCACGGCACTTAAAGGAAAAGTGACTCAGATACAACAGCAGGGCGTAAGTAACACACATAGGATATTCTCCTGAAGTTCAGGTTCTGGTGAAGAGGGGACACTGCACTTCAGGGCACTTCAGAACTACTCTTTCATTAACTCACTACTTTCAAGAACAGAAGACATAGCTGACTTTCTACACACACACACACACACACACACACACACACACACACAGGCACAGAAAGGCAGACAAAATGAAGAGACAGAGAAATTTATTCCAAAAGAAAGAATAGGACAAGACCAATGTCCAGAGATCAAAGCAAAAGAGATACTACTAACAAGCTTGATAGAGAATTTAAAACAATGATCATAAGGATAGTCCTGGGACTTGAGAAAGACATGAGTGAGACCCTTAACACAGAGATAAGGGATAACATAACAGAGACAAAGGGCTCAATAAATGAAATGAGAAACATGCTTAATAGAAGCAGAGGAATTAATTTGTGACCTAGAAAACAGAGTAATGGAAAATAATCACCTGAACAAAAGAGATAAAAAAGAATTATGCAACATGAGACTAGATTGTGGGAACTCAGTGATTTCATCAAACTTATTAACATTCATATAACAGGAGCCCCAGAAGAAGAGAGGGAAAAGGAGAAGAAAATTTATTTGAAGGAATAATAGATGAAAACATCCCTAATCTAGGGAAACATATCCAGATCCAGGAGCCATAAGAACTTTCATCAAAATCAACAAAACAGACCCACACCAGAATATATTGTAATTAAATTGGTAAAACATACCGATTAAAAAAAAATTTTTATGCAGCAAAAGAAGTCAGTGACTTACAAAAGAAAACCCATAAAGCTAGCAGGAGATTGTTCAACAGAAATTTTGAAGGATAGAAGAAAATGGCATGATATATTCAAAATGCTGAATGGGAAAATCTGCATCCAAGAATACTTCATCTAGCAAGGTCATCATTCAAAATAGAATAACAAATAAAGAGTTTCCCTGACAAAAACTAAAGGAGTTCATGACCACTAAATTAGCCCTGCAAGAAATATAAAGGAGAAGCTGAGTGGAAATGAAAGACCAAAAGTGGTAGTACAAAGAAAACACAAAAGCAGTAAAAATGAATATTTCTGTAAAAAAATCCATGAAGAAACTCACTAAAAAGGAGATATAAAATGTAATAACATATATCTAAAACATGGGGAGGAGAGGAATAAAGAATAGATTCAAACTCAAATGACCATCAACTTAATATAGACTCCTGTATGCAGCAGAGGTCATATACAAACCTAATAGTAACCGTATACCAAAAACCACTAATAATTAGCATTCAAATAATAAAAATAAATCCAAATATATTACTAAATAAAATCAGCAAAACATGAATGAAAGACAAGAATCAGAGAAAAATCTTCAGAAACAATCACAGAACAAATAAGAAAATGACAATAAATACATATACATCAATAACTACTTTAAATGTAAATGAGCTGAAAGCTTCAATCAAAAGGCATAGAGTGACAGAATAGATAAAAGAAAACAAAGCCCATCTATAGGCTGCCTACAAGAGACTCATTTTAGACCTAATGACATCTGCATATTGAAAGGGAAGGGATAGAGAAATATCCACCATGTTAATGGATGTTAAAAGAATGCCAGAGTAGCCATACTTATATCAGACAAAATTGACTTTAAAACAAAGACTATAACAAGAGACCAAAAAAGGGACAATAAGATATAACAATTTTAAATATTTGTGCACCTAACATATAAGCACCAAAATACAGAAAAAGTTAATAACAAATGTAAAGGAACAAATCAATAATAGTAACAACAATAGTAGGAGACTTTAACATCCTACTTAAACATCAATGGACAGATCATCTAAACAGAAAATCAACAAGGAAACAATAGTTTTGATGACAGATGAAACAGATGGATTTAACAAATATATTCAGAACATTCCATCCTAAGACAGCAGAATACACATTCTTCGCAAGTGCGCATGGAACATTCTCCAGAATAGATCACATATTAGCCCACAAAACCAGCCTCAACAAATTCAAGAAGATTGAAGTCATATCACACATCTTTTTTGACCACAACACTATGAAACTAGAAGTAAACCAAAAGAAAAAATTCTGGAAAGACTACAAATACATGCAGGCTAAATAACACGCTACTAAACAATGAATGGGTCAAACAGGAAAGCAAAGAAGAAATTTAAAAATACATGAAAACAAATGAAAATGAAGACACAATAGTTCAAAACCTTTGGGATGTAGCAAAAGTGGTTTTAGGAGGAAAGTTTATAGCAGTAGAAGCCCACCTCAAGAAACAAGAAAATGTCAGTTTAAACAACCTAACCTTATACCTAAAGAAGCTAGAAAAACAAAAACAAACAAAACCTAAAACAAGCAGAAAGAAAAAAATAATAAAGATTAGAGAAGAAATAAATGATATAGACTAGAAAAAAGAAAACAAAACAAAACAAAAAACAATAGAACAGATCAGTGAAACCAAGAACTAGTGATTTGAAGAGTTTAGTAAAATTGATAAACCTCTAGTGAGATTTATCTAGAAAATAAGAGAAAGGGGAAAAGAAACAAGAGAGGAAAAATAAAACCAGCATCATAGAAATACAAATAATTGTAAGAGATTATTATGAAATTATATGCCAACACATTGGACAACCTAGAAAAAATTAGTTCCTAGAAACATATAAACTACTGAAACTGAAACAGGAAGAAATAAAAAATTTGAAGAGACTGGTAACCATCAAATAAATTAAATCAGTAATCAAAAAAACTCCCCCAAAACAAAGTCCAGCACCAGATAGTTTCATTGGCAAATTCTACCAAAAATTTAAAGAAGAGTTCATATCCATTCTTCTCCAACTAGTTCAAAAAAATAGAAAAAGAAGGGAAACTTCCAATTCATTCTATGAGACCAGCATTATCCTGATTCCAAATCAGATAAAGACATGACTAAAAAAAAGGAACTACAGACCAATATCCTGATGAACATAGATGCAAAAATCCTCAGTAAAGTACTAGCAAACCAAATTCAATAATACATTAAAAAAAAATCATTCACCAAAATCAAGTGGGATTTGTTCCTGGGTTCCAAGGGTGAGTTGATGTTTGCAAATCAGTCAAAGTCATACATCACATTAATAAGAGAAAGGATATGAGGTATATGATCATTTCAAAAGATGCAGAAAACCATTTGGCAAAGTACATTATTCATTCATGATTAAAAAAACTCTCAACAAAGTAGGTTTAGAGGGAATATACCTCAACCTAATAAATGCCATATATGAAAAACCCACACCTTATATCGTCCTCAATGGGGAAAAAGAGAGCCTTCCCCCTAATATCAGGAACAAGACAAGGATGCCAACTCTCTACTTTTCTTCAAAATAGTACTGAAAGTCCTAGCCATAGCAAATAGACAACAAAGAGAAAAAAAATCACACAAATTTGTAAAGAAGTAAGACGTTCACTATTTGCAGATAACATGATTCTATATATAGAAAACTCAAAAGACTCCACAAAAAAACCCTGTATAACTGATACACAAATTCAGTAAAGTCGTAGGATACAAAATCAATGTGCAGAATTCTGTTGACTTTCTATGCACCAATAATGAAACAACAGAAAGAGAAATTAAGAAAATAATTCCATCTATAATTACACCATAAACAATAAGATACCTTGGAACTGAAAACTATAAAGCACTGATGAAAGGAATTGAAACAACACACAGAAATGGAAAGACATATCATGCTCATGGATTGGAAGAACAAATATTATTAAAATGTTTATAGTACCCAAAGAAATCTACATATTTAATGCAATCTTTATCAAAATACCACCAGCATTTTTCACAGACGTAGAACAAAGAATCTTAAAATTTGCATATAACCACAAAAGACCCTGAATAACCCAAGCAATCTTGCAAAAGAAAAGCAAAGCTGGAGGCATCACAACTCTGGCCTTCAAGTTTTATTACAAAGCTGTAGTAATCAAAACATATGGTACTAGCACAAAAATAGACACATAGATCAATATAACAGAGTGGAAACCCAAGAAATAAATCCACAACTCTATGGTTAATTAATCTTCAACAAAGCAGATAAGAATATCCAATGGGAGAAGGACAGTCTCTTCAATAGTATTGGGAAAACCAAATAGCAACATGCAAAAAAAGTCACTGGGTCACTTTCTTACACTATACACAAAAATAAATTCAAAATGAATCAAAGACCTAAATGAGAGACTTGAAACCATAAAAATCTATAAGAGATTTTTAGAAGAGAAAACAACACAGGTATAATCTCTCAGTAACTTTTTTCTAGATATATCACCTGAGGCAAGGGAAACAAAAGCAAAGATAAGCTAATGGTACTACATCAGAAGAAAAACCTTCTGCACAGCAAAAGAAACAATCGACAAAACTAAAAAGCAACCTACAGAGTGGGAGAAGATGTTTGCAAATGACATATTTGATTAAGGTATTAGTATCCAAAATATATAAACAACTTTACATAATTCACCAGCCAAAAAAAATTTATAATTTTAAAATGGGCAGAAGACAGATATTTCTCCAAAGAAGACATCCAAAAGGAAAGAAAAAGTAACCCTCATGCATGTTGGTGGGAATGCAAATGGTACAGCCACTGTGGAAAACAGAATGGAGATTTCTTAAAAAGTAAATAGAACTACCCTACAATCCAGCAATTACACTACTGGGTATTTACCCAAGAATACAAAGAAGTAATTCAAAGGAATACATGCACCACCATGTTTATAGCAGCATTATCTACAACAGCCAAGAACTGGAAACAGACCAGCTGTCCACTGACTAATCATTGGATAAAGAAGATGTGATGTATATATACAATGAAATATTATTCAGCCATAAAAATGATTAAATTTTGCCATTTGCGACAACATGGATGGATCTAGAGAGTAAAATGCTAAGTCAGTCAAAGAAAGGCAAATGCCATATGATTTCACTCATATGTTGAGTTTAAGAAACAAAACAAACAAGCAAAGGGAAAAAAGGAGAGAGAGACAAACCAAGAAACAGACTCTTTAATTATAGAGAACAAACTGATGGTTACCAGACAGGAGGTGAGTGGAGAGATTGATGAAATAGGTGCTGGGAATTAAGGAGTGTGCTTGTTCTGAGCACCAGGTGATGTAGGAACATGTTGAATCACTATATTGTATACCTGAAACTAATTGAACATTGTATGTCAACTAACTTAAATTAAAATAAAAATTTAAAAAAAAATGGGGAAAGGGGGAGGCCATGATCCAAGGAATGGGGCAGCCTCTGGAAGCTATAAAATGCAAGGAAATTATTTCTTCCCTAGAGCCTCCAGAAAGAACACATCCTTGCCAATGCCTTGATTTTATCCTAGTAAGACCCATTAACCTGCAGAAGTTAAAGATAATGAATTCGTACTAAGCCCCTATATTTGTGGTAACTTGTCATAGCATCAATAGGAAACTAATACAGTAATACAGACTTTGTTTTGCCCACAGAAATTCAATACAATTCCTGATTGACTTTAGCTTAAAAAATATTTATTGAGTAAAATGGAATTGTTAATAATTTAGTGTACTATGACAAAATATGTGTAATTTAGAGCTGGAAAAATCTTTTAAAATATTACCTCTAGCCTCTTTCTCATAATGCAGATGAAAAATTGAAGTTCAAGGAAATAAGGTAATGAGCAAAAAATGGCTAGTGGAAAAGCCTCAGGGAGACCACCTATGTTTTAAGATAGTGAGAGGAAAAAATTGTCAAAAGAGAGGAGAAACAGCTTTGGATAATCTGTTCTACATATGGTGATCTCGAGGAATAACAAATAGTACAGCATTTCTCTGCCTTGCAGACCAAAAGTCGAGGAGGTCTCTACCCAATTTTTTAAAAGAATACTCAATAAAAAAATACAATAACAAATAACAGATTGGCTGCAAGAGGAGAAAAAGTACTCTTTGAGTAGGATTTGCCACATGGGATTAGTGGCTGTCTCATTATCTGTTGCTTGAATCAAAAAAAAAAAAATTGCTCACATTATATAAATAGATTCCTTTACTCTTTGGAACAAAATTATGTGTGTTTAGGTTGTAAAATGAAATACTGGAAAGCCAGAATGCTGTCGCCTATGCTACTAACAAATATCAGTGGTTTCTTTTGCATCATAATATACTAGGCCATTGATTCATGTCAATAGTGTGACTTGCTTTTTGCAACAGAGTTTATTTTAAGTTGTACCAAGACCTAAATACATGTCTTCTGTTACTAACCAGATCTAGAGGATTTTCAACAGATAAACAACAAGCTGGTACAAATTGAATACACAAATAATTCATAACATCAGTGTCTTTGATGTCAGCAATGGACTGCCTTTGCAAATTGTCATGAGAAGGAAAAGGTACTGGTACTTTCAAATAGTGGACCTCCTAAAAAAAATAGTCATGGTGGAATATGAATATTCTAGTTTCATTTTTTCCTTTAAATCATTAAGATATTTTAATCCAACCAACTTTAATGGAAAACATAATCCTACCAGAGCACAGGTATTTACAAACCTCATTAATATTACTAAAATGTATTCTAGTTAATAGAAAATGCTGTGCAAGTGCAAATCATCACTAAAGAGGCTGTGTACACATTAGAGAAAAATGACTAATAGTAACATATTGTTCTAGGATGTCTTCCCCCAAGCAAGGCAAAAAATATCAAACACTCAGCAAGGCTTTATTTAGTACCTAATCTGTTTTCAAAAGTATCCAAGCCTAAGAATGTAAAAGAAACAGGTGCTCTCCACATTTACAAAAACAACTACTTCTAATGGCTAATGTTTATCAAGAATTTACTATATTCCAAAAAAATTTACCTGGATTAGTCATAATCTTCATATCAACCCTGTAATGTGTAAATTTCAATTTCCATTTCACAAATGAAAACTATTGAAAAGTTACAATGAAATCTCTTACCAGAGGTGTCACAGTTACCACATCTAGAGTCCATTCTGACTCCAAAGTAAGTGTTCCTTCCACTCACACTGCCATGTCTCTTTAGAAATGGTCCAACACATTGCCAAGAACCATAGGTTTAGGAAGGTGATCATAAAGTAAACTGCTTGCTGTCTTTGAGAATCAGGAAGAGCGTGTTGGTAAAACACCAACAATTCAGATTCAGATGGCTTGGGTTCAAATTCCACTTTCTCCAGTTGGGAAAGTTGTTTGATGTGACTCAGATTTTATTTCTATGATCTCACTTATAGGACTTTTATGAGGAAACCCATATGCCACATCAGCTTCCTTATAGTACTTTTAAGATAACACACAGGTAGCACTACCTTCTTCATTGTTTATGTATTATGGAGTAACATATATACAGCACTTAAAATAGAGCCTGACCCATAATTGACACTCTGTGAATGTTAGTTATTAGTGTGAAACAAAGCATAAGGGGGTAAAATTGATAAGGCTGTTTGATAGGTAGCATTGAATGAATAAAACAAACAAACAGAAAAGAAAAGAAAATAATAAGATCAATTGTATTTTTTCCTTTCCCAAGCTTCATTAAGTATAAGTCCAGTTACATAGTAGTCCTTGAAAATTAATCAGATCAGTTATTGGGCCTGTCTTCAAGGGACTTATAAATCTACATACATTTACCACTGGGGCCAGACTAGAAAAAAAATGAGCTTGTGGTTGGTCTCTGAAGACTCAGCTAAACCCCAAAATCTCCCAACTCAAGGCCATGTGTATTCATTATCTTCAGCCTACACTTCAATCACCCTCTCTGTTTCTCCTGAACTTCTACCTGAAACACTGGCTTTCATTATCTATTCATATCCTTCTGCCAGTCAAAACTGCCACCTTGAAAACTACAAAATACTTTCCAGTCCATGCAAAGAGACCATTTCCAGTTCTCTCCCAACTGAATTCCTCACACTCAAATGTAGTTCTAATGTAGTTTTCAAAATATATGTCACTTTTATCCCACATGCCTTCTGATATCAGGGCTCTTTCCCATTGTCCTTTTGCCATATAATGACTAGTTCTTCCAGGCCCACCTTAAACGGAACTCCTACACAAAGCCTTCTATGACTTGTTAAATCTTAGTCACTCCTCTGTGCTCACTCTGTAGCTTAAACTTGTGTCTGTGCTTCTCCTATCAAGTTGTAGAACAACTGGTCTTAATTTCTTGTCACTGACAGTCATTAAACATACAGTGTGTGGCTCTATAGTAGCTACTCAGACCATTTCATTAACTTCTCCCACACTCATATTTTATGCCACAAAAGTTAGAACTTGGGTTTCATATACTACTTAATAGTATTGTTGCAGGAAAAAGACTCATAACTTGAGCAAAATCATAATCAGGAAATCAACAAATCATGTGTGAAGTGATTTCTATCTTTCTACCTCAGTTGTCTGAGGCTCCAAACTTCGTATCTAATTGCAGGAAAACAATACTGATCTAGACTTAGGTGACTAGCTTCTCTTTCTTTCTTTTCTAAAAATTTTATTTATTTATTTGAGAGACAGCACATGAATGAGGGGACATGGTTCAAGGGAAGGGCAGAGGGAGAGGGAGAAGCAGACTCCCCTCTGAGCAGGGAGCCCAACTGGGATTCCATCTTGGACCCTGGAATCATGACCCCAGCCAAAGGCAGACACTTACCTGACTGAGTCACCCAGGTGCTCCAAGTGACTAGATTTTTAATTACAAATCTCTTTCATATTCTTTCTATCTCCTAAACTGTGTTGTCTACAGTGATAGTACTGAGGAGATAATCACTAAAAAGTTGATTTGTATTATCTGCCCTACAGTTGGTACCACTGGAGACAAAAATTCCCTGTGCTTAGAAACCAGAATTACAGAAAGGCATACAAATGCACAGATGAGTGAGCAACTATTACAAATAGAAGACTTTGGGGAGCCATTTTTAAAAAAGATTAATTCTGAATACAAAAAGGAAATTACCCTAAAGAATAAGTATAAAAGCAGCATGAATGTTCTGTATATAAAATGAGCACATTTTATAATAGAATTTAAGGAGAAATAAAATCCATCCTTACATTTTATTATTTTACAACTATCTTTTTATATGATAATAATAAGAATATGACTTCTAACCATTGTTTAGCTCATTCATATAGAATTATCTGGCAAAGAGTGGCAGAAGTCAACTAAGCAAAAGTGTATAGTTTTATGCCTCATACAACCTAGAAGGGAATCTCAAGTAAATTCTTCCAACAGAGAGGAGGAAACCTTTTCTAACTTCTCTGAATCTTCAATAATTCATGGTGACTTGCAAATTAAAACTATGCTCTTTTCCTGTTCAGCTGTCTGGTCTGGTCCAAAGCAGATTACAGGGTAACCTTCCAGTATTTCTACTCTCAACTCTTAAGGAGAAAGCAAAAGAATATAGACATAAATAGGCATTTCTTTATTCAGTTATTTACTCAACAGTTATTGAGCATTTCTGAAATGCAAGGCAGCGCAGTGTACCCAGTCAGTAAGAATGATACATGGAAAATTAGAGATAAATAATAGTTAACAATTACTGAATGCTAAGAACTTCACATGAATTATCTTAAGCCTTGTGACAATCCTTGAGATATTGGCATTTTCCTTATTTTCCAGGTAAAATGTAAGGAATCTTCCTAAACTTCAGAAAGATTAAATGACTTTCTCAATGTTGTATTACTTATAAAATAGTAAATATAAGATTCAAATCCATGGATGTCATATTACATATAAGAGGTTTCATGGAAGAGATAACACCGAATCAGGCTTTGAAAGATGAACAAGTACATTAGTCAGATTATATTAGGATATCCTATGATATCAAACAATCCCAAAATCTCAACTACAATTTCTTTTTCTTCTTGTATTACAAATCCATTGTGGCTCAGCTGGATATTTTTTTTAATTCTGCAACTAGTTTGATAGAACATGTCCTATTTGAACATATCTGTCTGAAGACAGAGAAAAAAAAATAATTGAGATATCACCTTACACCAGTCAGAATGGCAAAGATTACAAGACAGGAAACAACAAATGTTGGAGAGGATGTAGAGAATGGGGAACCCTCTTATACTGTTGGTGGGAATGCAAGTTGGTGTAGCCACTTTGGATAATGTGTGGAGATTACTCAAAAAATTAAAAATAGAGTTACCCTATGACCTTGCAATTGCACTACTGGGTACTTACCACAAAGATACAGATGTAGTGAAAAGCAGGGCCATATGTACCCCAATGTTCATAGCAGCAATGTCCACAATTGCCAAACTGTGAAAAGACTTCAACAGACGAATGGATAAAGAAGATGCGGTACATATATACAATGGAGTATTATGCCTCCATCAGAAGGGATGAATACCCAATTTTGTATCAACATGGGTGGGTCTGGAGGAGATTATGCTGAGTGAAATAGTCAAGCAGAGAAAGTAAATTATCATATGGTTTCACTTACTTGTGGAGCATAAGGAATAACTTGGAGAACATTAGGAGAAGGAAAGGAAAAGTGAATTGGGGGGAAACTGGAGGGGGAGACAAACCATGAGAAACTTTGGACGTTGAGAAACAAGCTGAGGATTTCAGAGGGGTGAGGGGGGGGGGGGATGGGTGAGCCTGGTGGTGGGTATTAAGAAGGGCACTTTTGCATGGAGCACTGAGTGTGGCACATCTTGGAACACTGGAAAAGTAAATTAAAAAAAGAATAATTGACAGAACCATGGAACAGTTCATAAAGCTGCTACAGAGAAGTGACTTAAGGAACCTTCATTCACATTTCATCAGACAAATTAATTTACAAGTCAAGTCGGCTATCAATGAAGCATGGAAGTAGAATTCTATTCTAAAGAGAGACAGCAGTCCTTAGGAATTCTATTATAGAAGGTTAGAAATGGGAAATAATATTCTAAATAGAGGAATATTCCAAAGTTGACTCCAATCTCTATAAAAAAGTAACCATTTAAGTACATAGAGTCAATATGGAGCATTATTTCAGAGGTTCAAAAAAGACAATGGTTTAGGAATATTTGCAGGCTGATGTGACACAGGGTTTTGTGTTGGTTTTTTTTTTTTTTTTTAATTTGTCAGAGAGAGAGAGCAAGCACAAGCAGGGAGAACAGCAGGCAGAGGCAGAAGCAGGCTCCCCACTGAGCAAGGAGCCCAATGTGGGACTTAATCCCAGGACCCTGGATCATGACCTGAACCAAAGGCTGATGCTTAACTGACTGAGCCACCCAGGCATCTCTGACACAGTCAGTTTAAAAGGGGAATTAGAGAGCAAAAGAAAAGAGAGACTGACTTAGCCTTGCAGAATAGGAAATTTTTCCTCTCTACTGTGTGCCTAAATGTCTGGTAATAATAACTATACAATTTAGCTAGGAACACTTTCTAAAGAGATCTTCTCTGATCTACTTTTACGACTTTGAGTGGGGCTGGGCATCCAAAACCACCTGTCTACGCTTAGATCTGAGTAAATTGGCCACTCACTATCCATAGCATTGAAGTAAGAAAGGCAATTCCTCTATTAACACCATTTTTCTCTAAAGCAACCTACACAGCTGAAGTGATTTTCCCTGGTGAACAACTGAGCCCCTGAAGGGTTGAAATTGCCTTAAGGTTACTTTCTGAGTTTGATCCTTGGATCAAGAATAAAACATAGGCTGTTTTCTCTAATTTTACAGTGAGCTCTCACTTCCAAGGAGACTTCATCTAAGCTCTCTATACAGTGCTACAGCATCCTGTGAATACAGCAGAAATGTTAGGCAAACTGAAATTTGGTCCTGACATCAGATAAATCTGCACTATCTACCTGATGGCCAATGACCTGGGATGGACTTCAATTTGTCTCTGTGTGTTAACAGCTTCTTTATCAAAGTCAAGACTCTTGCCTGGGGCTTTTTGAATCTCCTTCAGCAGCTTAGTTATATTTTAATCTGACATATAAGAAACCAAAAAAGAATAACATATGTCATTAGAAATTCAATTGGCCTCTCAGAGCTTCTGTGGCCTCATGGGAGAGCAGCAGAGCTGAGACTGAAGGCTATATGACTCGGGTGCCATTTTACACTTCCTGGTTACTTAAGAAAGAAGCACCTGAAATGTGTGCTGCTCTGTGGAAGGATAGCTAAAAATTAACCTTCCAGGATCTCTTCATGATCCAATAAGAGTAGAAACTGTCTCATATAAACTTCGAGGGATGAGAAAGCAATAGTCCCCAGGACACTGGACTTTTCACCAGCACTTCTTCCAAGTCTGAAGGGAATTGCTTTATATGTTACGATGGTTACAGACCACAGGGGGAACCTTTTCAAATTCTAACCCGTCCTTCAAGTTTATCAAACAAGCAAAGCCTTGGCCAAACATAGATAAATAAGTAAGTGTTAAAAGAATAAAAGAAATGCTCTCTTAATCTGAATAAGGCCCCCCAAGCCTTATTTATAGACGCGTGTTCAAATCACAGGTTATTGATGTAGGGGCCTACTTAGCCAGAGCGACTCAATCTCGGTTAAACAGCCATCTTGTTGCTTGTGCAGTAAAACTCAAACTGACCCTGAGGAACTTACTTAGCCCCGCCCCAGAGGAACTTACTTAAAAGCAAGTCTGGGAAACCAGTAAAATATGGTCCACCAGTCCCTGGTAACAGATCCCAAATACAAGGACGGATCAGGTCAGGTGGAGATAACAGAACCCAGGATGCAAGCATGAGTCGGGCCAGGTGGAGACAATCTCATTGGCCAGGCTCAACCACATGGCCTTTGCTCTATAAAAGCTAGTCTGTGAAGCTGGGGGGGGCGTGGGGGTCTGCTCTCTCCGTAAGAGACGGTCTCGGCCAGTCGGTTTGATTTTCGGTGCTGGTGCGAAATAAAGCTTTGCTTGATCTTTGCTTTGTATCAGTCTCGCTCCTTTGATCACAGACCCCATCAATTGACTCATGCAGTTGAATTAGAAACTCTGTAGCCTTGACTTGAAGCAAACCTTGGAAATACCATTTCGAAGCATCTTCAGGGGTTCTTAGCAAGCTCCAACTCAATGCATTTCAAACATTTTTCTCTGTGTCCCTGTGAATGATGGAGAAAAGGGAGAGCCTGGACTGGAAGGTCTCACTCATCCTGTCTCCCCAACTCTTCAAGTGTGTACTCTTTTACAAGAGTGTACTGCTTTTATATGTATCACATACTCAAATTCCATGAAATGTTTTTCTTTAAGAAAGAATTCTAGGGCTTTGGGGGAAAAGCAAAACAACTTGAAAACCTCTGCCTGAAGCAGGAAACATTAAAAAGAAAGCTTAAAATGGAAACAGGTTCTAGTGTCCCTTAGTCCACCAGGTCTGTTGGGAGCAGGGAGGGGTGGGAGAGTACTAAAATGATTCTTGGGAGAAAAGGCAGCAGAGCAGGAAAGAGTAAAGAAAATGAACTCATCACCATACCACCCTCACTGCACACAAGTTGCCCTTGGCAGCAGCTCAGAAGGGGCTCACTCTGCTAAATGTTGTAGGTAACCAGCTGGGCTTGTCATGCCCACTTAATAGCAGTACTTTAAGAAAGTGTTGTCATTTCCTTGTCAGACTCATTTCTCTATCCTCTATTATCTTTTCAAAATTGTATTACAAAATATTATGAGCTTCCTGTATCAGACACTTTGGGTCTTAGTCACTCAATTATTAAAATTGTATGATTTTTTAAATTGCCATTATGTGTGGGCTGTCTTTACCAAAGCAACAAAGCAATTGAGTTAACCCAAATGGTGCTATGATTGCAGGATCAGAACATGGAAAATTATAGTGTTGGAGAGAAAAAAAAAAACAGCTATTTCACATCAGTGCCAATAAAATCCTGGGAAACTCACCATGACACCATTATGCTAGGCAGAGCAGAGCAAATGCTCACAACATATTACCATGCTGAGTAATAGGAAAACAATGCCATTTAAGGCTGTTAGTTCTATACCAAGTTACTCGTCTATAGTGAACGTGGCCCTCTGGTAATGTGATGTGCTCCACATTCCACAACAAGAGCGACTCTGACCACTGCCAGCCACTTCTCACTACACCTGTGTCCATCACCACAAAGTCTCCACGTACCTGTCATCACAGCTGCTGACATCCAGAACTGGGTCCTCTACTTCTTTCAGTGGACAATCATGAGCAAAACCCCACAGAGACTGGGTTGTGCAGGATTCTTCCACAGGCCAGACTGGCTCTGTGATATCATCGCGCTAAGCTTGATGAGCTAGTGACAAGGCGCACCTGAAAAGGAGGGCGACTCCTCGGGTGCCTGCCCAACAAGAGGTTTTAAAAGAAGCCAAGCAAGATTCCTGTTTCCCAGTACAGACCATGTTCTGATCATTTAGGGTCCCATTTCCTTCATTTCTTCAACATAGATAACTGGGCTTACTTAATACGAACTTGCAAATTCAGCCTAACTCCCACCCCTAAGGTCGATCTTGATGCTTGTCAGAGAAAATGACCTACAATAACCTGGGCAAGGACCTTAAATTCAGATGCCCAAAGGGACACATGGCATAAAAAAAATGGAAAGATATTACAATAACTATGATAGTAGGGGTAGTAGAAACTGTGGTAAACCTGAGAGTCTATGCTCATCAGAAGGCTGCAGCACAGTGCAGCTCCAACAGACTCTTCCAGAACAAACACAAGACCAGCTTTGCCAAAGCTTCCAGTTTGTTTTTGAAGATATCAGAAATACAGATTTTTTATATAAAATAGGATTTTTTAAGTGGGCAAATTTTTTTTGTTTTTTTTTTTTAAACAAAACATGTTTGCCCACTGTGTTAGTTTCCTATTGCTACTGTAATAAATTATCTCAAATGCAGTGGTTTAAAACAAATGTATTATCTTAAGTTCTCCAGGTCAGCAGTCCAAAATATGTCCCAATGGGCTAAAGTCAAATTTTTGGCAAGGCTACACTTTTTCTGGATGCTCTAGGAGACAATGGGTGTTCTTACCATTTTCTGTGTCTAAAGGTTGCCTAAATTCATTGGCTAATGGCTCTTCCCTTCATCCTCAAGGCCAGCAATATAGCACCTTCTAATCTCTCTGATACTCTTGTTTTCTTCTCATAAGGACCCGTGAGATTACATTGAGTCTGACTGGGGAATCTAAGATAATCTCCCTGTCTCAAGATGAGAGTGCCTTTTGCTATGCAAGTTAACACAGTCACAGGTTTGGTGTGTTAGGGCATGGTTATCTCAGGGAGTCATGATTCTGCCTACCACACCTGCAGTTTGCAATGGTCCAGGCAACTTAAAGAGTTCAGAGGTTTGGCCTCACATCAGCCTTGAGATGGTTCTTGTGCCCTGTATAGCACACCCTCCTACCCTTAAAACATCATCCAGCCATATGTATCATAAAATTATATTCTCTTTTTTAAAAGATTTATTTATTTGAGGGAGAAAGAGCGTGCGCACAAGTGTGGGGCAGGGGCAGAAGGAGAGGGAGAGAGAAATTCTCAAGTATTCTCCCCGCTGAGCATTGGGTTCAGTACAGGGTTCAATGGGGGCCTTGATCCCAGGACATGAGATCGTGACCTGAGCCAAATCAAGAGTTGGACGCTCAACCAACCGGGCCACACAGGTGCCCCTATGGTCATACAATGATCTTTTTTTTTTTTTCCAGTGTTCCAAGATTCATTGTTTATGCACCACACCCAGTGCTCCATGCAATACGTGCCCTCCTTAATACCCACCCACAAGCTCAGTTAACCTCCTAATTCCCCACCACCCTCCCCTTCAAAACCCTCAGTTTGTTTCTTAGTCCACAGTCTCTATTCTTGATCCAGACAGTGGGTCTGAGCTTGCTGATATGGAATGGTTGTTCCCAGACTTCAACTTTTTACTACTGTGGCTTTTCCATACTGCCTGGATCATCTCCAGAGATGCCTGCTCCTGTCTCTACTAAATAAATCCCAGTCCCAGGAATTGTAGCTTCATTCTTTGGGTTCTGAAGCTAGTTACTCTCATCTTCAAACCTTTGAAATTATAAATACCTTGGGAAGGATTATACCTTTTTACTTCATAAACATTCATCAAACATCATTTGAGAGTAAGAATAGAACCTAAGATGAATTCCTGGGCCTGACAGAGTGCCTCAAGGATAAAAGAATGGGATACTCAGGGAGGCTGCTCCAAGGATACATTTTTCACTGCCTTCACCAGAAAAAAAATTGACTTAGCTAGGCTCAGATTTTGACTCCATTTATGGAACAGAAAGTTTCCAACAATGGATTCCAGTTCAGGGATGTATCTATTCTACCAAATGCAACACCTCCCAGGACCTCCCTGCTTATAGCAAAAGCCCCCCTGTCTCCTTCTCTGAGAAGAAATTGGGGAATGCAATAGTTAAACAGGGACCAGATTTCAGCGGGGACAAAGAAAAGAGAAATGAATATCGCTGACATTGGGTTATGTTTTCCCTTTAGAGTGGTAACGAGTTTCCAAAACTTGAAGCCCAAGGTCATAGGGTAAATTTAAAGGAGTTGTAGGTTTCCAGGCTGATCAAGGCCATGGCAAGAATTTAACTTTGCTTTGTGATAGGCAGTGGGTTATCCTTCCTGGCAGAACAAGAGACTGGAACCCAACCAGAGGCTACGGCCAGCACATCTTTTTTACTCCCTCCCCTATCCCTGGCCACTTCTTCCTCCTTCCTCTTTCTAATTCTCTTCTCTTGGAACTGCTTCGTGTCTTCCCATGAAATAGGAGTAGCTACAAAAGGGAGTATTTGTATTTTTTCCGTTTCAGAGTTAGTTTTGTTAGATGACCTTTGACCTCTAGTTTCTCACCCAGAATATCCTTGTGCTTTCCCTAAAGAGCCTGTGGGACCCTATGAATAATGGGTACTGGATCCAGCCCTATGTCCACAAATAGCAGAGACTGTGCACAGAAGTCATAGACTGCTGGACCCTTTGCTGCACCTGTATCAAATACATGTTTGACTGCATTGTTCTACTAAACTGTCAACATGTAAACAATCAAGGCATTTCACTGTAAAATTCAGATAATCAGACTCTCCTACAGCAATCAGGTGATCTGACATCACTGGACCCGCATTCCTGCAGGCTGTATACTTCTAGCACTAAGTAGTGGCTGGCCTTCTAAACAGGCACAGTCTCTCCCATTTTACCCAACTACCTGACTAGCCCAGTAGACATTTGAGTTTATAACCCATGCAATATAATGTAGTGGTTAAATGTATGTCATGGGGCAGGACTAGGTCTGATTCCTCACACGGTATGTAACAGACCTCTGAGGCCATTGCTAAAGCTGCTGCTAAGATAGCACGTCTTATTTCTACACAGTAGGAGACTCTGAATTCTTTTATAACATTTGAATATTCTTGCCCTGAGGATTCTAAAAACATGCGGACCATTGCTTGGTGCTTTAAGATTGCCTTGTCATCTACAGATCAGTGATTTAAAATGACTTCTCTTTCCAATTATACTTATTACATCTAGCTTACCTCCACTGTTCCACGATGTAGCACTGTGAGTGGGTGTTACTTTTTCGGTTTAATACTTGCAAACTCATAGTGTGGCCAAGATGGTCATTTAGTACTGAAGGATGCAATACCAGAGCCAGGTCACCTCACCTACACCATTCTTGGTGTCAGCTTCCTGGGTTATGGATTCCATTTCAGACACCAGCATGCGCTCAGTACCACTTTCAACGCAGTCCTAAGGTTGGGCAGGAAACTTATCAGTGCCGTATACATATTTAAAATTAAAAAATAAAATGTTCTCAAGAAACTGTTTATTGGGCCATTTTATTTTCAGGATGCACAGGGAATGTTTGTCTTACCGATTTGAAATAAATGTAATTGACCTTTTAAACACAGAACCTGAGTGATTTGGAGAAAAGAGAAACAGTTCGGCTTAATTCTTCCAGAATGAATAACAATGGCGACTCTTCTATAAGACCTCCAGCTAATAAAAGCAGAATGTCCCTTCTAATAGTTATTAAAAGACTGGATATACAGCGATATGAAGATGGAAGAATTAGTAGCAGGAGTCCAGTTACCGTATCCTAGGGTGAGACCATGAGAGAAGCATGACATTGCTAGGCAACGCTGTGCAGTTAAACAAGTTTTCACTGGCTCAGTTTGGTATAGTAGGTAGGAAGCAAGATTCAAGAAAAGCAAAAGGGAAAAGGATGCAATTATTTATTTTAATTGGGTGGGGCATGGAGGAAACAAAGGCAGATATAGAAGTTAATCTCAGCCAAATTTTCAGGATATGAAATGTGAATTCTAGAAAACCTTAAACATTTACTGAATTAAAGATTTTTAAAAATTGGGATTGGAGATATTATCCAGGTACTGTGCTTTATATACATTAGATTATGGTAAGAGTAAGTATACCATTTTATAGATGAGGAATAAGATTCAGAGAGATGATTCACACACCCAGGATTTGAAAACTAGAAACAGAATAAACCAGGCTCTGAGTACACTCCTTTGTGATTTGAAAGCTCATGCTTTCCCCACTATTATTCTATGCTGGGTTCCTTTATTTAAAAATGACTCTCACATGTGGCTCCTTAGCTTTCCTAAGCCTTCAAGATTTTCAGCATAACAGCATATTTTGTCCAGGAAAATGCATTAGTGTGAATGGTCATTTGTTATTCATCCATCCATCCATTCATTCATTTAACAAATGCTATCTTCTCTCTCCCAAGCACAACTTTAGATACAGGAGAAAAAATGGTGGAAAAAAAAATGAGTCCCCTGCTTTCTTATGTTGAAAGGGTTTGAGTGACTAACAATAAATGAATCCAAAAAGTAGATTATTGTATATTAGGTGGAGATATATGCTATAAAGAAAAATAATGTGGGGCAAGTGGTGGTTGGGTTAAACAGGGTGATCCAAGTCAGCTTTTCTGAGATATTCTGTGACTAGAAAACACTATTAAGCTTAATTTTTCTGCTATTACTGTTGTGATTATTTATATATTCATTTATTTGTTCAGTTTTCTGTTTCTTTACTTCTGAGGAATTATGAAAATATATTTCCTTTTTAACTGCGTGCCTTGACCTGCTAATGTATTACTCTCCCTAAGTGAATACTAAAACTAGGATTTCGAATGTTTTGGAAAGACCTGCTGCACTTTAGCCACCACCTCCTAATTGGTGCCCTGCTTCCACTCTTACCCATTACTGTCCATCCCCCACACAGCAGTCATGCTCATTTAAACGTACAAATCAAATCATAACATCCTTCTGCAGGAAAACTCCTGATGCTGTCCCATAGCACTTAGAAGAAAATCTGCCTTCCTGAATGTAGGACCATGGTCCGGCTTCTACCACTTCTCCAACCTCATCTGTACAGCCTTTTCCCTGTTACTTCTACTCTATCATTACGTATTGCTATGGTTAGGGTTTTATTGTAACAATGGTACATTATTGAGCTCAATATCCAAATCGATCATCTTAAACATCCTTTCAAACTATTTTCTCTTTCTTCTCTATTCTAAGAACAGGCAAAGAAACCCCTACAGAATAAAATTCTAGCTGTTTTGACTAGAATTCAGAATTCTACCTTTACAACTCTTTCCACCTTCCTCCCCTTTTCTCGCCACTCAGACTTACATGGGATACATGACTTATTCAAACCTCACAATATTCTCCTTTATTCTTTTACTTCCATCTCTGAAATAATTACTCACTCTTCTGCTTCTCCCATTTCTAATTATGTATACCTTATCTAAATTTTTAAAACCTGGCTCAGCTATCATCTCCTCCAATATAATCTTCTTTGATTCTCCCAAAGGAGCTGAAACTCTTCTTCATCTCTCATATGGTACATTTCAGTTTCTAATTTCTACTGCAGTTTTCTATATTTGTCTTATTTTTTCTTATTTTTTCTAACAGTCCATAAGTTTCTTGTGTTAGGCAGGGTAAATGATAGCTGCTGTGCTAAATAATCCTATAATCTCAGTGGCTTAACAAAATGAAGGGATGTGTGTGTGTGTGTGTGTGTGTGATATGTACCACAATCCAGTGTGACTTGGTAGGGATAGGGCAGAAGAAGTGAGGTGGGGAAGGAGACTCTGCTCTTCTCAGTCATTTGGATTCAAGCTGTTCCTTCCCTCTGGTGGCAGTATCATCTCTTAGGTCCTTGGAATCCTCTACTTGATCCTCTGAATCTCACTGGAAGAAAGAGAAGAGAGCATAGAGAAACTATACTTTTGACAGCCTTATTCTAGGGGTGACACATCACTTCTCACTTTCCATTCATGACCAGTGGTTGCATATCTTCACCAAAGTACAGGTGAGCTAAGAAGGGAAGTTAGTAGTGTGAACAGAAAGAAGTGGAAGTTTGTTTAGTGAACATCTAGCCAGTTTCTGCCACAGACCCCAATTACAGAGTCAATCAGAATCTCCCAAAGACCTATTGTAGTGCCTTGAACATTGAATATACCCAATATCTACCCCCCATGAAAAGTAAAGATTAATATGGTGAGAGGAGTTGGCAATGAAGCTTTCTTTCCATATCCTCTAGCCTTGCTTCACCTGTCAGTTTCAGATTTCCCATCCTTCCATGTGCAGAAAGTTTGAATGATAGCTTTCTGATTTATTATGCCCTCTTGTTATAGGCGTAGAGTCAGCACCATATACAAATATTCCCTGAGCCAGATCTTCCCCTTGTGCCCTCCTGTGGTGCCTGAGACAGACAGATTATATATATAGATATAGATATATGAATATATATCAATATCAATATATATATCAATATCAATATATATCAATATATATATATCAGTCACTTGTGTTATGATATCTAGAGACAACATCACACAGATTGTATTCCTATGAATTACTAAAATGTGATGAAATTGAAAATTAATTAAAAATTAACTTAAAAATATTTATAACAGCTAAATACTACTAACCTACTCTTTGGTAAAGAAGAAATCATGAATGGGGTGCCTGGGTAGCTCAATTCATTAAGTGTCTTACTCAGGGTTTTGAGTCAGGTCATGGTATCAGGGTCACAGGATCAAGCCCAGTGTGGGGCTTCATGCTGGGCATGGAGTCTGCTTGGGATTCTCTCTCTCTCCTTCTCCCTCCACCCCTCCCTCTGCCCCCACTTGTGTCATACTCTCTCTCTTTCTGGAAAAAATGAAAGAAAGAAATAAAGAAAGAAAGAAAGAAAGAAAGAGAGGGAGGGAGGGAGGGAGAGAGAGAAAGAAAGAAGAAATCGTGAAGGGAATTTAAAACAATTTGGACAGAATGGCAATAAAAGTATAACATGTCAATATTTATGGAATGTAGCTAAAGCAGCACCTAGAGGAAAATAGATAACTTTAAATATTTTAATCAAGAAAGAAGAAATATGACAGAAAGGAAACAAACAAACAAAACAACAACAACAACAACAACAACAACAAAAAAACGGCTCATGGGATGCCTGGGTGGCTCAGTTGGTTAAGTATCTGCCTTTGGCTTGGGTCATGATCCCAGGGTCCTGATATCAGGACCAATGTAGGGCTCCCTGCTCAGTGGGGAGTCTGCTTCTCCCTCTCCTTCTACCCTACTCGTGCTCTCTCTCACTCTCCCTCTCCTAAAATAAATAAATAACATCTTTAAAAAGGGAAGGGGGGGCAGGCAGTCCATGATACTGAAAGGGAGCCACAATAAGGAACATTTTCAAATCAACATGTATAAGGGTCCCATAAGCTACTGGACACTATGGAAAGTTTGGACACTATGGAAAGTAGCTGAGTATAAACTATTTTGCTCAAAAGGGCTAATAGCCAAAGTAAAGTATTGTCCAGCAAGATGTTATAAGGTGTATTTCTGAGAGGTAAGATGGAAGGGGTCAAAACATGCCATAGCAGACCAAGTATCCCCAACCAGGACCCAGTGCATTGGGAAAAACCTTGCAGAGCTTCTGAAAGATTATATAGAGTTATCTCATGAGAGAGCCAACATTTAAGGCCCTTACTTCCTATAAGAAACCACCAGCCAGTAGAATGTTAAAACAATATCATATAACTAAAATCTTCTGAGGTACCTAGGTGGCTAAGTTGGTTGAACAACCAATTCCTGATTTTAGTTCAAGTCACCATCTGGAGGTTGTGGGATGGAACTCCATCTGGGGCTCTGTGCTCAGTGCTAAGTCCATTGGAGATTCTGTCTCCTTCTGCCCCTCTCCCACTTGCTCTCTCTCAGTGAATGAATAAAATCTGTTTTTTTAATTTTATTCATTCATTTAGAGAGAGAATGTGTATGAGAGGGAGCTCAGGAGCAGGGGGGAAGGGGGAAAGGGAGAAGCAGACTCCTCACTGAGCGGGGAGCCCTATATGGGGCTTGATCTCAGGACCCTGGGATCATGACTTGAGCCAAAGGCAGACTCTTAACCAACTGAGCCACCCAGGTGCCCAACTGAGTGAGTAAAATCCTTTAAAAAATAAGTGAAAAGCTTTTGTTTTGGTTTCTTTTTCTCTAATCTCTCCCTCCCTATGCCAATACCAGAGAAACTGGAATTAAGATAGTAAGGAGGGAGAAATGAAAAAGCAACTGACACTCCTCTGCACCCAGGCTATGGCCTGAAAGGCTACCAAGAAGGAGAACACTAGATGAAAGTGAAACTGAATTTTTAAACTACTCTAAACAAGACTGGATTTTTTTATATGTGAAAGTGACCAAGAAACAATGGGAGCTGCCATAGATGTTATTGAAGTATAGGAAAGGGGACACAGCGGATGTTTGAAGGAAGCAATAGAGAAAATAACAATAAAACTTCTTCATGTTTACATCCTGCAGAAATCAGACTGTTCAGTAAACCAGTTTTTATTAAAGACAAATGATCCAAGCATTCAACACAAGAGCTAGGAAGAAAAATTGCAAAAGAGTAAACCCAAAGAGATAAAAAGGAAGGTAGTAATAAAAATGTTATAAATCAATGAAATTAAGAATAAGAGGAGGAAAAAGATATTGCTAACTAAACCAAGAATGGGTTCTTTAAAAGAATAATAAAATAGAAAAAAAAAACCCTGACAAGTTTGTGGGAGCAAAGATGAAAATAAACAATTTTTTAAAAAGAACTAACAATAAAAAATGACAGAGATTTTTAAAATTATGTAAAACACTATGAACAACTGAACAACCATACTGAATTACATTAAAAAATATAAATGAAATTACTAAATGTCCTGGAAAAGTTACAAAATGTCAAAATAGGCATATGATGAAACAGAACTCTTGAATATACCAAACTCATTAAAGAAATTATGATAACAATAATTTTTAAAACTTCCTCTTCCACAATTCCCCCCCCAAAACATTTTAGACCAAGAGAGTTGTGTGGGTGAGTTAAGCAAACTTTAAAGAAACAGATAAACTACCAAACTTAAGTTATTGCAGAAAACATAAAAGCAATAATAGTTATCCAACTCATTTTGAAAGGCTATCGTATAACCTCCATATTTAAACCAGAGTAAGTTATAATAAATAGAAAATTTGGTCAACCTTATTTATAAATATGAATATGAAAATCTGGATTAGCTAACTAAATTCAACAGCATAGTTCAAAATAAAAAAATAAGGCAAGCAGCATTCATTTCAGAAATTCTTTGATGGCTAAATATCAACCAAGAATTTAATTTACTATATGGTTAAATATCAACAAGGAATGTAATTTACTATGCACTTAAGAAGATAATTCTTATGGTCACTTTAATAGATACAGAAAACATTTGATAAATGTAATGCATTTTATTTTAATTTTAAAAAACCTCTTAGAAAACAAGAAATAGGAAAAAAAACCTGCTAACCTGATAAAAAATAATGATAGTAATAATAGTCTGCCAAACTAGACCAAAAATCATTCATATTATAAAATTTTAAATTTATATCTTTTGAGACTGGGAGAAGAAGAGTATGTACTATCATTTCAGTGTTTAACATGGTACTAGAGGTCTTGACTAACATAGTAAAATGGCAGGGGTGGGGTAGGACAGGAATTAGAAAGGAGGATATAAAGATGATACCATTTTTCAAAGACTTAACAAATAATATATATACAGAGAAGCCAATAAAAGGCAAACCATTAGAACTAATAAGATTTGACCAAAGTAGCCAGAGACAAAATCAATTCCTCCAAATCAGTAACATCCATCTTTGTCAGTAATAAGCACCAAATAATATGGCAATAAAAACCCCAAACATGTCTAGGAATTAAACTAATAAAAGCACTCAAGTCTTCTGTGGAGAAATATTTAAATTTTTTTAAATTACTTCTCTTGCTTCCCCCCCCCAAAAAAAACTTGAATATATAGAGAAATAAGTTTCATTCATGGAGATAATAGTACTATAAACATGTTAAGTCCCCCAAGTGATATATAAATTTAATGTAGTTCCAATCTGAATAACACTGAGAAATGCAACAGATTTGTTCTAAAATTTTTAATGAAGAATAAACATCCATGAATAGCTGAATAATTGGTAAGTCATAGTAATCACAGTGTGATCCTGGTAGAGAATTAACAAATTAGAACAATGGTATGTGATAGAAAACCTAGACACAGATCCCTTACTAAAAGAATCTACTATATGATAGAGGTGGCATCAAAGATCAGTGGAGAAAATATGAATTATTTAGAAAATGGTGTCAAGAAAAATAAGTCATATTTCCCACTTCAAACATTACATAAAAATTAAACTCCAAATCAATTAAAGACCTAAATGACAAAGACAAAATTATAAAATTATAGAAGTTGAAGTAGGAGATTATTTTTGTTACTGTAGGATTAGGGAAGAATTTCTTTAAAAAGACTATAAATTACAGGCAATCAGCAGAAAAACTGATGAAATTACATAAAAATTAAAGATTTCTGTTTAATGAACATCATTATCAGACTTAACAGATGGGTGACAGACTGAGAGAAGATATTTGCAATATCAAAATCTGACAAGAGATTAACATCCAAAAAATACAAAGAACTCCAGAAAATCAGCATGAAAACCACAAGAGACACAAATGCTTAAATGGTCAAAAATTGAATCTATAGAGTTCATAGAACATGGTAATAAAGGATTAACTGAATAGGCACTCAATCTTACCAGCACGTAGAAGAATCTTGAAAGCAGTAATGACATACCACTTTTTACCCAAAAGACTGGTACAACTTAGATGGATATGTAAAGTGTTTCTGAGAAAATCACAAATGAGAAGGATTCTCACTTTGCTGTAGGGTATATCCACTATGAAAAACTATGTAGGTTATAATTTAGCAATTCAGCTCCTGAGTATATAGGCCAGATAAAATTTTACACCAAGTCCATGAACAGACATAACCAAATTGGGTAACAGTATAATTCTACCCTATATTTAGACTAATAAAACTGATATTTTGAACAGTCCTAATGACCATAACAGTTCAGCTCTGTGGTCGTAAATATTGGGTTCATTCTCCATTCTACAAAATACCCTCAACATTCCCTCAAGAGAAGCAATTTTATCATCTCATCTAATCATGACATCAGTCTCTATTTCAGTCAGAATAGGTTTGTTGCAGTAACAAACATTTCCCAAATTTTGGATTATAACAGCAAAGTTTATTTTTCATTTGTGCTGTTTGTATACTCTGTGGTATGATGGCTCTGATGATAGTAATCACTCTGACTCTAGAACCCAGGCTGACAGAGCTGGAACTATCTGGAACATTGCCAGTCATAGAGATAAAGGCAAAGCACATGCTACATATGTCTCCAACTGGAAGTGGCATGTGTCACTTCTGCTCACAATTCATCAATCACAGTAACATATATAACTAAGTCTAAACTCAAAATTGTAGAGAAAAATAATCCTCCATAAGAAGGTCAATTAATATTGATGAACAGCCATAGTCTACTATAGTGTATATTCATTGCTGTACTGTTTGTAACAGTCAAAGAGTTTGACTTTGTCTGTGTGTCTACCAAGAAGGGGAATGAATGAATAAAGTGGGATATTGCTTCATGTAGTCTTCAGAACTGATGCAGGTTTCTCCCACTATCTGAAAGTAGAATGTTCCTATGAAATCTTTTGCAAGCCAAAATAGCATAAAGCAAAGAAGCAATTATCATCTCATAAGGGCAAATCCTCTTCAGATTTCTTTCAGTTAGTGAAAACAGGTACCAATGTAGGGTTTTTGTTTTGGGGTTGTTTTTTTTTTGGCAAAAGCAAAGTGGTATAAATAGTAGGAGATAATAGGAGAAACCTGTAATATATTTCACTATATCAACAAAAATAGATATATTTAAGTACTAGGTTAAAATTTTAAAAAGAAATAATCAGAAATTAAATTTATAATACAACACAATGTTTGTGTTTTAAAAATATTATTAATGAAACAACAAAAGATGTTTTTCAAGGACAAACATATATCCAAATAAACATATGGAAGATCAATTGGAAGGAAATACAATATACCCATTAGATTGGGATGGGTATCTATGAGGAATAGGGAAAGTAAGTGGATGTTGAGTGACTCATATAAGAATAACGAACAATAGAGTAAAATAATAAATAATAAATAATGCCTTACAATAACTGATGGTAATGTACTGTGAACTGAATATGTCAACTCAATTCTGTTCAATAGGTATTCATTAAAAAAGACTTGTAGGTCCCCTTTCAAATACAAATATATGACTTAAGACAGATAATTTCACATATATACTTTCTCGACAATAAATTATTATATGTGTTCTTGTCTCCATCAGACTCTTAAGGAAATGAGACAAAAGGAGTGTAGGATTTTTTTTTTTTTACAGGACAGAGAGTGTCATAAGATGCCTGGTATGGGAAAGGTATTTAATAAATGGTATCAGTTTTTATACAGACAGTGCTTTGTTATATATGTTATCTTATTTAATCATCAAAGTAAAGGATATTAACTATAATTGGGTATATCCAGAAGCTAATGAAAAGAAGTAGTAAGTGAATTGTTCTAAATTTACACTGACAGTTAAGAAGTCAAGTTATAATAGAAATTCCCAACTTGTGAATACTTTTTCATCTCATTATTAGTTGACAAATAAAAGTGAAGATGTTTGAAGGGAACATCATGATGATAGACATACATACCATGAAAAGATTCATCCTATCTAGATAATTAACACATCCATGTTACACAGCTAACCCTTCATATATGTATGAATACATATTTGGTAAGAAGATTTAAGCTCTGCTCTGTTAGCAAACTTCAATTATATAATACATTGTTTTCAACTATAGTCATCTATCAAAATTCCACTGACACTTTTTACAGTAGAAATAGAAACAATAGAAACAGAAAATAGAACAATAGAACAATAGAAACAATAGAAATAGAAAAAACAATCCTAAAATTGGTATGGAACTATAGGAGATTCCAAATAGCCAAAACAATCTTGAGAAAGAAGAACAAAACTGGAGGCATCAGACTTCCCCATTTCAAACTATATTACAAAACCATAATAACCAAAACCATATTATTTGGGGGGAAAAACAGACATAGATCATTGGGATGGAATAGAGAGTACAGAAATTAACCCACACATGCACACATGTATGGTCAGTTAATTTATGACAAAAGGATATAAGAAAATACAAAGCAGAAAGGATAGCATTTTCAGTAACTAGTGTTGGGAAAACTAGACAGCCACATGTAAGAGAATACAACTGAACACCTACCTTACACCATCCGGAAACATCAACTCAAAATGTATTAAAGCCTTAAATGTAAGACCTGAAATTGTAAAACTCCTAGAAGAAAATATAAGGGGTTAGCTCCTTGACATTGTGTGGGCAGTGAATTTTTAGATTTAATGCCAAAAGCAAAGGCAACAAAAGCTAAAATCAATACGTAGGGTTACATCATACAAACTTTTTTGAAGTTTTAGAACTCCTTTTTTGAACTCATTTTTATCTAGCCCTCATTTAACTTTTAATACTCAGTCTGACACAGGAAAAAAGAATTCCTTACAGCTCTAAGGGGAATGTGGTTTGAGTCTGGGATTACAGGAGCCTATAGAAAGCCCTTAACCCTCAGCTCTTCACATAGTTACATCAAGGACAATACAACTATAGCTAGTAAATTAGACTGGATGGACAAAGAAACAATATCTAGAACTTTTCTTTTTCTGCACTGGGTAAACATTGAAAATACAGTTTGTTCCAGTGCAACTTCTCACAGGCATGGTAAAGGCAACATAGTTAAGTACTTCACATACCTCAACTATTACCACATTGTAATAGGGGGGAAAAGTGAATACTGCAAACCTTTCAAAGCATGGGGGCAAATTTAACAATAAGTAAGGGAACGTTTTTCTTCGGTATATAGTAGATGTCTTCAAGGTGACATCTACATTAAGATATTAGATTAAGTGGGCCAGACACAACACTATGGAATGGCATATAATTTGTAAGGAATAAAAGATAAAAAATATTACATTATGTCAAGCCGGGAAAGATTAGTGTTTACTGGAGCAAGAAAGAACATTGAATTATGAATATATAGGAGAGTGAAGTCAAGGCAGTAAATAGTTCTACTCAAATAGCCACAAGTGCTGAGGAACAACCGAAACACTGTAGATCCAATTTAATACCTTTAAATATGCCACCAAAATCTCTACTAGAGATTGCTCTACTAGATCAATCAGGAGTCAGAAAACTACAGCCTATGATCTGTTTTATAAGGCCCATAAGTTGAGAAGGTTTTTTAAATATTTTTAAAGGGTTGTTAAGAAGGGGGAAAATGGAATAGAAAGAAAAGGGGAGGAAAGAAAAGTGACAAAATTTCCCACAAATATGATTCATAAATTATAAAATATTTGGTGCTTAATCCTTTACTGAAAAAGTTTGAAGACCTTTGTTCAAGATCAATGAAAGAATGGGCATGTTTCTATGTTGGCAAGAAATAGCATGAGAACCCTAGAAGACTAACATAATTTTGGGTAAATAGTATTTACCCAAAAAGCAAGGTTCAACAACCTATATACCAAGCTAATGTACTTGTTTACTAAGTAAACTTGTTGATTTTTGAGGTACAACAACAGAGTTCAGTCATTGTCACAGAGACAGGATGGCTTAAGACAGTTCACATAGTCACTATTTTGACTATTTAACATTAAGTTTGCTGACTTTGAAATAAAGGACAGTAGTAAGACTGTTGCTATTCACTCTGCAATGTCCTTTTTCATACTGGTAGATTCTGACTCCTCAGAAGCAAGGGACACATCAGCTTTTTCTAAAAATACTTTAATCATGGTGGCTATATTTCCTTTAATGGTTTGTCCTTCTAGCCACTGCTGTTTTGTGCTCCATCATGTTGCTCTAGACTTTGCTACTGGAAACACAGACAGTTGTGAAGACACAATACTTGCTGACACAAACATAAGGCATGCTGATCTCATGATTGGTAAAATTCAACCAGACAGTTATTTCTACCTCAGACAATAACTGATTAAGATCATTTGGTTGAAACATTATATAAGACTTGAGTTGAATAATTCCTCTGTAAATAAATGGGTGTAAGAGAGATATATACTATAACAATATGATCACCTTTTCTACATGAATTTTATTGAGGACATTGCCATTCATATAGTATTTATATATATTGAGTGTCTCCTTTCAGGGTTTTTTTTATGAGGACATTTGGGAAAATGTCCCATTTTCAAGCTGTGTCTGGTGAAACATGGACCCATGTACTGTTTTCCTGGGCACTCCAGAGGACAGATTTCTGGAAACTTCTAAAGTACATATTGCCAAGACCAGCATGTTCTCTACAATTCAGAAAGCAGCAACTCTGCCCTCTCCACAAGGCCTGTATCTCATTCCTGAGGGGAAAGAAGGTGGTACTTTCCCTAGGTACTCTCTCTCTTGGCCATAGGAGTAGTGGTTGCTCCTTATATGTTATTCCTTTGTTTTTTGGAAGTTATTTTTATTTCTTACTACCCAATGTCTTGTTACTTCAACCTCCAGATAGAGCTAATAATATTTTATCTTGAACTTTCCCTGTTAAAATGACTGGGTGGTTTCTGCCTCTCTTCACTAGACCTAGACTAAGTCACCTCTTGTTTCTTTGACTATTTGTTTATTTAGAAAACTCAGAGTTAAATTATCTATGTATCCACTTACATCCATCCACATACACACTTGTATCATGTATGATTTAATAATTGAAATATGTTCTTTTATACATCATTATATATTCTATAATCTTTAGATAAATGAATTATTTTTAAAATATTATCTATTAAGTTTACTATAACACATTTAAACAATGCATCTAAGAAATTATGCTAAGTAATAAATAATAATAATTATAAATAAGTATAAGCAATTAATTATAAACACATCACATTAATATGTGTTTAGTTTTAACCACCAATCCCTGAAAAGTTGATAATCCAGGAATGACTATTTCAGGATTTTAGTACTACCTCCAGGGCTGCCACATTGCACAGCTGGCTCTTGTGCCTTGAAGCCTGGTTTTATTAAAGTCTTCTGACTCATTGCCAAGGCTCTTTCTAACATTGAGCTCACATATGCTCTTACCACCCGCGTTGTGCTAGTGGCACCTGCTATGGCTGCCTTGACTACATCCTTCTCATCTGCATGAGCAGTTCTGCTTCTTACAGGAATCCCTGCCACTTAGGCAGGAAAGGGAATGGATTTCTCCAAGGATGCTGGAGGAAAAGCCATCTTCAAGGAATAAAACAAACCCTCTTCTATGGTGTTTCTTGTTTGTCCTTGAAATATATTCCCTGGCTACAACAAAGGCGCCAGCTCTCAAAACAACACTTTTTCCTTTCTTTTTCCCCCCACTATTGACTCTAGGAAAAGGAGTGCCAGACAACTAACTGTTAATATCACCAAATTCAGCAGTAGCATAGTTGGAAGATTTAAATCTTGTGTCTGAGAGAAGGCATCAGAGGAGTTGCATAGTCCTTAATACATCTACATCTAAGTCAAAAATTTAAAACCAAGTCCTAGCTCATGATCAAGAACAGGAATATACATCTCAGCATTTTTAAATAGAAAAAACAGAAATACTTTAAATGTCCTATATGAGTCAATTATTCAAATAAATCAGGTTTCCCTCCACAATACACTGGCATACCATCATTAAGAATGAGGTCACAGAATAATATCAGATGACACAAAGAAATTATCCTCATGTATTATTAAATTATAACAAAAGCAGTAAACACAAATTTTATTTTTTAAACATATATATACAAACAGACAAAAACATGTACTCAGATCACCCATATAGGTGAGTAAAAAAGAAAAACATGGACAGTTGTTTTCTCTGAGTAATAGAACTATGACTGTACTATCTTGTACTATTGTACTACCTTGCTTGGGCTTTTCTAAAGTATTCAAACTCTCTTTAATAAATTTGTGTTCTTTCCACAGTTAGAAAAAAATACCTTTAAAAGGGACACAGAAATGGTTGAATTAATCCAAATTTTCAAATTCCAGAAAAATCATAATCCTTGATATAGTTGTGGAATAGAAATGCATTCTTGCTTGCTTTCCTGGTATTCATTTTAATAACACCACTTCCTGATCAAGATTGGTTGC
Organism: Mellivora capensis; assembly: GCA_004024625.1. NCBI lineage: Eukaryota > Metazoa > Chordata > Mammalia > Carnivora > Mustelidae > Mellivora > Mellivora capensis. The sequence goes on along the minus strand of PISX010000764.1, from coordinate 24,793 downwards.
TGACCTAATGGAAGCAAAAAGCAATTCCATAGAATCAAGGGTTTTAATAAGTTAGTTTTAGTTGATTAGTTATTCAACAATATAAGTCTCTAAGATTACGGCCAGCATGAGGATGGTTTTTGCCACCAGATGTATGGATTAGGTTGGATAAATGATGATAATGATGAAGATATAAGATAGATGATAGATAGATAGATGATAGATACATAGATGACAGATAGATAGATTACATATTTATCATGGGCTTGACAAACAGTGAATTAATTTTTTTTTAAACATCATCTCTTCCATGGAGGCAGTGTTGCATTTACCTAACTTAAGATTTTCCTTATCGGTAAAGGGGAGATCAAAATAGCTAAGGAAATGAATGAATGAATACTAATACATGTAAACAAAATACAAAAGCATTTAAATTATTCCTGATGGAATTTTGTGTTTTGGGTTTAAGAAGACATACATCATTCTCTGTCTTTGACTATTTGCTATTTGATTGTCTGCTTGCCTAGAAACTAATCTTAATTGAGCACCTATTATAAAAATGTCAGAGATTCAGTGAAGCATTTGAGAAATAACAAGTTACAATTATACACATATGCAAAAAGTACTATATATTATTGTTATTCCTATCGTTACTACTATTGTAATTGTTACTGCTACCAATTATATATGTAATGTATAGTCATATGCATACATACATATATAATAATAATATGGTGGTTATTATTACTGCTACTACATTTACCATTTACCATTTACATTGTAAATGTTTACAATATGCCAGGTATTTTGGGTCACCTGGTTAGCTCAGTAGGTTAAGGATCTGACTCTTGATTTTGGCTCCAATCATGATCTCAGGGTTGTGAGATTAGGCTCTGTGTTGGGCATGGAGACTGCTTAATATTCCCTCTTTTCCTCTCTCCCCGCCTCTAAAAATTATTCCAGATATTTTGATAAGCCCATAATCAATATCATCTTATTTAGTTTTCTCAACTGTCCTATGAGGTAGGCATTATTATTATAAAAGGAAACAGGGTAGAGAGAGGGTGATTGGGTTATGGACATTGGGGGAGGTATGTGCTATGGTGAGTGCCGTGAAGTGTGTAAACCTGGCGATTCACAGACCTGTACCCCTGGGGCTAATAATACATTATATGTTAATAAAAAATAAAAAAAAATTAAAAATTTTTAGGAAAGGAAACAGGATCAGAAAGATTGAGTGACTTGCTGAATGTCACACTGTTAAGTATCTGAAGCAGTGTTCTTGATTCCCAGGTCTGTTCTCTTTCCACTATCCTAAGATACTGATTTTCACATAGCACAGTGTTTGGGGGGTGGTCTTGGAGATACTCAAACTAGCCGCTTAAGTCTCTTAAGCCCAAGGATGTGAGGATTGTTTACAGAAATGAATTACCAAGAACTCTATCAACATTGAACCAACAAAAGAATTAAACAACGGGAAAGACGTGGTGAGAAATATAATCAGACTCTGCTCTTACTTACCAGATCCATGGAGCTAGAGGGGGATAGTGCTTTTATAATCATTTTGGAGTCCAGCACTGGTAGCACAGAACTACCTAGGCATAAATTGTTTTGTGAATTCAGAAGTCTCTTAAAGTGATAGCTGTAGACAATCCTTTCTGTCCAAAGCAGTGAACAAAGTAAACACCATTATTGAGTGAAAACTGTGAATGCAGTTTGAATTCAACAATTCCAGTTGTAAGTTTTCTTTTTAATATCTGTATAAAACAGGTAAATTACTGAATTAACAGGTAGAAAACTAGAATTCTAGGACCAGTTCTATATATTGCTGCAATCCCCTTGGTGTCCATATTCCTCCCTTCTCAATGGTAGTATATAGATCTATTATATTTATTTTACTGAATTTTTTTACAAGATTCCAGTGACACAGTGAGCTTGGAAATGTTTTGAAGAGTATTAAACATTGTGGGATATGTGTCAATTTGGAAGACTTTTTTTTATTCCAAATAATTTCTTCAGTAGGGGGTCAACTTTTCAAATAACTTTTATTTGAGTGTTCTTTTTCCTATTACAAAAATAATACATCTTTAGGGTCCAAAGTGTCAAAGTTATAGGAAGAAATAATTAAAAGTTCCTTATGTAGTGGCAGGCTGGAGTTGCTTTGTTCTAATTTGTGAGAGTCAAATGTGTGCATCTCTTCCCAATCACATGTCCATTGATATTGTGCTGGTAGCTTGAAATCAACCATGGTGAGATTATTTACACCGTGGAAATGGGCAAATGTTACAAAGCAGGGCTTTCTTTCCTGAAGAACCAATTGTTAAACATTTTTCAGCATAACTACTGCCCATAATCCTAGGGCTTTGTTAATTTGGTGAATCTTAAATCAGATTGCTATCCTTGTAGCAAGTAAAAGAATCAAAAGAGATTAAAAAAAAAGAAGAACCAGATTGTCTTCAACCTTTAGTGTGTCATCATCTGACAGAGAAGGTAAAAAGTATCTGAATAAACAATAAGAAAATATGCTTTATGAGCCCTTCAAGGCCTGCATTGGCTTAGGTCCTTTACATTAGTTGGGTATGTGAAAAGGTTACACAATCTGTGGGTTTTCCTCCCTCCATCCTTCCTCCCAGACTCCCACCCTCCCTCTCTCTCTCTCTCTCTTTCCTTTCTACCCCATCCTCCCTCTCTCCCTCTCTCTCTTCCTTCCTTTCTCTCCATCCCTCCCTTCCTTTCTCCCTCCTTCCTTCCCTGCCTCCTTTTTTCTTTCAATATCTTCCCTTCTTTCTTAAAGAATTTTAACCATAAATGCCAACAGTCAGAGGTCTTTAGAGGTTTTGCCTATGCCCAAGTTGTTTCATTAATGTCTCATTCTTAATGAGAGCATTTTTGATCTTGGCATTGATGGCCAAGAAATAAGGTTATAAGCCTTCCCTTAAACATTTGAGTTCCCTGTTTAGGCTCCAAATTGTGTTTTGTTCCAAGACACTATTTTGGTGGCAAATGGGACCTGGAGTGCCACCCCAGCTTGCCTTTTATCCCCTTATTTTATGAAACTATGTTCATAGCTGTCACCACCCCTAGAACATCAGGAACTAATTTTCCAAGGATTTCAGAAGTTCAATGAGGACATTTGAAACATAAGACTTATTTTCTCCATACTTAACCATGTTCAGTCCATATACACAAACTTTAAAATGACATTTTGTCCACCAGAGGGCACTCATATTGTTCCAAGTATAGAGCTAAGAATTATGATGATTTAAAGAGAAATCTTAGAGTCAGAAATGAAATAATCCCCCCAGGACTACTTAAGTCTTCACTAAATCCTAAACAGAAGAATAAAAGTAAATGTTTAAGTTCCATTTTATTCCCTCTCCTCCTACCCCCTTTACCCTCCCGCCAACACACACAACACAAAACACAAAATATTCAAATATTTGTTAATTCAAGAAGAGGAGGAAAAAAAGAAGAAGAAGAAGGGCTCAGGGTAATAGTCTGTATTCCACATTTTCAAAGTGCTAGCTTTAGAAGAGGGTATATATTTTTTAAATGTGGGAATGTAGGAAGTGCGGAGAAATATCAAGAAATTGGCTTTCATAATAGTACATCCTTGATGCTTTAAGATGGTACATCTCAAGTTGTTTTCCATCGTGGAGCTGATGAGCTACATGCTTCAGATGAAAGGACTCCTGCTCTTGTCTTGGAACTTTACACTTCTCGGGCACTAGAAAACCAGAGGCTGCCACAAGACTGTGGTCTATTGTGTTGACAGCCTCAGCCACAAGTTATTCCAACTTCTCATGAAAAAAAAATAAACTTGTGATTTCTGAAACATGTTATGTAACTCATTAGTGGTTTCAACTAAGTGCTGTTTATTGATCATAAACTTTCTCTCTCTCTCAATGCAAGTAGACTTTCACCTATGTCTCCATCTTTCCAAATATTCCAACATTATGAATCCACCAGCTAGACCTTAGTAATTGCTCAGTTTAAGGCACTAGATCTGAAGTAAGTAGTCCATCTCACTCCAGTTTTGTTGCCATGTCAAACATTGGCTTCATCCATTTTTATTTCTCTACAGGGACATTTTTATGCAGACCTTTCAAAATTAGACCAATAAAAAGATCTATTAAATTATATCTGCTTCAGAATTGCTCACCAAAGAAGTCTCAATTTCTTCTCAATTTTAAAAAGTTCTCAGTTAAGCCAGCTTGGAACGATCTAAAAATCTAGCTATTTAGTGTCTGGGTAGTACAAACACGTACCAAAAATACTTCACAAAAGAAAGAAAAAAACAAAATAATTTAAGGGTTTTTTTGTCCATTTGGATTACTGATGGCAAACTAATCATCAGAGAATTGCTAAATAAACATTCATAAGCTTGACCTTTATAGCATTGCCCCAATGTTGCCAGGTACTGTAAAGCTTTGAAAAAATTGTCCCTTTGGTACTGCCAAGACTGAAAGCAAAATTGGCCCACTTGTCCAATTCACATCTGAGTTCAGTTTGTTCTCAGTTAGAAGAGTTTAACCCATCTTGCTGAGTTGGTAGCAATTCAGATGAGAAAGCAACGATGTTATATGAAAGAGCAGAAATAGGTGAATATCCATTTAAGTCTTCCCTTGAGGGGAAAAGGTAGTTTATTATGTTTGGATAGTCCTTATATAAGTATATATAAGTATTAGGGAATCAGACAGTTTGTTGTTAAATGGTGCCCATTGGGCTTAAATGGTCCATTTTTGAAGTATGCAGTTGACTGGTCAGAAGTGCTCAAAAATAATGTACATTATTACAAAGGCTTCCAACTGAGTAAGATTAAGCTGAAGAGAATTAACTCTTTTCCAATACATGAGATAAGATAAAGAAAGAATTTCATAATTCATATTTAATATGAGAAATACAGTAGGTATAAAAGTTATTTCATATGGGTATAGAGAATGGAAATAGCAACAAGATTAAGAAAAATGTAAAAGGGCCATGATTTACATTGAATTGTGTTGTGGTTTGTTTTTTTTTTTAATTTGCTAGTTCTTCTCATGAATGTAGCAGGTGGCAATTACTCTGAGAGTATGAATTTTTGTGGGTACATCATCTTCAAGTTTGGAAAAATTTACTGAAGACAAGGTGTTATCATAAGACACACTGTAACTTCACTGACTAGGTAAAAAAATATAGCTGAGTAGGCATCTATTTATTAAATAATAGTAATGATAGTAAGAAAATAGTACCACACGCATATCCACTGCCTTTTTTTTATCTTCCCAGTGACCTAGTTAGCATCTACTCCTTCTGTCAGATGTCAGTCCAATTATGAATCCTTGGGGGGGAACTTCGAACACTCTGATTAAATCAAATACCCTCTTCTCCTGCCCCCCCCCCCCAGTCTCATGATAAGCTTTCAAAGTAGCATGCCTTTCTCCTTACAGGAGCTAGCAAAATTGCAACTTTCTATTTATTTGTGTAGTTCTTTGATAAATGTTTATTTTTTTTGCTCCTCATAATGTAACTCCTCAAAAATAGACTGTAGCTAGTTTTGTCCTCCACTGAGTCACTAACATCTCAAACAGTGCCTGGCATGCAAGAGGTCCTCGATGTTTACTTGATTATTTCTTGAATTATGAATGAGTGAACAGGTAAGGCAACCATGAGATTGATGCCATATTACAAAGCAATTAGTAGACTCAGAATATCCAGTTAGTAAACTCAATAGAACATGGCCATTTAGTAACAGAACTAGGTGGGACTTAATTTCTCATCCTACTTTCTTTCCCCAATGTGTCTTATGAGAAAAAACTATAAACCAAAGGATAAATGACTCAAATAAATTCAACAAAATGTGTAAACTAACTAACCAAATTTGTTTTCCAACCAGGGTAGTAAAATAAATCAAGTGTTCTCTGCTACTTGCACAGCCATCAGCGAAATTCTGGGTGAGTGATATTTGCAAAAGAGGGTTAAACATTCTTCAGCCAAATAAAAATGCCTCCTCAGAAAATACTTACTTTTTAAAGGAAAGGAGAAAAGAATTAAATCTTATAAATTCTGCACCTGCTTAAACTAGGTATAAAAGAAGACACTTCCTAAAAATAGGCAGATCAGGTAAACAAGAACAAGGGTTTTTATTTTCTTTGCTGTTCCTTAACAATAACATACACATTTAGTTTTCATCACTGATAGAGCACCTAATGGAGGAGAAAATCATGACCTAAAAAGGAGAATTCATTTGCATGAAGCCTATATGAAGCTTATATTAGTTTCTAGTTTTCTTGGGCTGGCATAACAAATAATCCAGACTGGATGGCTTAAATGTAAATTTATTTTCTCACAGTTCTGAAGGAAAAAGTCCAAGATTAAGGTATCAGCAGGATTTGTTTCATCTTAACCTTTCCAATTGGCTTGCAGATGGCCATCTTCTGCCTGTGTCTTCACATGTTTTTTAGCTCTAAGTATATCAGTGTTGAAAACAGAGAATCTTGAGTATAGTAATTGTGACTCATTATGGGCCAGGGAGTATCAATGAGATTATCAGATGACTCCTCATCAAAGTTATGAAGGACAGTAGGCAGTGGGATGATATATTTAAAGTGCTAAAAAATATATTAAAAGAAATATGTGGAAATGCTAGACAAACTGTATGCCAAGAAAATTAGACAACCTAGATGAAACAGACAAATCCCTAGAAAGACACAAGCTACGAAAAATCCTCCCATAACCTTTAAGCCCTTTATGTTCTTATCCAACATAACAGCTTCATCTATCATCATGCCCCCTTTAATTTACTGTATCTCAATTACTCTGGCTCTCATTCAATTCCTGGGCTCAGGGAGTATACAATTGTTCTATAATTGTTCTACAATTTTGACTTGTTGATTGTTCCCTTTTATCTTTGAGGACTCATTTAAATCCTATTTCCAGAAATACTCTTGAGCCCCTTATAATTAATAAGTAACTATTCATTAAAATAATACTAACTGCTTTACCAAAGAACATTTCTTTCACAATATCTTTTCCTCAAATACTTGGTTGTCTTCTAATCTAGTTCCAATCAGTTTCATGTTCTAGTAAACATGTCCAAAGTTTTTTACCTAGGTGAAATTCTCAAGACTGATTTAGGTTTTTGCTTCCAAGTTCTCAGGGCAATCTGTCTGAAATTAATAGCAGATATCTTGAGGCCACCTGAAATCAAAGACTTGGTGGGAAGGTCACAGACCTTTAATCTGATCTTTTCTCCAAGGCTCTGTGTAAATTAGCCACTGTCATTCAAAACCCCTTCAGATCTCATCTGTTATGGTTTGGGGTCTCTCTAAAGGAAAGATTTTTTTAGGGGATCCAAAATTTGAGATTTTCAGGATTTCCTTACTTTCTGAAAACTGTCCAGTTTTTTATCTGGATTTATCTTTATTTTTCTAGTAACATCTTGGCGAAAGATGGAAGTGAAAGCCAATTTACATGATCATTCTGAATCTTTCCAACTACATACCCTAGAACAGAGTTTCTCAGCTTAGCATCATTGACATTTTACAACATATAATGTTATTGCAGTGATCTATCCTACACACTGTTAGTTAGCAGCATCCCTTGGCCTCTACCCATTACAAGCCAGTAACACCACTCTCATCTCCAGTTGTGACAAAAATGTCTCTAGTCAATACCAAATGTCCCATGGTGTGCAAAATCACCCGTGATCAAGAACTGAAACTACAGGCTCATTAGGTCCATCTTCTGCCTTCAAATTATCAGAAGCAATATCTTTACCAAATTTTTGCTCATATTTATAGCATGGGACTCCATTTTTCCAGCCTCTTATTAGAGTTTTCTGACTTTCTAACACATTGCTGAGAGGTCAACATCACCTATTTTAAATATTTGTCATAGATAGCACTGTGTTTCAAGGTTCAGAATTAGTTTCTGTATTAGTCACCTAATTCTAGCTTCAGAATAAACAAATACCAACATTACTGTGGCTAAGCTGGATATAAATTCATTTATTACATGTAGCAGTGTGATTCTGGCATTTGATGGGTGGCCTTCTATGTGGTGTTTCAGAAACCCAAGCTGTTTTCAGTATGTGGTTCTGCCATTTTCAACATGTAACTCAAGAGTCACCATACTCATGTGTTTCAAGCCATAAGGAAAAAGATCATGGAGCACTAATTAAATGGGATTTTATGGACTAGTTTGGGGAAAAAAATGGGTTTTATTATCAGCCTTTAGTGTCTGCTACTTTTACTTGTCTTGTCATTGTACCCTGTATTTTTTCCTTCATGCTATTTATTAAATCTACTATAAAGTAATTATTTGAGCAACCATTGGTTTATTATCCATCTGACCTCAAGGGCAATATGCTCCACAAAGATCAGAATTATAACTATCTTGTTTGAAGCTTGTTCAGTTCCCAAAATCTAGAAGAATTTTTGGCATTTAATACATTCTTAATAAATGCTTACTAAATAGATGAATAAATGAATTAATAAATGGATGAATGAATTAATGATATATATGATCCTTGATCTTTATAATAGCGTATTATTCTGCCAGACACAGATCCAGGCATTAGTCAACAAGAGATAATGACTGGCTGACCTAGCAGAATAGAGGAATATCCTAACAATGGAGGGTGAGGATGGGGATGCCAGCAAGCAAAAATTAGAATTCAGTGCAGTATCTTAGAGCTTTCTCTCCTGAATTCATTATCTCATGCTTACCCTGCTTATTAGAGTACTTAAGCTGGTTCCACTCTCCTCACTATGGTGAGGAGAAAAGGGGTTATGTAGTCTTCAGAGCCTAGCTCTTACTAATTGTATTGGTTCCTGAGGCACCTTCTGCCTAACTGTGATAGTTAATTTTATGTATCAACTTGACTGGGTCACAGTGCCTAGATATGTGATCACACATGATTCTAGATAGTTCCATGATGGTGTTTGTTTGTTCCTTTTTTATGTTCAGTTAGCCAGCACATAGTACATCATTAGTTTTTTATGTATGCTCAGTGATTCGTTAGTTGCGTATAACACCCAGTGCTCATTACAACACTTGCCCTCCTTAATACACATCACCTGATTACTCCGTCCCCGCACCCTAATTCCTTCTGTAACCCTCAGTTTGGTTCCTAGAGCCCAGAGTCTCTCATGGTTTGTCTTCCTCTCTGATTTCTTCCTGTTCAGTTTTCTCTTCCACCATTTTCATTGACATGGTTGGAACTGGAGGGAATTATGCTAAGTGAAATAAGTCAAGCAGAGAAAGACAATTATCATATGGTTTCACCCATGTGTGGAATATGATGGTGTTTTTGAATGAAATTAGCATTTAAATTGATGGACTTTATGGTGGGCAGAATGCTCTCCATAATGTGGGTAGACTTCATCTAATCAGGCGGGGAGACCTGGAGGGAGAGATGAACTATGAGAGACTGTGGACTCTGAGAAACAAACAGGATTTTGGAGGGGAGAGGGGTAGGAGGTTGGGTGAGCTTGGTGGTGGGTATTATGGAGGGCACATATTGAATGGAGCACTGGGTGTGGTGCATAAACAATGAATTCTGGAACACTGAAAAGAAATTAAAAATAAAAAATAAAAATTAAAAAAACACACAAACAACAACAATAACAAAAACGCTAAAGACTGATTACTCCTGAGCAAGAGGGAATTCTGCAACAGACAGCCTTAAGACTTGAACTCCTTGGCTCTTTGGGTCTTCAGCCTGACAGCACAGCCTACATATTTTGGACTGACCAGTGTCCATAATCATGTGAGCCGGTTACTTAAGGTAAATCTTCCTCTAGATGCAGATTTAGATATAGATATATAGAATAAATATACAGATATAGAGTAGATATAGATGTATGTTGTATTTTTCTGGAGAGCCCAATACACTGTTCATGTACATATGTTGATTCCAGACTTCATTCTAGGTAATGGGATTACCCCTATATATTATATGAATACCTACTTTCAGAGAGTTTGCATGGAGTTGTATTCATGTCTGACGTAAAAAGAGATCTTTAAATATGTAGGAATTAGATTTCACTTATATATTCCGACATTTATTTATTTCACTTGGTTTTAAGCCCCTTAAGGGCAATTGCTGTATCATTTCCATCTTTTTATCCCTTGTATTCAGTCCATAATAAAAGACTTTTTTAAGTATGTTAATTAAAGAAATGAATGAATACATGAATGGCTCAATACTTATCTGCTAAAATATAGGGTTTCATCACAAATCATTTCTCTCATATGGCTAAAGCAAGGGAAATCCTGATGTGATCCCTCCCCCCAAATCACCTTTATCTACATTCCCACATTTCTGATTACTTTCAGTATGTTGTGGTTTTGTAGAAGTCTTTGAGGGTGTCTCCTTAGAGAAAAATTTAGCCAGTTAAAAATATAGGACTTGCACTTCTTTTTTCCTCCTGTTGTAACACTGTGGAAAGTCAAGTGGTAAATACCACATAGAGTTTACTAGCATGGGCTGACCTGAGTTTAACCTCTAGCTCTGCCACTTATGAGTCTTATGACCATTCAAGTCTTAGCTTCCTCATCTGTAAAATTGGGGATAATAATAATACCTACATTATAATGTTGTGGTGTGAATTAAGTGAGATCAAGGATATAAAGCATTTATCAAAATATCTGGCCATAGCAAGAGTTCAAAAAACATGAACGATTAATAGCTGTTATTGTGTCCTAGAAAGGTTCTAAGGTCAAAGTCAGGACATCAGTCCAAATAGTCTTTAATTAAAAGATAAACTAGTAATAAGAACTACACAGTAGCCAATATCAAAAAGGTTACTGCCCATGTCCTCCAGGATTTTGATGTTCATCATCATTAGCCATCAGGGAAATTCAAATCAAAACCATATTGAGATACCACCTTACACTAATCAGAATGGCAAATATTAACAAGACAGAAAACAACAAATGTTGAAGAGGATGTGGAGAAAGGGGAACCCTCTTACACTGTTGGTAGGAATGCACGTTGGTGTAGGCACTTTGGAAAACAGTGCAGAGATTCCTCAAAAAATTAAAAATAGAGTTACCCTATGACCCTGCAATTGTACTTCTGAGTATTTACCCCAAAGATACAGATGTAGTGAAAAAAAGGGCCATATGTACTACCCCAATGCTCAAAGCAGCAATGTCCACAATTGCTAAGCTGTGGAAAGAGCCAAGATGCCCTTCAACAGATGAATGGATAAAGAAGATGTGGTCCATATATACAATGGAATATGACTCAGCCATCAAAAAGGATGAACACCCAACTTTTGTATCAGCATGGATGGGACTGGAGGAGATTATGCTGAGTGAAATAAGTCAAGCAGAGAAAGTCAATTAGCATATGGTTTCACTTACTTGTGGAGCATAAGGAATAACATGGAGGACATTAGGAGAAGGAAAGGAAAAGTGAATTGGGGGAAATCAGAGGGGGAGATGAACCATGAGAGACTGTGGACTCTGAGACACAAATTGAGGGTTTTAGAGGGGAGGGGGTGGGGGGATGGGTGAGCGTGGTGGTGGGCATTAAGGAGGGCATGTATTACATGGAGCACTGGGTGTGGTACATAAACAATGAATCTTGGAACACTGAAAAAATAAAATTAAATTTTTAAAAAACTGCACTGTAATGGCAAATCAGAAGAAATTAAAGAAGCTAAAGAATCTGAAAAACTTGGATCTGAGTGAAGTAGGCAAGTGGAAGATGGTATAAATGAGTTCTGAAAACTCCTTTTGTCTGAAGGATCTGAAATCTATCTCTAGGGTGACTTTATTTGAACAAACTGGTTTATCTAAAAAGACCAGAACTAGATAGTGACAGTAACCTGGGATGGCTAGATTCAGAGAAATCATATATTATGTGTTAATATTAATTCCAAACCCTACACATCCCCAGATATCCCTGTGTATATTAAGACCCAGAGCTTCCTTGCCTTGCATGATCTCAGTATCTTATGAAAATATTTATGATACAAGTTCGTTTTACTGACTCATTATTACAGACCTGTCAGTCAGGGTCCCATCAGGAAAGAGACGATACACCAAACTGGGAAAAAAAAATTAAAGATTGTATTTATTTATTTATTTGACAGAGAGAGAGACACACACACAGAGAGAGGGGGAATACAAGCATGGGGAGTAGGAGAAGGAGAAGCAGGCTTCTGGCTGAGTAGGGAGCCCGATGCAGGCTAGATTCCAGGACCAGAGATCATGATCCAAGCTGAAGGCAGACACTTAATGACTAAGCCACCCAGGCACCCCTCAAACTGGGAAAAATAAGCAAGTTTAATAAAAAGATTCTGGATTGCTCGGTGCTCAGTGTAAAGCCTGCTTGAGATTCTTTCCCTCTCCCTCTGCCCCTCCCACTCATGCTCTTTCTCTCTTTCTAAAATAAATAAATAAATCTTTAAAAAAATGATTTTACCCAAGTTGTGGAAAATATAAGAACATACAGAAAAACCACATGGGTTAGTGCACTATCCCAAAGTAACTGACAGAGGTTCACCATCGCCAACCCCAGGCTTGAAGAGACAAGATGGGACTGCCATTTATGAACCTGGGAATACAGAGATGTGGGTGGAGGAAAACCAACAGAGCTGTGACTTTCACTTGAGAGAAACACCAAGTCTGAAGACGTTAAGGAAACTGGAGTGACAATATCAGAGTAATGACCTCATTTTACTCTTTGTCTCCTGCTAATGGTCCAACCAAACCCAACCAGAAATCAGAGGTCAAGAGAGCCCAAGATCCTCTCTGGCATTCAGAGAAGGATGGAAAAGAATAGAGAGTTAATCTGGAGGGTCCACAAACATCAGATACCCAGCACATTGCCCTATCTTCATAAACCTCTGGCACTGCTCCAGAAGGGACTACTTCATATGGCTGCTTCAAGATAAAGCCAACAGTCTTCTTTAATATACTTATCTACCTCACAAACCTGTACCCCCAACTCTCTCCCATCAGGGTGGAAATTCTTTTGCATCTGGTACAGTGTTATTTGGGCCTTCTTTTTTCCCAACTAGAGCACCAGTGGGTCCATGCCCTCAGGCTTGGGGACAGGCATTGACATGTCAGAATTAGCTGGACATGTCTATGCTAAGACCACCATGTTGAGACCTCCATGATACAATAAAATATGGTAAGATGTACTTGGCACTGAACAGTGACTGATTTCAGTGGAATCTTCCTTTCATGAGTTAGATAAATCAAGAATCTGCAGGGCCTCAGGTCAGGATTCTGAATGTCAATAGTCATTGCACAAAAGTGTATAAAATATAATCCTGGTTTTATTTTACGAGGTTGATTATTTGCATCCTGGATAAATAGCACTTCACTGCATGGTCCATGTTAATAACATCTGGCATTTTTTTTTAAGTTTTTTGAATAGTTTTGTAAACCAGTTTTGAAATTCCTAGTTCTCAATACTGGCCAGAACCCAAAATGGAAACTGAGAACAAAGAAAAGAAACTGTTGTTATAAGTCAGAGGCGGCAGCTTCAGAAATCATGAGAGAGGTTGGAAAACATTTTCAGACTTGTTTTACAACTCCTGTTAGCCTAGTTAATTAATATTACCACCTAAATTTACCTTGACTGAGCTTTGAAAACTTTTGAAGTTCACCTTCCTAAATGAATACAATTGTAAACTCCATGAAGAATGCTAAGTGTTACTCCTCCCCAATAATAAACTGAATTGAAATTTTATACCATGCTGGAAATTCTAAAGTCAAGTTTGAAGAATCACCTTGAAGCCATTAATTACCAGATAATGCTCAAACCAAAGAAAAGGCTCATCTATACAGATGAATAAAAGAACTCACAGGGTGGCCTAACACTAAATTATTTTCTTGGGACCATTGTGAAGGCAATGTCTCTTGGATGGCAAGTCTGGCAGTAGACAAAATGAAGCTATTTTCAGTCATGTGGGCTCCAGGTGCCTTTATAACTACTATCACTCTCCTGCTCTCCCCCGCCCTCACTCAGGCCTCCTGATCACTCGATTCTCTCCTACTTTAAACATTCCAAGGCCAGAAGGCTTCCTTATATGGTTGGATGAGAAAGCTTAAATGCTTCCTATTTCCCTTCCCAGATAATATGCTAAAAACCGTTTGGTGTTTAACTCCAATTTGTGACTTTTAAGAGAATCGGCCATGATGGAAAGGCCTAGACAAGGAATCGGGGAGTTTAGGTTCTGGTTTTAATCCTGCCACTAACAGCTATTGTGACTTTGGCATTACCACTTTATCTCTCTGAGTCTGTTTCCTCTTCTGCAATATGAGGGTGTTGCATTTTGTCGGTGACTTCCATGCTGTTTTTAGTCTTCGTTCAAATGAAATCTTACACGGAAGTTCAATATGCCAAGCAGAAAAAGAGTTGCTTTGGCTTGAAGGAAATGTGACTTCTACCAATCCTGTGCACCTGACCATTACACTTCCCCGTATCTTTTAAATTCACCTGGCATTCAGAGTATGATCTTTGGCCCACACATTCAGCTCATGATCCCTGAAGTTATTAAAAAGCAGAAGTCTACAGGGAGGAGATGGGTGGGGCGATGGATGAAATACGTGAAGAGGATGAAGCCTACAATTAACTCTATGAACACTGAGTAATATATGGAAGTGCAGAATCACTATATTGTACACCTAAAACTAATATAACACTGTATGTTCACTATGCTGGAATTAATATTTTTAAAAACCAGAACTCTACAAGAGTATTGTAATAGTGTTGTATAATGACAGATGCTAGCTACACTTGCGGTGAACATAGCATAATGTACAAACTTGTAGAAACACTGTGTTGTATACCTGAAACTACTATAACATTGTGTGTCAATTATACTGCAATTAATAAATAAATTAAAAATAAACAAAAAAAACCTCCAATAATTTTTTTAGACCAAAAAAAACAAAAAAAGAAGCAGAACTCTGGGCCCCACCTCTACAATCTACTAAATTAGCCTGTCTGGTTAGAAGTAGGGCTCAGCAATATTTAAACAAGCATTTCAGGTAAATCTCATGAACATGAAAATTTGAGCACAGCAAAGCACATTGAAATGCTCAGGGCCAGGTATTACTGAAGTCTTTTTCTACTTCAACACTCTAACTTTCATTTTTAATAATTAAGTCTGACAAATCCCTTTGAAATCTGACGAAAGCAATAAATCTTCTGAGAAAAATGCAAACACACATACACACACATGAACACAAAGTACTCACACATGAACACAGACACATAAATAAAATTTGCCTAGAATTTGAGCAAGTTTAAATACCCAGTTATGGGGTGACTGAGTGGCTCAGTCAGTTAAGTGACCAGATCTTGATTTCAGCTCAGGCTGTGATCCCAGGGTTGTGAGATTGAGCCCTGCTACAGGCTCTGCACTGGGCTTGGAGTAGATCCTGCTTAAGATTCGCTTTCCATCTCCCTCTGCCTCTCCCCTCTATTCCCCCACCCCACTTACTCACTCTTCCTCTCTTTCTCTAAAGACAAAATACCCAGTTATGTACCTTCCTGTTGTCCATCCATGGACACTATGGGCCCATAGTTAAAACCCCTGTGACATCTATGACATAACAGTGATATTTCAGGATGAATGTGGTGATTTATTAGAGAAGGAGCCCTTCTGGGATTAAATCAAACTCTCTTGACTGCTGGATATTGCTCTAAATCAAAGCTTCCTCCAATTTGTGACCTCTAAACCAATTTTCAACTTGTTCAAAATATTTGATTTTTTTTGTTTCTCTTATTCACCAGGATAGTGTCATCCTGAATTTTCTTCAAATACTTCACTACAGGTATGAGGATGAAATTGCTAAACCAGCTGATACTTCCCAAGATTCTTGATATAAGGACTGTTCAGTTCCTAATCGGTTTACTTCCCAAATTGCATGCATAGACATTCTCATGATGGAAAAAGAGGGTCATGTCTTCCAACAGGAATGATGTGGCCACCTCATTTTTGGAAGCCCAGACATTCTTTTCAGAGGACCAAGGGTGAGCATGGAACTGGTTTTCAATCTGCCAAACAATAAAACTGTGTGGTGGCGCCAAGCACCCCTATAAAGGGCTGTTCCATAAGTATTCATGGACCATGACAAGGAACGTGATGGTCCCTCCTCAAAAGTCTGTCTCCATTTTTCACAGTGCCACCCAAACATACCATATGGAGTGGGAACTCCAACATATAACGTAGGCAAGGCTCTGTACTACCTGCATGATTTCTTTGTGCTTTTTCCCCCCTAAACTTTCTCTTGCAATTTGAGTGATTTTGGCTTTCATTCTGTTGTTGGCCCAACAGCAAAATCCCCCCTCCAAATCCACTCCCCCACCTACGTATTCCCAGTCAATAGGGAACCACTTAGCTACATGAACATTAACTAATTTGAAATTTGCTTTTCATCCCAGCACTAATAGGAGAAGAGGAATGTGTTTGTGTTTGCAAGTTTTCCATATGGGTTAAGTAAAGATTGTTTGCTCAAGTTTGAAGCTTGGAAGAGAAAGAAAAAACAAGCCCCATGTCTCATCTTGTCCTTTGGAGGTAGGCAGAAGAGTCATTGTTCCCAGTGCAGCTGAAACCTGTGGGCTAAGACACCACTAGAGTCTCTTCTGAGTTTTCTAAAAATTTTCCCACAGACTTATCATTGTCAGCAACCGTGGTGGGCTATTTTGTTTTGCCTTTCATTCCTTATTTATTGCTAAAAAAATGGTAATGACAGCTGAGAATGAAAAAAGTGGCAGGAAAGGAGTGAAATATAGGAAAGAGGTATTGATATAAACAAGAGAAGTTGCTAAAAAGGGAAAGGAGTCCCTTGTCCTCTAAAAGCTCAAAGTGTCTTTCATCGTCTGGCAAGACTAGACCAAAAGCAAAATTATTTTTAAAGGTAAACAGATAAGAAAACTTACTAATCCAGAATGCCAGGGTATACCCCTACCTCTCCCCACAAACAAAATGTTGCCTTTTAATTCTTTGGAGTTAATACAAGGCCCAGAACAATAAAGAAAACTATGTTTGAGGGCAAAACTTCGGATATATAATATCAAAGCAGGAGCTAGGATTCTGAAAATAGAACCCCACCTTTCATAATCTCAAGAAAAAAAAAACACCTGTGGAACTAAGGGTTCTCTCCACTCCTTAGCTGAGCCATGGCCAAACTAAGGATGCTGCTATTGATCAAGGGCTTATTAGGGACTCTAGGTTTTTGATCTTGGCTTATGTCTTTAGTGAGATACACAGCATCTTCCATGCTTCACCTTACACTATAGTTTTTATAACAAGTCAGCAGCCTCTATTCTGAATGCAGTTTTAGCCCATTAGTAAAAATAAATGGCAATGTAGAATGAAAAGCTCCAATGTCTCCCCATCACCGAAACAACAGAATCTTAGGTCTTCAACATGGTCTACATGGACCACTACAATCTGCCCCTTGCCACTGTTCCAGATACAAGTCCTAATATTTTGCCTCTTAAACCTTATGTTAAACAGTTTCAGAAACTTTGATTTCCTCCAAATGACTGTGCTACTTTAGGCCTCTATGGGTTTTCCTATGATATTTTAACTATCCCCTTACTCATTCTTTTGTTTGTACCTAACTTCACCTGTCAATATAGAACTCAGGTGCCATTACATCTAGGAAGTCATTCTTTGCATCCCAGACCACTCCCTCATGTGGAATTAGGGACCTGGGAATGGTATCCTCAAGAAAATTACCATTTTATTGAAATCACTTACTTTTGTGGGTATCTCCTCTATTAAAGCACATGTTCCTCAAGGAGAAAGATGATGTCTTATTTAGTGTTCTCACTGCCAAGCAAAAAGTAAATATCTAATTGAATTTAATCAAAGAAAGGGAGCCTTCATAAGGACATGATAGGCTAGCCTTTCTTGGTCCTGTACTCATCAGCTGAAGCTGACATTATTGTTGACATCTTCTATCTTCCCCAGTTGCCAGCAAGATTCCTTGGTAAGCTTTAGGCATGGTCTGCATAGCCTAGTTCTACATGCCCAGTGCCCTCTGAGCCCCAATTCTGAGTCTCTGCTTAAATCTTTCAATGTAAACAAATTCATTTTCAATTTCCTAATCCACCCAGGAACAGCCAGCAGCTGACATCTCCGGAAACACTAACCCAGGACCAGACAGAACCCATACTCCCCTCTCCTATCAGTCCATTATTCCCAACATGATTATTCAAATACTGTCTTAAATTTGAATTTCCTGTAACAAGAGTGAAAGAGATCTGTGTGTGGTGGTTTCACTTATTTGACTGAATCTTATTCATTTCTTAAAAAAAATGTTTTTTTGCCTGAAACATAGGATACAAGGGATGAAGAGAAATTAATTCACTAAACATAACTCCTATGAACCCTTTTTTAAAGATTTTTATTTATTTATTTGAGAAAGAGAGAGAGCACAAGTGGGGTGAGGGGCAGAGGGAAAAGCAGACTCTCCTTGAGCAGAGAACCTGATTTCAATCCTGGGCTCCGAGATCATGACCTGTGTGGAAGGCAGACACTTAACCAACTGAGCCACCCAGGTGCTCCCCTATGGTCTCTTTCAAGGCTATGATTAGGTGTTTTGTAGCAGAGACTGATAATTGTTTACCCAAATCTGGGTGCTACCCTTCATAATGTCAAGTCATTGCTGGGAGGAGGCTTCTTAGCCAGAGACTACATTTCCTAGAACTGTTTATATCTATTATGGCCATGTGACCAAGTTTTACCAATAAAATAGAAATAGAAGAAATGAATGTCTTCTCTCATCCAAGGCTTTAAAGAAGCACTTATAAGTTCTCTATGCTCTTTTATTCCTGCTTGTTCAATGCAGAGGACAAATGGACCAAGGAGCAAAGGCTGGCAAACTTCTCTGAAAAGGAATAGATAGTAAATATTTTATACTTTGCTGTCATCTGATCTCTGTTAGAACTACTCCACTCTGCCTTCATAGCACAAAAGAAGCCATGAGCAACACATACACATTTGAAACCATGTTCTAATAAAACTTTATTTACAAAATAAGTGGAAAGTCCACAGGACATTATTTTCCAACCCCTGCCTTAGATGACAGCAGAACATGAGATAGAAAAAGTTGACTCCTCAAATTCAACATGGAGAAAAATCAGCAACACATGCCAGGATCACAAGACTTCACTCATTACATGAATATAATAGCTAACTTCTATTTTGTTGGGCCACTGAGATTTTAGAGCTTATTAAATAAGTTAGGATGGTCTTCACTAATGTGATTCTAGTACAAAATTAAAAAACTGAGAATTAAGTGTATAAAGTTGAAGAGCCACCAAGATGAGCATAAGGCAAAGACACAAGATCCTATTCTGCTGCTCACCAGTCTCCTGATCCATGCTGGTTCTTAGAATCAGTTATTTGTTCTCATCCTTTTCTTCCTACTCTCCTGCCCTCTGTCTCATACTTTAGCAGTTGGTCATATAAAAAAGAAGTAAAACATGATATACTTTACTCCATAAACCTGCTTCAATACTGTATTGGCTACACTTAACTCAGTACATACATATTTCTTTAAACTTTGTAGCAAGTTGTCATAGATAACCTGGTTAAGGAAAAGAGCAACCATGTGCCACACACAAAGGTATTGCTGTCTTCTATGGCCAAAGTTGTAAAAAGTAAAAGGCCTGGTGCCTTCTTTTGTGTTAATGTCCATTAGGGGGCCCTAAAGCAATACCGCTTGAAACTAATGTGCGCCAGAGTGTGGTAAAATTCTTGTTTAACTTCTAATTACAAAACTATCTCAGCCTATGCATCAAACACGTGTCCAAGGTTTGGGGGCGGGTGGTTAGGAAGGATGGAGAGATAGTAGGGGAAAGGAATGGAGTGGTTGACACTTTTACCAGGAACAAGTTCAAAACATAGGCTCACTCTAAGCTCATAATCATTTCTGTCCTCCAGCAATTAAAACTGTAAGTGTGTATATTTTAGCATGCTTTCAGTTGTAAGTAATAACAAATTCAAATCCAAATCAACCATATTTAAATGGCAAAAGGAATTTCTTGTCTCATTTAATTGAAAAAAAAGTAGGACGGGGTTTAGGAATGGCTTGATCAGGTATCTGGCTCTATTTCCTTAAAATTCACTTGTCTCTTCCTTCCTGCATTTGATAGCTATATCCAAACATCTTCTCTTGTGGCTATAGTGGCCTCAAACCTTATACCTGTACACTATATCTTTCAAAATAAGACAGGGATCCTATCCTGTCTCTAATTATAGATAAAATAATTCCATATTCTGACTTGACTAACCTGGTCATGTAAATGGCATATGTTCATTGGTTTAGACCTATGGTTATTGCTAATACCTGAGCATAAATGCTTTGACAAATGGGATGAAAGAATGCTGACTGGCTTTTGCTAATCAGGGCCCAATCAATCTGCATAGTAACCATGTAATAGGTGAGGAGTGGAGCAGACCTTCAAGGGCAATCACAATGTTCAGTACACTAAGTCAAGGTTAGCATGTCTGGCCCCTCTCCTACAGTCTCTCCAAAGACATGCTTCATGTCTTCATATAGGTAGATCCCATGATACCACACCCTACCAACAACTTACTAGACCTTGCTTTGCTGCCTTGTAAGAAATTATCCCTATTTCACTGCTGAGGGAATTGAGAATGTTTAAATCAAATCACCCCTTAAGATATTACAGCTAATAAGCAGTATACTCAGGGTACAGACACAGCTCCACCTGATTCAATTCCATGTTCTCATGCCCCACTATGATGTCTCCCACCCTGATACAAAGATAAGCCAAAGTTAGATGTTATCACCCCACCCTGGCTTACCATGTTAAGAAATTTCCCATCTGGGGTGCCTGGGTGGCTCAGTGGGTTAAGCCTCTGCCTTCGGCTCAGGTCATGATCTCAGGGTCCTGGGATCGAGTCCCACATCGGGCTCTCTGCTTGGCAGAGAGCCTGCTTCCTTCTCTTTCTCTCTCTGTCTCTCTCTGCCTGCCTCTCTGCCTACTTGTGATCTCTCTCTGTCAAATAAATAAATAAAAAATCTTTAAAAAAAAGATTAAAAAAAAGAAATTTCCTATCTGAACAGTGGAATCTGCTTTGTTTTCTTATATATACGTATGTATAATATTTTCTATAAGTACAGAATCCATAATTTAAGTCTGGAAAGAATACATTCTGGGTCCTTGTAAGTATCTATGTATAATCATGTATTGAATAGAAAGTGTTTATGTGTGGATGTGAGGGTGCACATGGATATATGTTCTATTTCCTGGTTATCTTAAAATCTTAACAATAGATGGCCTGCATGGCTCTCTTTAATTGTGATAAAGCTCCACAGGTCTATGGCATATAGCTAGGCTCCCTCTAGAAACTCTCCAATATGTCCCATAAAATCATCCTGGTGGTGTTACACAGTGATGACATCTGCTTGTCTAACTTGTCATTTCCACATTAGTACCTAGACATACACACACTTAACACAGTCCTTGGAGAAGGTATCTTAAAACCTTCTTCTCTTTTTAACTCCATCATCCTCAAAGGTCTGGGAAGTTAAAAGGTATGTTCATGTTATGCAAGTATTGAATATGGCTAAATGCAAGAGGTGAGAGTGAGATCACTTTAAATTTCCTACTCAGCTTGCCTACTTAACAGCCATAACTTTGGGCAGGTTATTAACCTCTCTAAATCTTCATTTCTCTTATCTGTAAAACAGAAATAATAATAATAATAATTAATAATAATAATAATAATTCCATATGGTTGTCATGAACACATTGGCACATTGAAAACATTAAAAAATTTTCACTGCTACTATTATTATGATAAATATTCATTTTTATCTGTATCACCCTTATGATTATTAATTAGAATTAGTATTTTACTCAAATGACCAAATTCATTTTATTTCCTTACTGTTGGATATCAGTTGCATAAAATTTCCATCTACTTAATATACTGCCTTTGGGAATCTAACCTTTAATTTAGATAAAGGTCTGTTTTCCTCTTTCATATAAAAGGAAAATAAACAAACAGACACAAAACATATTTTTTAATATCTTGGATATTTACTTTCTGATTTATGCTATCCAGCACTGTGCTTAAAGTTTTTCTTCCATTTCTTTTTTTGTTAGCTGAAGTAGCAGATCTTCTTACAATTTCCTTTAGTAATTACTTTTGGTACTTACCAGGTCTAAGCAACTAAGACACAGACCCTATAAAGAAAATGTCATCTCTACACAGTCAATAGACCCAGGTTTCAATGGGCTTAACCTGAAGCTCTGGTCTGCCCAGCACTTTGGTGTTACATCCCAAGGGCCCTGGAGCTAATGAAATATGTTGCACTCCTAATATCTACTTAAGCAAATTGAATGTGGCCATCCAAGAAAATTACTCCGTTGTCATAGTAACTCTTTTACTACTTTCGGTCAAGAAGAACTGGAAAAAAAAAAAAAAACCTGGCAGCAAACTTTACAACCTAAAATAAAGTTGTGGGAGGTATGAGGCAGAAGCAAAGACAAGTGAGGGATTTAATTCAATATGGAGGAAAACACCTGAGATACAATGAGCTCCCCATAATATGCTCCCATTCACCATGTTTAGACATAAGGTTGGAGGTGTCTCAGCAATAGGTTCACAGAATGTGAAATATGGAAGAACTCTTAGGGTATCTAATCATAGCCCCTCATTTTACAAATAAGGAAACAAGCCCAGAGGGGTCAGACAACTCACACAAGTTAGCATACTAAATTACTTGGCCCACACCAAAGCAGAAACAAGGTCTCCTACTTTCCTTCCCAGGTTTCTTTTATCATTATATCCCCAGGATTTAAGGGCACAAAAGAACCATCCAAAGGACCTTTAGAAATCTTTGTTATTATCCTAATATATATATTTTAAAGATTTCTGCATTCCTTTGAGAGAGAGAGAGAGAGAGAGAGAGCATGAGATGGGGAAGAGTCAAAGAGACAAGCAGACTCCCTGCTGAGCAGGAGCCCCATGTGGGACTCGATCTCTGGGACTCCAGGATCATGACCTGAGCTGAAGGCATTCACTTAACCAACTGAACCACCCAGGTGCCCCTTTAAAAATTTTAAAGGATTGACTCAGTGCAGAAGAGGAAGACAGGTTAGTCTTAAACTGATTCCAGGACTGACCAGTTATTGAAAAATTGGAAATATTTCACTCATCATACATTAATTACACATTGGCACTGTATTAGGTGGATCCCAGAGATCCATGATGGATACCAGAGATCACAGATGATATAGTCAAATAAGTTAGGCCACTCACGGTTCTTGTAAAAGCAGAACACTTTTTATGTTTATGCTGAGAGTCAAGAGTCTGAAAATCTCCGCTTTCAAGAAATTTATTCTTCATTTCACAAATGTTAGAACATACAGCAAAGTTATGGTACTAACAAGCAACAGACATGCTCTGATTTTAATTCTATGATGCTATCAATATGAAGAAAGAGTAGAAATTATAAAATAAGTAAAAGAGAGGAATTTTGATGTTTTTATCAATGAAAAGGTAATACTAGTTGGTTTTAAAAAAAAAAAGAGGACCTAAGAAATTAAGCTAGTACATAGCAGGAAACCAATAACATGGAAAAGGACCCTTCTATGTACAACATTTCTAAGATGTGTATGTAGGTTAACATCACTGTATCATGTCCATCTTGATCTAATACCAGTCCATTTGTTGGCCAGACCAAAAACAGGTACTTCAGTCTTATCCCTTAATGGTGCTCCTTGCTTTTCTGATTGAACTTCTCCCCAGCTAGGAGGAGTCCCTGGATTCCAACTGCTGGCAGAGGAAATAAGTCTTCGTACCCCATTCTCAGGCCAGCTTTTCCTAAGACCAACAGCAATCTGATGATTATTCAGACTTAAACCCAGAAGGACTTGCAAGAGTTGAGAGGGAGCCTATTATAAAAGGATTGATTATAAAAGGAAGTGATTAAACAATAAAACTACACTATAGAGATGTGGAAACATCACACCAAAAGAAAATATGACCCTGCCATGGTACTCTATGGTGGATTCAATTTCTGTAATCAGACTATCACCTGGGCAAAAACAAATGTTCCTTGGGTGGATGGAGAGGTAGGTAGCTAGAGAAGAACAAAGCCATGGGTACAAATGATAGCGTTAATAAATTCTAAAACAAAGATAACTTATGGGCACATTCATGTAATCAGTCACTCACAAAACCAGTATTTGTTGTGGAGTTACTGTGTAACAGATTCTATTCTAGGTGTTAGAGTTACAGTTGACTGTAACTCGCTCCTTCCCAGTGACTTCAAAGAAGCCCTACGAGCTCACAAATAACTAATCTACTGTCATTACTCAGTCACTTTTTTGTAAGCCAAGAATCTACAATATTTCATTGACCACACAACTGACTTTTGGAGCCAACCAGACAGCAAAATTCAATTCAAGTTGGCAAATACTGAGCTGCAACATGTACAAGCAACCACCTGTGATACATCATCATACCCTCATGGACTTTACTATTCTGTAAAGAAATGATATAATATGAACACACAAATGCACACATACATACACACACAAGTATAAGAGACATAACAGTAATGTCATCAGAGAGCTACAAAGAAAATGTTCTCAGAACTCAGAGGAGTTAAAAACATCTTATGAAGGAACTGAAAAATGCTTTATAAATTAGTTTGTTTTTGTTTTTGTTTCTGCTATTAAAGAAAGGAATTGGCAGGACAGAAATGGCTCAAAAGAGCATTCCAGGTAAAGAAAAGCAGCAGTAAACCCTGGCTTATGTTTAAAGGTCAACAAACCTTCCTGCCTTCAATGCTTTTTTTAGGA